>PVKZ01000887.1:0-565147 GCA_004027375.1 Macroglossus sobrinus
GAGCAGAGGGGGAGGGGAAGGGAGGGGGAGACCATTCAACACTGCATATTTATACCCTTGACAATGCATGAAAAACAAAACCCACACACCTGTAAATAATTGCTTGATATTTACATAACTTCTCTCACCTGTTTTCCATTAAGCCAAAAATCCTCCATCTGCACAGACTAACCATTAATTCAGCTGTAGGGCATTCAGTAAGAATGGCTCCCAACATCACCGCTCTCCTTTATTCCCTTACTCTCAATAATTTATTCTCAATACTTTCTCTATTGATAGATTTGCTAATTCTGGACATTTCATATAAGTGCAATTATATCATATACATATGACCTTTCTGTCTGACTTCTTTCACTTACTCTAACGTTTCCAGTTCATCCATCCGTGTTGTAGTGCATATCATCACTTCATTCCTTTTTTTATTACAGAACAGTATTCCATTGTATTATACCAAATATGTTCATTTATTAGATGATGAACATTTGGATTGTTTCAATTTTTTTAATATTATGAGTAATGATGCTGTGAACAGTTGTGTATAAGTTTTGTCTGGACATATATTTTTATTTATCTTAGATATATACCTAGGAGTTGTGTTGCTGGGCCATATGGTAGGTCTGTGCTTAAGCTAATTAGATTTTGAAGAATGCTATATAGCACAATAAAAGCCAGGAACACTAGAACAGTTTATAGAAGCCCCCAAGAAGGAAGAATACATCTGTTGCATTGTCTTCTACTTGACGATGGTGTTATGAAAGATATGCATAACAGTGAAAACTAGGGTGCAATGATGCCTTTAAGACTGAGGGTTCAAAATTAAGAAAACTCTTATGCCAGACATTCAATGTCATACTTGACTTGTGCTGAGCTATCATTCTTTTTTATCACCAAACCACTAAGATTTCCATTCGCAGGCTCACACTGGGTTACATACCAAAATATCTGACTTGAATTTCTGGAATAAGATCCCCATAAATTGGCCCCTAGTCAGACCACATTTTCCAAGGTAAAATCAAAACAAATGGCTTGACATGGGACAACAGCAGGATAGAATATTTAAAATCATATTTTCCTAAAAATTTGGAGATATTCTTTCTGTGTTTCCAGTCTTATCTCTGTTCAGCCATCTCAATGAGCCTGTACTTATCATTTTACTCCTTTTACTCCTTTACTTAGTTTAAGTTGTGTCATTTACTTGGAACACGTGTCTCTTTTATAAATATTTCTCAAGCCTTTCCTAATTTTCAAGCACCATATCAAATCTCAGTCTTCCAAAAGCCTTCCTAAAATCTGCTATTTGTTATTCCTCTCTAGAGTTTTGTTTATTCTGTTATAATATTTCTCACCCCATGTCATTTTATTTTGTTTACTTTTCTGGTAGATCACAAGCTTCTAGTGGACAAGTAAAATATTTCATGAGTTTGCTTGCTTCCTCTCTCTCCCTCTGTCTCTCTGTCTCTCTCTCTTTTTCATTTCTTTCTTTCTTTCTTTCTTTCTTTCTTTCTTTCTTTCTTTCTTTCTTTCTTTCTTTCTTTCTTTCTTCCTTCCTTCCTTCCTTCCTTCCTTCCTTCCTTCCTTCCTTCCTTCCTTCTTTCCTTCCTTCCTTCCTTCCTTCCTTCTTAAGATTATTTTCTACTCTCCATGATTTAGGTTTTATAGGTTGGGATCAAGTCACATGGCTTTATTTAGACATTAGGAAACAAGAGTCTTTTTATTTGTTTATTTCCGTACAGGCTTGGATCAGGTCATGTAAATAAGTTTTAGGTTGTTAACAGTCTTAAATTAAATATTTGTGATTTATTTTTCTTCCTTGACTGGTCATTGAAGCTTATGAAGAACTTAACTTATGAGCATTTCTTTAAAAGACATAAATATATCCCTGCGAACACCAGGTTAAGCAAAAATGCACTGACCTTGGCAGTGGTAATAGGCATCCTGGATTTAAGCAAAATAGAATCCATGTGAATCTTAGAAACCAAAAGGCACTGTTTGGGGGCAGAACATTCCATAGCACACTCAAAAGCCCCATCAACCACAGCAAAGGGGCAACTCCAGTAAATCGCGACTATGAGTGCAGTTTATGGCCCCCTAAATTGCAGCACCCTAAAGTGCATGTGAGGAGGCAGCAGCACCTCAGGAGATGCCACCCATGGGCTGCCGAGACCTGAGTCTTCAGATTCAACTGAAGTAAGGATCCAATTGTATGGGAAAGGGAGTCTTCTTATTTCATTTGTTGTTTGCATTGACATTTTCAACTTTTTCTACAGAGAATAATTCATACTTCTAAGCATGCTACATAATACTAAAAAGGTTCTAGTTTTAAATTATTATTACCAGGCTTATGTTTGATGCT
Source organism: Macroglossus sobrinus (assembly GCA_004027375.1). Lineage (NCBI taxonomy): Eukaryota > Metazoa > Chordata > Mammalia > Chiroptera > Pteropodidae > Macroglossus > Macroglossus sobrinus. The sequence goes on from PVKZ01000887.1 coordinate 2,354, forward strand.
TCAAATTTCATTTCGCATTCAGAGCTAACAAGAAGATAGTGGAAGAACTAGGCTTGAATTCATAGTTAACTCACATGTCCGAGATTTGAAAAGTAACAAAATAATTTTAGGTAATGGAGTTACATTTAGTTAGTTGTCCAGAAATTTGTTGTGTCTTGAGAGAACATGTTTGATAAATTTGTGCAACTGAAACAATAAAAGAAAGCAGCAAAAAAGAGACATTATGGCAAAAAGGCAGATGAATTTTTGATAGATTCTGTTCATGCTGTGGTTAGATGGCAATATCTCTTGGGTGGAATTATCTGAGCCAAGAAATGAAGGTACACAAGATTTGTTTGAACAATGGATGCATTTGGCAAAGTCAGAATGTAGTGAATATAAATCTTAAAAAAAAAAAAAAGTCTGACTGGAAACAGAAGGATGGTAAGAGGAGCAAGGCATTTAAATCCAGGAAATAATTTTTTTTTTACCTGGTAGAAAAGGAAAAAGATCAACTTTATAAACAGGTTACCAATGGCTTTTCTAAAAAGAGAAGATAAACAGTTGGAAAATAAAACAGTAGAACTCATCTTCCATTATTGCATGAAAAACATCAACTAAAAATACCTCTCAAGATCTAACACATTGAAAATATTCATGAAAGTGACTTGAAGAACTTATGGCCTATTGCCCTCATGTGCTCTTGGTGCAAACTCTATGAAATATTAATGACAGATTAAAGTTAGGAATCTTCTGAGAGTGATGCTAGAACCAAAATCGAAGTAAAACCTCCTAGAATTCATAGGTCTAAATAGTTCCACAGTGACCAGGCACTATAATGAGCCTCTTCTGGCAAGGCACTGTAAATACTGGTCCACAAAAGATGATGGAGGCTTGGTCCTTAAAAATGTCCACATTCATATAGCATTGGTGGGCCAGAAACATAGGGCTTAAGGAAAGGGGAAAGATACTGGATTCCGTTTTGTTTATTACTCTTGATCTGTCTATTTGATTTATTTCCCAATTTAACAACACCTTACATACTTTTTCAGGTATAGAACCAGTTGCCACTGCCTTCAATATAGCCTTTAACAACTTCCCTTATTCTATAATACCCATGCACATGCCCCAGTAATGTGTCATGCTATACCGCACATTACGCACTGAGGCACCTGATCCAGCTTATCATGCGCACATACACAAACTAAAAGTGTGGGACAGTTAGTGCCTGTCTGACAGGCTTTGTCCAACAGATATGGAGGGAGGTCAATAAATAATTCAGATAAAACATTCTCTCTTCTTTCACATGGATGGACTATTTGAAAGTAGAGTAGCTTTGTATGGTTTCATTGAGGATGTCCTGTAAGACTAAATAACCAGCTTGTCACAAAGTGTGATGAGAAGCTTTGTAGAGTACTGCATCTGTGACTCTCCAACATTCCTTTTCCTTCCATTCTTTATTTCTCCTAGAAATGTACTCTCCATAAGGTATTAGCACATAAATCTTTCCAAAGTCTCTGCTTTTAGGAGAAATTCAGTTAAGACCGGAAATTAAAAGATTTTAATATGCTGGAGAAAAAAGAAAACTATATAAATTAAGACTTGCTAAAATTGTTTTTATTGTATATTTCCAAACTTCAAAAGACTGTGATCATGTCTCAACAGCCAGTATCTGAGAAAGGTAAGAGTGTTCATAAGAGATATCTTTTCTCCCAGATATAGCAAATACTCTTCCATAATTAACTTCCCAACGAGAGTCTTCTGGTTGAAATTACTTTCAAAGTTAATGTAGATGAGCAACTGGCGTAGACTAACTGGCATCCCAGAGTGACTGAAATAGGGCATATTTTCATGCTCTCGCCTCATTTTTCAGATAGCTCTGAGGTTCTGTTTTGGTCTTTGCCAAATCTAAATCCTAGATTCTAAAAACATAATTCTGAGGGAAACAACTTCATCTGCATTTTAGAAATGAGCTTCTTTACAAAATGTCTTAGATAAGAATATGGACTCTCTAAAAGACAGGCACGTTAGACTCAGTAATGATCTAATTGAGATTCTGAGTTTGTGAGAAGGATATCAACCCAATGGAAGGAAGCCGCATTACACTGATGTCTTATAGGGCTCAGGTTGACCAGGATAACAAATGGAGAAAATTCTATTTTCTTTGGATTTAAAGGGGATAGATAATTGATTTTTTTTTTTGTTTTTATTTATTTTGACTTTATTATCTTTGGATTTTAACTCACATGTGGATTTAGTCTTCTGATTAAATTTCTTTAATGGCTTCCCCGGGCTTCAAATAAGAATGAGATTTATAATTATATTTGAGGTTTGGCCTACTTTTGGATATATTTATAATGTTATATAATGTCAATATAGAACTTCAGATAAAATACAGTTCACAGAATATGGTGGGGCATAATTTGGGAGGTGAAAGTAAATTGGAATGGATTTTTCAATTTGGAAGTAGTCTTAGAGTTAAAGCTATTTTTCGTGACCCATTTCTGCACCTCCCGGGAGAAAAAAATCTACATCTAATTATCGGTATATCAGTATCCCTGGTTGATACTGGCTTTGTGAGTTTATAAAGTCCTATAACTGTCCTGATAAATTTTAAGAAAGAAGCTTCACTCCAGATTGAACACAGGCTTAATAATTTAGTTAAATGGTTTAAAAGTAAAGTTTTAAGAAATCTGGATGAAGAGGGTAGAAGTTCTCATTCTTTTTATTCTCTAATAATTTTCCTTTCAAGTCAGTCTTTGCAAGCGCCTGTTTGGTTACTGGTGCAGTTTCTTCCTACTGTGATTGAGATCATAGGGCCTGTGGTGTGCAGACCACATGCCAGATGGGCTGTATGCTGTCATCCTGTAGATTACCAGCCAGCATGATCTTTTCAGAATGACCAGACAATAGCTAAACTCTTTGTAACATCTCTACCTGACCTTGCTTTTTTCCCCCTAGAAAACCGAGAGCCTTAAAATAAGAGTAAAAGCATTTTTCTCTGGCAGTGTCTTCTGATATTTTTGAATTCTATTATATCACACTAAAGCTATTTTAAAAGATGTCTCTTACCTAAGAGATGACCATGTAAAGGGGAAGTTGTGTCAGATATGTAAGGAGGCACTGTGACTCAACATATAGTTTTCACTGCCGTTTTGAAAAGCAGTTTAAAGCAGTTTAAAACATCATGTTGATGTTCTAAGATATAAGGCACAGGATTTTATACACTTTTTAGCTATTTATTTTAATATGTCCAGCAGACTTCTTACTAAGTCAGCATAACAGAATCAAAAGAGGATGAGGTCAACATGTAAAATATATTAGATAATGAGGCAATAGAGGATAGTACTTTTCTTTAATACATAAAAATTTGATAACAATTGCACAAAACTCAAGTTTTCCCAAATGTGGTGTTATCCCATGTAGCCATTGTTCTCCAAATATAGTCCACTTTTCTAAGCTTCCCCCTAATGCACATTTTTCTATCTTATACCTTTCTTGTGTTATTTTTCAACTCATTATACCTGGGACCAGGTATTGACTGGGACCAGGAAATTGGGTTCCTGATTTGAGCCCTTGCTTTAGCCTTGCTCTCTTCTGGACTTTGCTAAGGGTGACTAGACCCCAGAATTACTTAATTACTTAATAATGGCCATAGACCTACTCCTAAAACCTGCATAGGCCCCTTTGCAAACATATATATATGGTTGTGTATATATATTTATGTACATATATATGTATATATGTATATAGTATGTTTGTATATATATGTACATATATATGTATGTATTAAATATATATACATTTAATATTAAACATATTAACATTATATATGTATGTAGATACATACAGATATATAAATCTCTCTCTCTATATATATATATATCACATTTTATATCATTATTAAGAAAAAGTTTCTTAAATATATATATCTCTCTATATACACACATATATATGTGTGTGTATATTTATATATACCAAACCAAAATGTGTGTGGTGGTATGTTTTATTTGTTCTCTTAGTCTGGGACCCACAAATTTTAGAGGGGGCATGTTTAGAACATGTATTAAGCAAGACTACACAAGTTAGTGGAGGTTGAGCCAAAGTTGTTAGAATATTGTTATCTACTTAATTTCTAAAACTTCTATTGACAATTAGTATAATTAATAGGTGACAGTAATTAAATAATTGCTTTATTTGAAGATAATTGTTTTCTTATCTTGCAACATACTGGGTAAAATAAATTCTTGAATAATTATAAGCTGCCCTTGCTGATATATTTTAGTACATCACGGAAACCATAAAGACAGTTTATTTCTCCCTTCACCATGGTTGATACTGAAACCGGTTTACCATAATTTTTTTTTGTCCACCTGCATATTTCCTTGTGCTGTGTTTTGGGTCTAGTAGTTTTATATTTATTTAATTAAAAAAATATATATAAATAATATAAATATAAATATAAATATAAAATAAATATAAAATATAAATATAAAAACTAGTAGTTTTATATTTATTTAATTAATATAAAACTAAATTGATAATTCTTCTCAAGTTCCAGAAAACATTTTAAATAAGTTCAGATCCAGGTTCTCTCTTTGAGATCCACAGTTAATGCTTTATATTGACGGTGTGATGTTTCAGTCTAGACAGATCTGTCTTCTTCACTAACAATCCCCATCGATTCTATATGAATAAAATTAATTATAAAACATAGAAACAAGTAAATAATCAGTTAAAAGTCTAAACTGTCCACATATTATTTATTAGATGGCTATAATTAGTCTTCTGATATCTAAATAGCTTTAGCCTAATCAAAATTTAAACAACTTCTATTGTTGGTTCTGTAACCCTTCGATTATGACTATTCAAATTAATTTTTTGGCCTGTAAATTTGACTTTGTCAGTCAGCCATAAAGAAAGCTTTTTCTCTCTGCATCTAAAATTTGATGTTTTTAATGATATGGCACATATTTTTTCTCAATTGGGGAAAACGGTATTTTGGCACTACTTAAAGCTTCTTAAAGCTTCTTAAAAAATAAAATTAGTTTTCACTGATCACTTTATGTATATTACTCATTAAAAATTTATCTAAGCATAACATATGATCCAGATACCAATTTATTTTTTTAATTCATAATGAAAATGTGTGCTTCCACATTTGCAAACCTTAACTCTTAAGATTAAATGAAAATTTTATGTATGGTAATAAATGTAAGAAGTTAATAATAGACTACACCACATTGTTTTTCTAGATTATTACATTCAGAAGAATGACTGAAAAGGAATATTTTTGTTACTGTTTAAATACATAACTCTGGTGAATGTAATTACTTTTGAGAAAAAAATGTCTCACATTTCTACTTAGAAATAATCTAAATAATTTTTTGTAGATTGTATTAAATGCTTTAATAGAAAACTATACTATAAATGAAAATATATTCTTTCATTCATTATTTATTCACAAATGTTTTCTAAAGAACTTTTATAAATAATGCACCTGCCAAGCTCTTAAAAGAGATATATAAACTGGATAAGTCCTGATTTTAATGATAAAAAAACTTGTGTTTTTTTGGTGTGTAATACACACAATAGCTTTAAAAAAGTGGAGAGTAATTTTATATCTTAACATATCTAAGTATATATATGAATATATAAATTTATTTTAAGTATATTTTACTTATATATAAGTTTATAGAAATTGTGAATAATATATAATATTTAATAGATAAGCTGAGAAAGTAAATAAATAGATGTATGGTACATGGCAAGAGACTAATAAATATTAGCTCTCCTTTTAAGTCTTTACAGCAAACACAGCAATAACAACAAAAAAACAAATACACCAACAGAAAATAAATCATGTATATAATCATTTAATATAGTTATTATACAAATTACATTATTTACATAATATATGGTATATAATGTGATATAACATATATAGCATATAATTTATAATCTGTAATATTTTAACATCAGATGTAATTTACATAATATTCTCCATACTGATATTTTTCTTAATAAGAAAAATTATTTATTAAAAATTATAATGGAATAATAATGTTCTACCATGCCTACAAGGGGAGAGCAATTTACATAATAAAAGATTGTCACATAGGAAACCAAGACAAGTAATGATACCTTTAGAGGTAAACCATAAACTCCACTGCTGTATTCTTAGTTATCCTATTAAAGCATTGCTGCTTCATTTCCCTGAGAGGAAAAACTGTTGATGAAGACCAATATATGACATGGAGTCCTTTCCCACTGAGGATTTATGAGAATTACATCATGAAAATTGCTATCTAATTTCCATGATTCTGAACCACAGGGAAGTGGTTTAGGAGCAAGATTAAGAGACATATTTTGCAGAATCAGAAATTATTTTTTTCTGTAAGGCTTGAAGGCTTGGGGAATAATTTAAAGGTAGCAGCAGTTAACCTCTCAGAGGGGCCTTTATCCTTTTCTCATGCTGATTCTAATTTATCAGTTTCTGTTAACTCTTCTGCCTCTACCATCCTCCAGCACCCATGTCTCTCTAAGTATCAGACAGGGGCAGAGAAAGGGGATGATTGGAGGAGGAGCAGAGAAGAAAAGCTGCCTTTGCTTTTATTGGATTCTGGCTGTGTTTTTGGAAAATAGCTACTATCCTGTGGTGTGGACAGATTTCCTAAGAGCTGCAATCTAAGATTCAGGAAGGCAGAATATTTTTTCCTGTTAGGTCCAGTGCCCATAACTGTGTTTGGCACATAGCTAACGTTCAACACAAAATTCTAAATAAGTGACTATATGAATCATCATTTCATCTGACAAGAATTTCCTAACATTATGCTTTCAAGCTAGATGGGACCACGTGATTTTAACATGTGGCTGAACAAGCATGTGTTTGTTTTATAACTAAAGTTTAACACCTTGTACCTACCAGCTGTCATTGCCTTCATCAGCTTTGCAGGTAGGTTTGCTTCCTGAATTCTTTCTAGAAAATCTGCTACATATATCTCTGAAAATCTCTTAGCTACTTATTTTTTCCATACCAAATTCATCATTGTGGTAGTTCTAGAATGGACCAATGTATTGATCAAAGCTCTTTGTTACAAACAATAGAATCTGCACTTTTTAGTAAAAAAGATTTTTTAAAGGACATAGAAAGTAACTAACAGGATTGAAGGAAAGGGCTATATACTGAACTCTTAGAAACAACTTCTAAAACCCTACCACACAAGTGGAACATCAAAGAGTTTACTGCCTCTGCCATTACCAGGAGTAACTACATAAGGAAGCTGTCACCCAGGCCACTGGGTTCATATCTACACCCCCTTTGCTATTATCCATGAAAGAAAAGTTATCTCAAAACCGTACTTGTTTTCCAATAAGAGTTTTATAAAAGGACTTGTTTGATTGAATCTGATATGAGAAGCCTAAAACACATCTAGTAGTCTAACTGCAAGGGAACCTCGGAAATGTAGCTTTTAATTGACTAAACTCAGTAAAAAGTCTATTTTAAAAAAGCATGCTAATTGTTGTTTGAAATAGCTGTTGAGTGAACCAATTCACAACATCTACCACAAAGTGTTTGCAAATATTTGGGGAAAAAAAAGAATATTCATTAACACTTCTAAGAAAAGAATACTAAAGGATTTTTTTTTTGCAGAAATACAAACATATATAAACATTTTTTAAATCACATACACTAAAATGTTAGATAGCCATTTATAGATAGATTGACAGTAAAATTTACTCTTTTTTTGGTAAATAAAATTCCTCAAAGGGTTATATAAGATAATACATGGAAAGTACTTAGCAGAAGAAAGGGTGATAAAGAAATACTCATAAGTGTTAAACATTCATATATATATAATCAAGATAAATCAAGTGAAGCATTACTAATAACAGTATGTTAAATTTACCCATGTAAATCGGTAATTGGTTAAATAAAATGTGACCCAATTTGAAATATAACAAAATAATCATAGTAATCTGAATTACTTACTTAGCTTGTGATTTTTTACAATGCCAGCATGTTTGAATTATAAATCCTGCCTAATAATGCATGTTTGAGTATTAAAATGACAGAGTGAGGGTAAAGCTGATATTCAAGTGCATGCTACAGCATAACCATGTGCAAACTTGCCATAATAATATTCTTCAAAGGAAATTATTTCTTAATAATACTTATAAAATCCTCAATGGATTTTAAAAACAAAATGTGCTCTAATATATCTGTAATGTCACAGAATAACAGTGTGAAATATGGTTTTCTGAATAGTTATTTGATAATCCTTTCAAAATTGTGGAACTGCCTTCATTTCCCTGCTATAATCATCAATGCAACTTTAAGGAAGGCTATCTTAAACAATTGTAATTCTCAAAATTGTGTACTAAATAGATTAGGTTCTAACTCATTTAACAATAGATAATCTAAACACAAAAATCAATTCAGAATCCAATAGTATATTAATTATTGAACCAAAATTCATTTTTTCAGTTGAATTCTATAAAAATATAATTTTAGAATATATAAAAATATGGATTTCAAAATAATATTAGAATAAGAGCATGTGTGAATGTCAAATAATCAATGAGATTGAACTGAAAGTTTTTAAACATTTCAATCCATATATCTCTGTGCAGAGAGGAAAGAGGGATCAATTTTCATTGGAGTGCTTTGTACATTAATGTAATTTCAGGTCACTAGTATCATGAGGTTGGGAATGTTGTTATAAACAGAAAGAGGAACAGAAGGCAGAAAATTAGAAGATTAAAGACTTCCTCTGCATATATTCCTCATAACGTAATAAACATGATCTGGCAAATGAGGTTACCAATTAGTCAGAAAGTTCAGAGAATTCCTAGCTGAGAATTGATAATCTCAAGTGAGTACACAGCTCACATTTCAACAATCAGTTACCAAGAAATGTACAATATATACTTCTCAGATATTTTTATCATCATGGGCAAACTATTGCTTTTATGGCTCATTTTTTTGACATTTAAAAATATCTTTAAATAGTCATTCATAATTTTCAGTAAGATAACATTTCAAGATGATTCCCATAAGTAGTAAAAAAAAAAAAGTGTAGAGTTCTTCTAAGCAGAGCTAGGCAACAAGTCCTGACGTAACCGTGTACCTCAAATTTACTTACAATTCAGTAGCCTACAATCCACAATGTGAGATTTCTGAACCAGCCAATAACAGTGAAAGCAGTGACAAGCATTAGCTTAAAAATTGTATCACATTCTAAAAAAAACATGTTCCTAGATGATAGTTGAAAAATAATTTCTACCACTTCAGAAGGTATGATTTATGTATCCCAAGGTGATAAAGCATCAAGAAGAAAGCGACACCAAATTTATTGCTACTATAACAAGATTATAAATATGATTTAAGATTAACCTGAAACACCAGGACCCTTTGTGCGAAGAAGATGTGCATTCAGTTTGCTTACAATGCTTATATCATTTAGATGAACATCATCTAACACATGATGAAGTAGAAATTCCCTTTTGTAACACAAAAGCATAAAACTTTGAGTTAATATAAGTATTTTAAGGATAAATAAGTATAATAATTTTGCATATAAAATAACAAGGCATACTTTAGTTTGCTGAAAAACACCAATAATTTGAGAATTTCTGAAAGGGCAGTCTTACATAATCATTTGAATGAAATACACCTAACACAATTTAAAAAGTATGTCTTTTCAAATTTTTCACTAATATAGACACTTACAGATGTCTAAACATGGATTGTAGAGAAATGTGCATAGAAGGTTATACTTAAACTTGTTATAAGTACACAAGATTGGTTTCAGCACTCTAAAGACCCTCAGAAGTTTAACTGTGTTTTCATCATCTCAGTTATACATGTATACTTAGTAATTTCTACACAGTTTTTTTTCTTTTTTACTTTTGTAGAACTCTAAAAAAAACTAATAAACATTTCTTCTTATGTAAAATAAAAAAAGAAAAGAAAAGAGAGACAGAACACTTGTGCTTCCTCCATAGTTAGGCTCGAGACTAAAACACCTTCAGGAAGGGATAGATGGACAGGGGATATCTACACAACCCAAGAAGCCAGAGGGATTAACCACTGTTACGATGAGTTCCACTGTTATGATGAGAAGGAGCCCAAGTGGAAGGAAACCGTTTGTTGAAAGATTACAATCTATTTAGACTAATTTGTTATCTCAGTGAGTAAATTTCAAAACTTAATGTCTTCATGGGGAAAAATATGTCGCTAAACGATTTTTAATATCTAAATAAATATTATCTTGCTTTTTCATAGGAAATAAAATGAGACAGCAGTGACTAAATAACTGGTTCTCATAAAATATATTTTGAAAAAGTTCATCTGCTGAGTCATAGATATGATAGAATGCCAACTCTTATGAAGAATGCTTGATGGAGGAACAATTAAAGAAATTAAACAACAAAAAAAAAATTGTGTTGAAGTTTCCAAAAGCACTATAAGAAGAAAGGGCTCACAATGGCTGTGATCACATTGAAGATTTTGAATTCTCACTGTTTTATTTTTAACTATATTTTCAAAGTTGCATCAAACCTTTTAAATTTATCCTATACTGAACAGATATTTATGAGACTATAATCTAAAGCAATCATTCCTTACCTTTGATTCTTGAACTTTCTTGACTTCTTTCCTGCTGGAATTAAAACAGAAATAGGTCAAAATCTGTATGTGATTAACAGCCTGATATAAATATCACTATAACTAAAGACTTGTCTAAATGTTGTGTTGTACATATACCCAGGAGTCATTGTAACACAATTTTCACCTTAACAAATACTTATGTCAAATCTGTTATTAGAGTAGCAATCATACTTAGTGGAAATAAATTTCTCTAAGAAACCAGTAAATTATATGAATATGAATTTATAAATAAATGAACAAATGGTTGATGAATAATAAATTCTCATGTCTTTTGAATGCCTTAGGCCATTCCATTTACTTCAAACTGATTATGAATGATGTCTTTGGAATTTGCTTTCAAAATTTCTACATTAATCATAAGTTGTTGGTGAGGGAAAAAGTTTTAAGAAAAAACAGTGGAGAATTCACCAAAACATACAAAAGATATTTAAACTGTCTTTCCTTCAATTTAACTTAGAATTGGTCTCTATCTCACTTCTCTAAGGTGAAAGTTGACAACAATTCTATTATTTGCTGAAAGGCTGCTTCAGTCAGACCTGTCTTTCAATTTGACATACTCCTTATTAGTTACCAGGCAACCCAAAAGAATTAGCTTGCTTTCAAGTTTTTAAGTAGAAATTGTGCACTCTATGACTTCTCAATTAATATTCAAGCACAGTTTACTTTGTCTAAAAGTTTTAGGGTTTTACACTAAAAATAATATTGAAACATGTTTCTAATAAAAAGTGACCATTATATGTGTATACTTAACTGCAGAATTGTATTACTGCCAATAAATTTTGATAACATTAATAACATAGTAAAAAATATGAAGAATTTCTTTTGCCGTGAGCATTAATCCCAGAGTCAGATTTTGAGAATAAAATTGCATATTGGAAAATATATATTTATTGAACTAGCTAGCACAATGTCTAATTCTATTAGACATTAACACTTTGTGTTCTAATTCTATCTTAACTCATCCAGTCCTTGTGTTTGAATTCTTTACTATCCTTTGTTAATTAATTTTTTCTAGTCCTGTTTTATTTTTAATTTAAAGTATCTGTTGTTAAACTAAAATTTAAATATAAATTACATGGTTTAAAAATATATTATCTTTTCATAATTAGAGGTCAAACAGGCTTAAATTTTTTGGAGGTATTCGTTTAATAAAAAAAACTCTCTTTGCCATTCATTTATTCCTTTAGTCATTCATTCTTTCAACAGATATGTATATATTACTTTTATGTGCCAGGTACTGCTCCGGGCAATAGATTATAAGGGATGAACAAGACAGAAAAAATCATGTAGATATGGAATGTCCTACATGAAGATAATGAGTCCTATTTAGAAGCTAGGACTTATTTTCATTGTAAACATAGGTTTATAATGATAAAGTTATGTTTGAATAAAATTCTGAATAAGATGAGAGGATGATACAAGCAGAAGAAAACAATTGCAATTTTCCTGAGGTACAAGAGTTCTTGGCATCGTCAAAAATACCAAGGAGACCTGTGACTGTACAGGACTGACTCAGGGCAGTTTAGCAGGAAATGCAATCAGGAAGCAATAGAAGTAGGTAGATTAGCACTTGAGGCATTTGTTAGATCTGTTTTTTACACTGAGAGAGCTGAAAAAAATATTGAAAATTTATTCTTTGAGGAATAATATTATCTGAATTACACTTAAATAGAATAATTCTGGCTATTGAGAATAGGCTGAACAGGGCAAGAACAAAATCAGAGGGACCAGTAAAGTGGGTAAGACAGCAATCTAAGTGAGAGGTGATAATGACATAGAACAGTATGGTAGCTGTAGAGTTGGAATTTCAGTTAAAGCTGGCAATATTTTCTGGTAGAATAAATACCATGTGAGAGAGTCAGAACAGACAAGAGTGATTTCAAAGGTCTGAGCCATTAGAAGGATGGAGTTACCTCTATGATGAAAAAAATAGACCAAAAATAAACAAACAAACAAACAAACAAACAAATAAATAAATAAAACAATTTTATCACTTCTTCACTTGCCTTCTAGTATTGCTCTACTTTAAATTCTTCTCTTGCTGTTTGGCTACCCCTGTTCCATCTCCTTTACTAATTCCTATGCATATCTTCAATTTCTATATATTAGTTTCCTAGACATTGAACTCTTATCTTTTTTCTATATATCTCACCCCTAATATGATCTTCACCAGTCTTCTGCAAGTTAGTGTCATCCTTTCCTTGAAGACTTTAAATTTTATATCTCCAGCTAATCTTTACTTTTGAACTCCAGACATATATTTAACTGTATTTTTGAGGTTTCTACTTAGAAATCTAGTAATAGCCTGGCATGTCCAAAACTAAACTTCTTATCTTCTCTTACTTCTTTAGTCATCTTTCTCATCTTCATGATATCTCTATCATTCTAGTTGATCATTTACAATAAGCTTTGTCTACTGTGTCTCTTCAGAGCTAAAGAGTCTAAAATTTTGATGGATTTGATATTTGACTTTGACTTTGCTTTGAATATTACTCTGATGCAATGTAGACAGATGTTTAAAATGTCTGAAACTCATGGGAGATAGCTCAGTAAGGCACATCAATTTAGAAATCAACTAGCCTAGTTATAAATCATCAGTACTGCATCTGAAGAACATATAAGGGAGTTCAGTAATCTAAAACTGGGTATTGAGAATAATTTAAGAAAAATATAAAGTTGAATTAATCAACCAAAGAGAATGGAAGGACACATTATGGGAGAAAACCAAGAATAAATGGAATCATGAAATTTCAGAAGATATGTAGGAAGGAAATTTTCAATAGCATCTAGTTTTTCTGGCAGATCAAGCATAATTATGTCTAAGACATTACACATTAGATACATTGAAATAGAATCATTGACTTCAAAGAAAACACATTTTTAGTGGTATTGTAGAAGTAAAAAGTGGAAGTAAATTGAAGTAAAATTGTAAGTAAAACTGAAGTTATTCAAGGAAGAACAGAGCTATTAAGAAATGTATAAAGTGGTAAAAATGGAATAGGAAAAACAGGACTAGGAAAGAAGGACCTAGGAGAGTGTGCATCTGGAGAGTAAAGTTCATAGAGGTGTTGTGTTTGTTTGTTTGTTTTTTCATTTATCTTTTTGTGTTACTGTGTTTAGTTTTATAATATTTATATCATTGAGAATTGAGAATATATAAATGATAAGAGATAGTACAAGTGGAGAGAATTAAATAAGAGGAAGAAATTATATGACTAATTTTTAGAAAGATATTGAAATGGCACACATGATACAGAACAAAAATGGGGGCAAAATTTAGATAGAAGGAAAACCAGTTCCTCTAATATAACAGATGGGCACAGGAAGGGGTGGTCACTGATGCAGTAGGTTTGCAGGCTTGATGTGATGAATTAAACATGTTCAATCTGTGATTTATTTTCTTTATGGAATAGAAAATGTGGGTGAGTAGTAGAGTAGATTGGTTTGTCAGAAATCTGAGGAGACAGACTAGATTTTAAATGCACTGCTTTTTTTTGAGTGTAAGTGAGTAGAATAGCTTGATATTGTTGAAATACTAATTAAGTTTTGTCATTATAAATCTGTACTAATACTGATATCAGCAATTTTAACTACAGTCAAGTAGGCTTAATACTCACTGATATCATAAGTATTTGTTTCTTAAAATCTAATTCTCTATTTACACAATTGTATGTACTTATAAATCACCAATGAAATATCCTTAAACATTCTACAAAGTAGAAATGTTTAAGAAGAATGTGCTTAAAGACAATACAATAGTAATTAATTTAATGGACTAAAAAGAATAGAAACAGACTTGAAAAGTAAGGAGAAAGCAAGAACAAACTATTCCATTTACTGTCAAACTCGTATTAGAACCCTGTCAGTAGAGACATATATATAATTTAGGATTTTGAAAGTAACATTTTAAATTTGCTTGTATGACTGTGACTGAAATGTTGCATTATTCATCTGGCAATATATATTTTCAACAATTTTATTTTACGAACTGTTTTAAATATTATTTTTTTAAGTGAGGAACTATTAAGAAAAAAATTGTGATTATTTAATTATATGAGACATCTTAAGTGATCAGAAGATTTGTCACCCTGTCCACATGATATATATGAAACAATTTTTATATTAGGAAATCTTAGCTTGTTTATAATAGCAGAATGCCAGTCTCTTGCAATAACTCAATTTAAATATTTCTTCAAAAGATTTTCTGATAAAGTGATCTTGTCTTAAAATAAAAATATATATTTTGGCCAGGTACCAAAGCTAAATAATAGCAAACCATTCATGTTTTACTTTGTACTATATCATTTCTTGGAAGAATCTTAAAGTGCTATATTAAATATATAAATAGACTCCATGAAATCCAGCTCAGTGGTAAAAATGAGCAAATAGATCCTTGCTGACAATATGATAGAGATTAACGAAGGCAATAAATAAAATAAAATAAAATAAGATGACAAATATTTTTAAAATAATTTTAACTGTGCATTGTAGATATTTCATTGTGAAAGATTTCCAGCATAAACATGAAGACATTTAAAGAAAATACCTATTTAATTTTTTAAATACTATTTATATTTTTTTCTAAAAACATATAGGGTAGTTGCATTTTTAATATTGATAATACACATCCAACTGGGTTCACATCCTTTATCCATTTATCTCAGAAATCTTGAGTGAAGAAATTAAAAATATAAGTATTGATCTTCTCATGATCATCTTACTACTTTAACAAGGTATTGACATACTGAACTAGTCACTCCTTGAATAGTTTAGTTTGGCATATACAGGTTTGTTTGAAATTTATACATAGCCACTGTGCGACAAGACAGGAATTAACTATGGATAACATAAACATCTGATCTCAGGAGTTCAAATTCTTTCTGGGAGACTGACAGCTATTAATTACAAACAATGCTAAAGAATTTATAGGAGGACATGGAAACAAAAATGGAAGGAGCAATTGTCAATGCTGCATGTGAAGCAAAGGGAGAATTTATAGTGAAGGTGTTGCTTGAATTAAGAATTAAGAAATAGCAAAATAATTTGATGGAAAAAAGACTATTAGGTTGTGCAAAGTCACCAAATTTTAAAATATTTAATCCTTCGGGAGAAACTGAATAGTTAAGCATAGCTCAACTATATAATTTTTAGACATAAGGATTATATAAATCTATATTCAAGAAAGTTCTCTTCTATTTCCAGAAGAAAATTTACACTCACTTAAATATTATAGTTCAAACTATTTGGTAAAGAGGCATATAAATTAAATAAACATGCCAATTATTGTAAAATTTTTGCAGTGTTTTTTGGAGTGTGGAAAATAATAATATCTCATTGTGGTTTTAATTTGCATTTCTCAGGGGACAGTGTGTAGTAGCAGCATGCTCTGGGGATGCTCCGTCAACCTGACTGTAGTTCCAAGGGGCAGTTAGAGAACAGTAGCAGCAGCTCAGCCCCAGTGATAGCAAGTCAGTCTCAACGTAAAAACCTGGAGACAAGGCACAGAATTGCAGCGCCACAGCCTGGTGATCGCAGGTCAAAGCCACAATTTAGGCCCTGGGATATTGGAATAACAGCAGCAGCTCCTCCCTCGTGATGGTGGAACAAAGTTGCAACTTAGAACCCTAGTGGTGAGTCACAGAGTTGCAGTAGCACATCCACAGTGATGATGGGTCACAGCCCAACCTTGGGACCCAGAAGCGGAATGCAGAGCTGCAGAGCTGCAGTACCGCAGCTCCAATAACAGCAAAGCAAAGCCTTGACTTAGAATCCAGGACAGGTCGCGGAGCAGTAGCAGCTTTTATCTCATGGATAGCAAGGCACTGTGGAATTCCATCCCGGAGAGCAGGGCACAGCAGTGAGTGGGGACTCTGAGAGGAGAGGAGGTCTCACTGCAGAGACAGCACCAGTTCCAGAGAAGAGGTGCAGAGGCAGAGGCTATGGGCTGCTTCATCAGCTGGGTTCAGTGCTGGTAAAGACTATGGAGGTCTTTAGTAGCAAAAGCTAAAAACACCCTTAGCAGTGAGGCTTGCTGGGGTTCTCCTGCTCTGTTCTTCCCCATGGGGTAATAGTCTTCTGAGGCATCCTTCTTGGTGTCAAGCTGCTATGGATTGGGGGGTGGGGTGATGTAGGTAAAATGCTTCCTATGTTTTTCTACGAGGTCTTAGCCAGGTTTTGAGCTCCATAGGGTGTCTGCTTCTTCTTCATTACAGTCTACAGCTTTCCCGGAGCTATTTTCATCAGTTTGTAGTTTTTTATTGTTTTTGTTGTTTGTGGGGAGGTAAGCATTGGCACCTTTCAGTCCTCCATCTTGCTGATATCACTTCCTGTTTATAATTGTGGATGCCAAAGCCTCTTTCCTCAACAAACTTATATTCTAAAGATTAAAACATATGCAAGATATAGAAAAAAAAATAAAATCTCTGAATTGTTTACATGAGCAACACTCAGCAGAATATTATAGACAAAAAGACAGTTTGGATGGTCAGTAACACCTCTAATTTCTCCACTATTGTCAGTATTTTTTTTTTGTCCCTTTTGGAAAATCCCAAGCCTTTATAAATATATATATATATATATATAGTATTACACACACACACATATATATGCAAACATTTAAATTTGATAATTAAAACCTTATTTAATCTATAAGTATATCATTCTCTTTCTACAGCTTTCATAGATTTCAAGTCCTCAAGGGTTGAAAGTCACCAAGAAAATAAAAACAGAAATGTAAATAAGAAAACAATAATAATGAGTAGTGAAAAACTGTTCAAGCTAGTGAGTCATGGTAATATTATGAACTAGATATTGTGAAAAAGCCATCTTTTCAGAGTTACGGAATCCAAAATCAAGAGGTAGCTGGAAATGTCAGCTACTGCTGAGACAGAGGACATTGGTCTTGCTCAGTGTATCCTATGTGGGGAGGACAGACAAAGGATTTTGGGACACTGAAAACTGAAGTGTTGGAATTGCGATGTTGGCATAACACTAAAACCCATGAAGTAGATTAGAAAATAAATTTAAACTTATATTACCTGCTAATTCTTTGGAAAAAAAATCTATAAAAGCAAGATTAAAACATGCAAGTGAGGAGCTATAATAAAAAATATGAAAAACTATTGAAGATCAAAGATTGTCATCATCACTAGTATAGGAAACTGAGGAAAAGTAGATGGAGATCAGATTGAAAGAAACCTTTGGAGATTTGCTCTTACCTCTCCACCTACCCAACTCCAAATGCCTTAGAAATGCCTTTTTCTTTGGCACTGTAACACACCATGTAGCAAAAACCTCAAAGCCCACTGTCAGCAGGATATGTTCAGTGAAGCCCAAACCGCCAGCTGGAGTACGCTGGCTGGTTATACAGTCTTGCTTATGTACCTCTCTACCTACTCTATTTCAAAATAACAAGGATTTATGTATTACAGTCTAAGGGCATCATACCTTCACAATGCATGTTTCTTTCAAAGATTCAAAAGGTAAACTTTGTATAGAAGCTTGTGGGGGCATTTGTAGCAACTGGAAGATCAGAGATGGTTCTTTGGTGCCTAAGAATACTAACCCTGTGGCATCTTCTCTTACTCTCCCTTGAATCGAATAAGGATTAACAGGGAGCAGTGCCTGACTATCTGCCCTTTCAAACCTGAAAAGCTGATCTTTCTACTGGAACATGATCTTGCAGATTAAAGCAACTAGACACCTCAGGAATACAATTACTATAGAAGAGAAATAAAAAACAGAACAGACAAATAAACCATTTGAAATAATTATAATTTTTATATAAATATGATGAGTACACTTAAAATATTTTAGCAAATGAAATGTCATTAAGAAAAACTAAGTGGAAATATCAAACATGAAAAATATAATAGTAGAAATAATAAATACAAGAAATAAGTTAAAGGAATAAATGACAAAGATTGATTAACAAAGTATAAGACTGAATTAAGCCAAAGAATCCTGAAAAGACAGTTAAGAAACACATCAGTGAAGCTAAAGTGATACAGAGCCTCTAAGTAGCAGTGCCATCAACTTCAAAGAAATTCCAGAAATATAAAAACCTAAAAATGGAAATAGGAAAGATTTTAAAAATAGTGAAATTATCTACATTATTTAAATAATCTAGAAATAAAAGTTGTAAAATACCAATAAAGATGTAAAAAAACAACTATTTGCATAGAGTGGAATGTAAAGAGATCAATGACAAAAATATGTATATTTTTTAATTCAAAAAAGAAAGAATAGACACAAGTAAAAGAAAAAAATCAACATCAGACATCTCAAGCAATATGCTTGTAATAAGACAATGGAATATTTTATATTATAAAATAAAAGTACTTTCGACATTTATTTGTGACTTCATAACAAAATATCCTTAGGCATGGAAAGAATAAAAATGGTTTTGATATTTTGGGTTGTCAATAATTCAGCAGAATTCTTCACTGTTTCAGTAAAACTTTCCCTTTTCACTTTGAAGAGCACTTATAGAGAAAATATGTTATTAAGAAGAGAAAAAAGTACAGGAGAATATGACATAAAAATAACTTTATAATACCAAGTATATTGTTGCCTAAATAACAGAACAAAAATAGAAAGCAATAAGAAAAACTAGCTTTAAGTTAAAGTAAAGGGGAAGTTATAAACAATAATCACTTGATGTGTTTTGGGAGAAGGGGCAGTAGGAAACAAAATAAAATGAGTTTAATCTAAAATATTTGTCTTTCTGTAGGAAGATATAAATGTTAAGAAAGTTAATAAATTAATGAAGAGAATAAAATATAATTTTTGTCTTAATTCATCATGATACTGATAAAAACAAACTACAACATTTAGACAAGTTAAAGAAAATCATATCTATAAAATAAAGTAGAAAATAAGAATAGAACATAAAAGTACAGTAAAAACATATAAGAAATATATATGGCACATGGTGGAAACCAAACCAAATACAATAGTAATAATTATAATTACAATTGTTTAAATTCACAATTGAAAACTCTGATGGATATAAAAATAAGGTTAGAAATATGCTGTCTTCCATAAGCACTTAAAGGACAAAAATGTACATCTATAAATACATTTATTGCATTAGAAAACATAGCATGTAAAATAATGCATGTAAAAATATTGATAAAAGAATTAGAAAAAACATAGTCTTAATAAAAACTATAGAATAAGAAGATATAATTATCATTAATGTATATTCACTTAATAACAGACAACACTGAATTAATATATAAATTAATTATATTAAGTAATGATTTAATAGAGAGATAGAGACATACATATGTGTGTATATATACACAAATATATATAGGCATACCTACATACACACAAATAAATACACAAATCAACAATTAGTGTTGCAGTTTTCAACTTTCTAGAAACTGAAAACTCAAGTAAAGAATAATCTGAGCTATGAGTTCTAAAATTGATTAGCTCAAGATAGAAAACTGTTTACTAAAGAAAAATAGACTCGATTTAAACCACATTTGTAACATTTACAAAAATGTATTAGGCTATAAGGGAAGTTTCAAAAAATGGGCAAATTATACATATAATTTTATTAAGATAATATTCTGTAGTATGAGAATCATATCAAAAGGATGCTGAAATTATCATCCTATAGCCAGAATCAAAATAACAGATTACTATATAATCCTTTGATTAAACAAAAAATCTTAAAATAATTCTAAAATAATTAGATTGAAGCAAATAAGAGTCCTGCATGACAAAATTCACAGTTATGGAAAAATAGCATTTGTGGAAAATTTATATTTTTAATTATCAGAAAACAAGAAAGGTTATAAAATACAAACCACCTATTAAACTTAAGAGGTTAAAAGGTAGAAACAGCATAAACAAAATTAAAGAAGGATTGACATCAAGGAAATAGAGAAAAAAGAAGAAATGAAGGATATGTACAAAATTTAAACTGAGATTTTCTTTTTATTAAGATTACTTAGAACTCCAAGGTAAACTTTTTCAAGACTGAATTAAAAAATAAAAGGTAAAATGTTAAGAGTAAACAGAATGTGGTATAAAAAAATTAGAAATACAAACAACTGAGTTTAAATGTAAATGGTATTTAAACATTATATTTTAATGTCTCTATAATTATCTTAATGTAAATGATACGCTTCTGAAAAAGAAAAAGGGCAAAATGAAATAATCGGGGCGGGGGGAAGATGTGCATTGAGAAACACATTTATTTTAAAAATCACAAAACCAAAACAAAAATGCTTGAAATGGCCATCAAAATCTCTATTTCCAAATGCCCAAACCCAAATGCCTTTGCAGATGATTTCTACTACATATTCAGGAAATAAAGATTTTGTGTATTAGAAAAAAGTTTTAAAAAATTATAAAATAAAATCAAGTAGAAACAATTTCCTGCAAACCACATATTATAAAGCTTAGAAATGCTGACGAGTTTCTTAAGGCATAGAGTAGAAGGGTGACCATAGCAGCAGTCTTTCCAGTAAAAGGTATGTATGGGTAACAACTGATGTGGTCATTCCAAGGAGAATCAATTTGTAAATATTAGGGATTTGACAATTAGAAGTTATAATAAAATGGTATGAAAAGATCCTAGAAACAAAGTAGTAAGTGAAAAAATCAATGACACAAGAACAAAAGCAGTATTACTCTTTATGTAAATACAAAACTCAGAAGTAGAACAAAATACATTTTATAGGAATACATACAAATAAAATTATTTATCAGAATAAACGGTTGACAACAAGGAAAGTCTTAAGTAGAAAATGAGAATAAAAAAATAATAGTAAGATGTGTGAAATTTAGATGGATGATAGGTAGATAGATAAATAATAAATAGATGATAGATATTAGATAGAAAGACAGATGATACATACATACATATATAAATAGATATGCTTATAGATAAAAATAAAATAATTTCTTTCACCAGATGATGACAACAGGTATTTAAAAAATGTACCTTAATTAACTGTCTTATATGAAATTCAAACAAGAGAGATACACACATACATACCTATAAATCTTTAAAAAAAATAACGCTTTGGGCAAATGGTGGCAATAAGGGGTGTTTCATTCCTAGCCTGAGCTCTAGTGGTAGGGAATGTATTCTCTTCATCAACTGTAATTTGGAATACAAATTTATAATGTTGCTATGGCCACAAAAACTCAAGAAATAAACTCAAAGCATTTCTACTGTAGTAGTGCCTTAAGATCTTTAGATGAGAAGTTTTCATCTCTAGTAATTTTTGTGCCCTTGATTCATGTTTTACAAGGTTCTCAAAACAGAAATAAATAAAACATAATCTTAAGCCAAACAAAAAACACATGTGAACATCAGTGGAAGCAAAAATAGATTAACTATACTGCCTCGAATTTCAAATATCAGGATTAGTGGATACAGAATATAAATTGAGATTAAAAGTATTTAAGAAAATGTTGAGAATTATGAATATGGGATGCTTTAAAATACAATGACTAGAATAATTCAAAATAACCTAACCAGTTAAGAAGTTGAACAGTACCAAACTGAAGAGAATTAGAGAACTGGAAGACAAAACTGAATGAGTCCACCAAAGAAACTGGAATCAATGCAGATGGTTTTCACAAAATGATCAGAAATGTTGTTTGAGAAAATCAGTAACACATTTTTAGACTCCTTTGTAAATATCAACTACATTTGGATATGCAGATATTCATGAGAGAGCAAGCTCACTTTTGAAAATGTATTCTAGAATAATTTCTGCCTATAGTCGGTTGGAAATATGTACAAGAATGCTGCCAGCAGCACTGTTTGTAATAAGAAAAAAAAGGAAAATAGACTTCATACGGTGAATGTAGAAATTTGTAAGTGGAACATTAATTATAGAAGAAATAAATAGATTAAAGCTATTGGAATCACTATAAATAAAATGTTATAAATATATAACATGTAAAATCACTATTTTTTGTTTATTAACCTATCCATATATATTAAACTTATAAAAATATACTGAGAGTGATTAACACGAAATTCAAAAAAACATTTACTTTTGAAGAGGTGGTCAGGAAAAAAATGTGATTGGGGAGAGGTACAAGAGGGCGTAAAGAAAACTTTTAATATCTTCTTACTTCAGTGTTGGATTCAGAGGAGTTTATTCTTCTATGTTATTGTCTATCAGAAACATTTTCTAATAAATAAAAAAAGAAAATTTATCTAAATGCTAAATTTTGACAAACTAATAAAAGGCCTTAACTTAAAATAGCTGCTATTAATTTCATTACCACAGAGAAAAACATATTGATATATAAAGACATTTGATATTGTGTGTCTGCACCAATTTATGATTTAAACAGCTGCTTAATATAAAAAGACCTATGTGCAGCAGGTTGCAAATAGGTCCTGAGGGGATGAAACAAGCCAGCTGGAGTGTGTGGCCCACCTGCCCAATTAGCACTAAGGCTAAAAGCTGCTGACAGGCAGTTTCTATTTTTATCTAATCTTTAAATTCCAGGAACCTCATTTCACTAAATCATAGCTTTCTAGTAGGATTTTAAAAGCTTTCCCTCTACTTATTTATTTTTAATCTAGATTTCCCTCAAGAGCTCTACTCATAGATGGTTGCTATCCTGATAAGCTCTCCATATCCTCTGCCATTACATGATGGAAAAAACAAACAAAAACCTTTCCTGAGCTAAAATTAAAGCAAGAAAGTATCTAGGAATAATTTACCAATTTTTCATACTGTCAAAAACTAATTTTTTAAAAAATTAAATATTAATAATGTTCTATTATTTTAATGTCTTTTTTATTTGCATAGACCACTATGCAAACTTAAATATATTTACAACTAATTGAATAATTATGCTTAAAGATATGATAAAAATGCACTAATAAATTTATTAAACATTCCTATAATTGCTCTTTAAAAGTTAGCTTTATATTCAATACTTTTTTATATTTAATACATTTTATATTCAATACACTTTTCTATTTGAAAGATATAATACCATGATATTGGCAACAATAAGGTAGTATGCCACGTGTGTACTCTGAAATGCTGTGACATTATGAGAAAATGTTAGTATTTACCAATTTAAATATGTTTGTGTAACCTTACTTAATTCCATTTATAGTTATAGGTTAGATAAGGTGTATATACACACATAATGATTTTGCAAATTAGTGTAGGTAATGAGGTATATGAGGATAGTGATAGATGAGGAACCTATACTATCCATTCTTTGACATAAGTGATAAGGAAACAAGCCCATTTCCAAGAGTTAGGAGCAAGACTAGGTTGGGAAATATAGAAGTTGTGTCTGAATCATTGGCCCTAAAAAAAGCAAGGATATCAAATGACAAAAAAATAGATCAGACCTATATGCTATTTTTCCAAAAGTAAGATCAGTTTAATCAACTTTAGATTTTCAACTGGTATCTATTCAATTAGAATTTTTTTATATTGACATACGATTTAAAATGAGTTAGATTTCTAAAGTAATACAAGGAAGATATACTATTTCTTTTGAGTCAACAAATAGTTAAAAGGAGGTGTGATATAGTCACACCATTCATGTAATTAGGAGGGGAAAAAAAAAAACAAAGCATTGCACCTACAAGCTTTTAATAATATAATTTACAACTACATCAAAAACAACAGCATAATTGTATTAGAAAGCAATTTCACTAATTCTTTGTTCTTTGAACATGTGTAATTCAATCAATTTTTAATTTAAGAAAACAAATAACATTTGAAAATAATTAAGGAAATCTTTCAAAAATAGAAATAGTATCACATTTAAACTTATTAAATAGTTGGAAAGCTACATCCATATCTTTTAAATAACAGTCAACATTTCTAAAAGTCTGAGAAAGTATCAGAAGTCAGATAATCTAAAATTATTTGACATTTAAATCCCAACAACATTGAGTGGCTAATATTTGTGACACAACAAAAATGAAGAAAGAAAAGAGAAAAACCCGGGAGACATGTATAAATTTGATACTTATTAATAGTTAATTTTTTCAGTTCTCATTACTGAAATGAGCAATAGAATATCAAACATAGCAGAAGTCATATATGCTTACATATTAGTGCTATTGTTGTGTTAAAGCATTTAGTTTAAACTTATTTCAGAGTCAAATAAAAATTGCATTGAAATAGAATAATCTTTTTAAATTGAAAGCTTTAAGTTATAGCCTTAAATTGGAAATTAAGAAGAAAATTAAAATAAAAATAATTTCAATTATTGTTCCTTTTTTATGTCTACTGATTATCAACATTTACAAGTACAATGTGAAAACTACATTCTGGTTCAAATTACCATAATATCATATTAGTCCACCAAGTCAGTGCACAAACAATTACAAAGTTCAGGAAGAGTCACAGTAAAATAGGAATGCTAACAGTAGTCAATAAACAGTATAATTTATAATTCAAACAAGAGTGGGTTATGTCTATAAACATAAGAAAGACAAGGCAGGATTATGCTTTAAATTTAAGACTATGGGGAATGATGAGCTGCAAAGATCAAGATTAAGAGATACGAACTTAAACACAGATGTCTGACTATTGCATAAAGGTGATAGGTCTGGAAAAAATTTTCAAATTTCTCAAATTTTAGAGTGCATAAGAGTCACTTGGGACTTATTAAACTACAGACTTCCTTGGATTCCACTTCAAGAGGAGCAAATTTATTCTATATGCTTCATCTAAAATAGCTTTCTATAAATTCTTCATAAGAGCCATTTATTATAATTTCTCTCAAAATTATATTGAAAATGTGGAATAAAAATACATTGCAATAGAAGATCACAATCACTTAGCTTGTTTTTATGTGGAATTCAATTAATTATTTTCAGTTCTGCTCATTTTTCTTGTCTCTAAATGTCTTTCATCTCATAACTTTCTTAAAAATTATAGTTGCAAGGAAGGGTCGAGATAATAGAGGAGCAAGACCCTGATATCATCTCTTTCCATGAGCACATCCAAACTACAATTACATATAGAACAACTATCTCTGAGAATGTTATGAAGATGAGCAGAGCAATTTTCTAGAACTAAAGATATTAAGAAAAGCCACATAGAGATGGAGAGAAAGAGCAGAGACACAGTTCACTCAGGACCCACAGCCCTGATGCAGTATACAATCAGGAATGGTATCATAATTGCAAAGGTCCTCCTCTGTGGAACAAAGGGTCCAAGTTTCATATCAGGCTATTCGGCCTGTTAGACCTGTACCAGGAAAAAGAGACCCCATAATATCTGGCTTTGAAAACTAATAGTGTTTGTGTCCGGAAAAGTCAAAGGGCTGTAGGAAACCAAGATATAGCTCTTAAAGGGCTTGCACATAAACTCACTTACTCTGAGTTCCAGCCTGGAGATAGCACTTTTAAAAGTATCTGGGTCATACATGAAAAAGCAATATTGACTAATTTTAGGGTGAGTATCAGAGGGGCAGGGATCTGTTAGAACTTTCTATGGGAATGAAAGTGCTGGTGGCCATCAATTTGTTTGTTTGTTTGTTTGTTTGTTTGTTTAAGTTCCCTTTCAGCTAGCTGGCCTGGAACTGGCAGGCACCATTTTTGACATTTTCTATTTCAACACTACTTGCCCTGCCCCATCTCAAGGGGCTCCTGCCCTACCACTTCTGGCAAGTGACCTCAGCTGGCACTAGATCCCAACCAAGTAGCTCCTGCCCTGACCACTGTGTCACATAGCCTAAGCAGGCACAGGCATCCCTGTCAAGAGAAACCAATCACACCTCATCTGATGTGTAGCCTTGTTGAAGACCAGTACCCCCTCAAAAAAACCACCCCTGCTCCGGGGAAACAGCACCAGCATACCAGTATACCTGAAACATCCACGGCTGGGCCACATAGACAGCCAAGCCAGGACTGACCCTACCCATTAGAGTATCTACAGAAGTCACAACCCAACTGCAACAGAAAGGTGCATGCGACCACACAGTCATCACCCCTGGAGCACCTGGCTTTGGTGATTAGGGGAATTCTGCCAACATGTCACACAAACCACATTCCTCATAGGCCACTTTTTCAAAACTGGGAGTTGTAGGTGATCTACCTAATATATAAAAGAAACAAACACAGTGTCATCATTCATATTTATTACTAAATTATTAACTACATTCCCTATGATGTACATTATATGAATATGACTACTTTTATAACTGGCAGTTTATATTTTTTAATCCCTTTGACTTTTCTTGCCCATCTTACCTTCTTATCTGGCAACGAATAGATTGCTCTCTCTACTATATAGGTTTTTTCTTATTTGTTTTGTTGTATGTTTTTTAAAATTCCACTTACAAGTGAAATCATATCATATTTGTTCTGATCTCTCTGATTTTTTTCACTTGCCATAATATCATCTATGTTCATCCACATTGTCTCATTTTTTTTTAAGGTAACATCCATTTACTTCAATTTTTGCATTCTGATGTTGGTCATTTTCAGATCTGAGTTATATCTGTCATCATATCAGATTTTAATAAGCATTGTTCCTATGAGCTGTCCTCTCACCAAAAAAGAGAGGATTGGTTTAGGCTATTTAGCCAAACTATATAACACTATGACATTCTAGTGAGAAAATGACTGTAAAGCAAAAGATTCTAGAGCTAAAATGTAGAGTCTTCAGTCATAAAAGAAATTGTCAGGTGGCTAATATCCTATGTTTGGCTACACTGAGACACTAAACCCTAAAAAAAATACTATAGTGTGGTGGAAATATCCCCTCTCGCTGCTTTTTCTAAAATATTTAGAATTCAAAACATCCTTTTACAGTATAATATTGAAAAATGTGATAATTAGTTATAATCTTTCTTCTTTTTTTGATGTGAAATTACTTCATTTTAAACTGATGGCTGTAAAGCAATTGTTTTAAACCATTGTTTTTCAACATGGCAAACAAAGTAAAATTACAATGTGTAGCCATGGGCTATACAAGTTTGCAATTCTACTCCATCCCATCTGGACTAATTTTGCTTTTGAAAAGAATTTCTCCTTAATCTGGAGTTTCTCAGTTGGCACTGATTGTAACAGTCGTGTTTTATTTCTTAAACCAGCTTTGTCCTTGCTTTTTTTCCCCGGAAGATAAGACTTATAGATGCTGCTTTTGTTCTTATTAGGTCTATTCCTCCTATTACACTGTTGAATTCCAAATTGATATTTAATTTTTACCATTTTTCACTTTTTAAAACTTATTGCCTATTTCTGGAGTTTATAAAATATTTCATGATGAGATATGTCATGGATCTTGTTTAATACCTTTGACGTGAAAAAAATATTTAAGACCACCCTTTCAACAGATTTGATCATATTTAAATATTATGAAGGATAAGTGGTCTTCTATTGATAATTATCTAAATGTAATGAAATTTCTGAAAGAGATATTCTTGCCTCAATATAGATATATTCAGTGTCTCAGAATCAAAATTATAATTCAGATAACAGAAAGGATGAAATATTTTACTTCATATTTGTAAAACTATACTATTTTCTATTAATATTTTTTTTAAAAAATAAGCACCAATTCACATTATAATAAGGTATTAAAAAGTCTTTTATTTTTTTCCAATGTTCCTTCCTCTCTTATTTATGTTGACATGTGTTATAGACTGAAACGTGTCCCCCAAAAAGAGATATATTAGAATCCTAAGCTCCAATACCTTAGAATGTAACCTTTACAGAGGTAATTAATTTAAATGAGGTCATCCGGGTGGGCCATAAACCAATATGACTAGTGTGCTTAGAAAAGGGAGAAATTTGGATACAGACATGTATAGAAGGAAAACGATATGAAGATACAGGGAGACTATACCAATAATGAAGAACACCGAAGATTGCCAGCAAACCTCCAGAGAAAGGAGCAAGGTCTGCAACAAATTTTCCTTCATAGACCTCAGGAGGAACCAATTCTACTGACACCTTGATCTCAGTCGTTTAGCCTTCAGGTCTGCTAGACAATATATTTCTGTTGTTTTAAGTCACCCAGTTTGTGGTGTTTTGTTACAGCACCTTTATCAAAGTAAGTGAGCACGTGCACATTTTTATTAAGTGGAAGGAGTCTACTTGAATGACATTTGTTGCTTGGTATAAATATGTTGTTATATAAAAAACGAAAAGAAAGAAAAAGAAATAAACACTGTTTCTGTCATAAACACTACAGAGAACTGACATACTCCCCTTTAAAATACTCATAAGCTAACTATTGGTTTATATTTATCTAGGGCATCACTTAAAAGTCAATTTATGCCTCTGTAACAAAGTAACTTTTCAATGTCTGAATTGGGCCTTGAATATTTCTGAAGAATGAAGAAGATCAATGTTCTTTCATTTCTAAACATTTATTTCACATGAGTTAAATATATATATATATATATATATATATATATATATATATATATATATATATATATGTATGTATGTATACACACACACACACACACACACATATATCTTTGGTGGTTTCGAGTTATTTTGCTTGCTTGTTTATTTGCTGGAAGTAAAATGAAGAGTTCTGATTAAAAATAAAAGGCAAGAAGATGCCACAATAAAAAAGAGTAGAAGAAAAAAAAATAAAACATAAGACGAGGATAAAGAAAGGATAAGGATGAGGAATATTAAAAATGATGAAAGGCAAAAGAGCAGTCACTGTGATAATGGAGGAAATGTAACCAAGGCCTCATCACTGTCGAAGAGAGACAAAGGAAGTAGAGAATTTAAAGACACTTGTTTACATGGGCAATTTTTCTGAGGTTCTGCTGTGGAATACAGGTGACATGTGCAAGGAGTCATTATTCTCCTTTCCAGGTCAATAGACAAGATGTTTCAGGCACCCAGAGTGTCGAGATCTGCTATTAGCAGCAGCAAGGGACAATATCCTTTGTACCACCATTTGAGCTTTTTATGGAAAGAAGCAGCAGAGAGAGCATACAGGAGGCACTGTCACCCTAGGACTCTCCAAAATAAATGAAGTTTTGTGGCCTGGAGACAACATCAGCTATACTATCAGCAGGGTTTAGTGCAACATAAAAACGCAAGGCCCCTTGTTCAAAAAGTAAGGTTCAAGATAGTAACAACATAGTTTAAACTCATGCAGCCCGGCTGAGCATGGGGTATCCCACAACTGGATAAGTCACATTCTTATAAAGCCTGCCTAACCTGGATATCACTCATGAATAAGCAGATAGGGGTTAGAAACTGATACGATATAGTGATATTAACAAAATGAGATCATGGTTAAATATGTCATCAATTATAGAAATAATTCCTGTTTAGTAAGTATGATATCTATTTGTAAGTTTAACATTTTAATTTTCTGTTTTTAATTGCCTTAAAAAGCTAAAATGGTAAAGGTAATGAGAGTATCTCTCTTAATAACGTATTTTAATTAACAAACCAATAAATGACTCACTCTTTTGAGATCTTATTTTGTAGGGTTTATTTATAATGGTTACTTAAGAAATGTTTTCTAAACTATCTGAATTATATGTATGAAATCTAAATATCTTTCTAATTTATATACAGCATGTTATTTCTGATTAGAAACATTGATATAAAGTTGGTGATATTTTCACTATAGATTAAGCAAATAGAAATTATTATTTTATCTTATCATGAATCTACTTTTCTCTATGACTTGAATTTCTAAATAGTAGCTGAGCAGTCTTTTTTTTTTCAAATGTGAATATACACTAGCCAGGCAGTCTATATATACAGAAATAGGAATTCTTAAGTATCTACTTTTTCATACATTCAGGATATTTATGTTGCTTAGTTCAATTTCTATTAAAATTTCCTGAAAGAAATCTGAATCTTCTCTTCTTTCCTATCCAACAGAATAATCTGTTTTTCCTGCCTTCAAGTGCACATAATAAACACTCTACATTTTTTCTCTTTTATATTCTTGGAATAATTTACATTCACACATCTGACATTTCCCATAATTTCATATCCATTTTTATATAACTTCTAAAAATAAATTAATTTGAAATTGATTATAAATTGTGATCATTAAATATTAAAGATTATTTTTGTTGTCTTCCTTTTGTATCCTTTTGCAATTAAAGGGTAAGGTAAAATAAAGTTAAAAACTGTAAATCTTCACTTAGCATCACTGATAGGTTCTTGGAAACAGTGACTTTATGTAAAATGACATATAACTAAATCAATTTATCATAGCCTAATTGACATAAACAAAAGTTAAGTTCCAGTGTCATATTTCTGGTCACAAAAATATCAGCATACTTCTGAATAAAGACCTGAAGCAATAAATGTGAGCTATAGATACACTTAAAAAAGATAATAAAAAACAAGTAAGATAATCTTTTCCAACTCATTTATTCCAATTCAGGATTGCAGTGGTCAGAGCAGATTCCACAGGCTCAGGGCACAAAGCAGGAACCACCCTGGACAGAATGCCCTTCCATCTCAGGGTGCACCCCCACACACCCACAATCACTCAGACTGGGACAATTTAGACATGCCATTTTACCTCACAAGCACATCTCTGGGATGTAGGGGGAAACCAAAGTACCTGGGGAAAAGAAAATGATACATGGGGAGAACATGAAAACTCCACACAGACCATGGCCCTGGACAGAAAGCTATTTTTTTTCTCATCAACTTAATAACCAAAGGACATTAAATAAGATGGGTATTATTTAAGAAACTCCTGTATATATTTTCAATTACAAACTTTGTTAGACAACTGAGATTTTTTTGCTACTTACAGCTACACTTTAAAATTTTGTTCATGCTATCTAAAAACATGCAATAATAACAACTGTAAGAGCTTACTTATGATTCTCTTCTTACAGATGTTGCCAAGGGCCCTCAAATTACATTCCTCCATAACCAAAATGTTTTCTTTTCTGAACTCTATCTAGTTTTCTTGAAAGTATTCTTCCTCTCAGGGAGGCTTGTGTAAACTTTATAAATCCATGTTTTATTATATAAATCTATTTTTAAAATAGACTAAGGAATACATTTCCCTTTCTTTTGCCTGATATTATCTTAATTACATTTTTCTATCCTTTTTCCTTAATTTTTTAAAATTATTCAGCTATTTCCCCATTAGTATTTTCTTCCTCCTTCTTTTGGTCTCTCTACTGAAATTTCTTCAACAGTTTTTATTATCTCATATGCCTTTCTACTCATCTTCAGGCCTTTTGTTTTCTTCTTATAATAGAGATGTAATATACTGATAAACAATTCTTGATGAAAGCTAACCTTTGGATGATGTTTTTCTGATTGCATCTGGGTCTTATTGCTAGAAAGAATATACTTTTATTAAAATATGGTACATGTGATGGTTAATTTTATGTGTTAACTTGGCTGGGTCACAAGGTGCCCAGACATTTGTTCAAACATTATTCTAGGTGTGTCTGTGAAGGTGTTTCTATGTAATTAGCAGTTGAATCAGTAGACCCAGTAAAGCAGATTGTCCTCCCCAGTGTGGGTGGGCCTCACCCCATCAATTCAAGGCCTGAGTAGAATGAAAAGGATGACCTTCTCTGAGAAAGACATAATTTCTCCTGCCTGACTTTCTTAGATCTGGGACATGATTTTCTCTTCCTTTTAGACTCCAACTGAAACACTGGTTCCTCCTGTTCTCAAGCCTTCTGACATTTGGATTGTAATTACATCATTAGTTCTGGGACTCAGGCCTTTGGCCTCTGACTAGTACTACATCATTGGGTCTTCCAGATCTCTAGCTAGCTGACTCACTCGGCAGATCTTGGGACTTATCAGTGTCTGTAACTGGGTGAGCCAACTTCATGTATGTATATATTTAAATATATACACATATATATGTATAGAACCATGACTAATATGCTATTAATAAATTGATGTTAATCATTATAATACTCTGTGTGTGTTCGTATGAATATAAACTCAATATAATGATATTATTTTGATTAAAAATGTATTTTACATTGACCAGCTTAGGAAACTCATATATTGCTTAATTGTTTTTTTTACTAAATTATTGAATCAATTAAATTGCAAACATCACAGTAAAGCTGTTTCTATAAAGGCAACTACATTATATTTTTCTGTGATAAATCTTTAATCCTTGCAAAAGTAAAAAAAAAAAATTACATCAAGATATATCTTGGAAGCAGAAAAACATAGGACCAAAGCAGCTGTACTTGGAAAATATACTTCCAATTTTAAAAAATATAGAAAATATTTTACCAAAATAGCAAATATAAAAAATAAATATTTATTGTACAGCAATTAGTTTATATTAGTGAATTAATTTTGTAAAGATAATATAATGGATACAATTATGGAAAAATTAATGGTTCTAAATAAAAATTCTATTTATTTTGGTATACCGGCATATAATATTGAATATTTTTGCTCTACCCCTCTTTTACAAAAATAAGATAGCATTTATCAAGAAATATTTTTAATATTTCCAAGATTTTTCCAAAGGAATGCAGATGTATCTCTAGATAATTTTGAGACCTTGAGCTAAAGAATTTTAAAATAAACTATAATGCATTTTATATTTTTCAGCTTGTCTTATATGCAAAAATCTAACTTTTATACTTACATTTCTATCTCAGTTGTTCCCTGCTTATGAAAACTTTTATTCTACTATAAAAGGAAATTAAATCAGTTCAGCACAATTAGCCTTTCACAAAGTCAGCTGGATTACACATAGCTACTTTCCAATTTTAGGTGATTCTAAATTATGCCTTTAGTGACTTCAAGTAATTCCCCAGGCACAAGCATATTGCTCACTACTTAGTAATTTATAGATTTATCATTTCTCCTTTCCTAAGGAGATTTTTAAATTCTTTTTCTGCCAGCAACATTTATTATTTTTTATAACCGTGGTTGTGTAGATTTCTTTGGATATTTATTATTGTTCAAGAGATGGTATTCTTAGTAATAATTGCTAAATTTTATTTCTTTTTAATGTGAGTTTTATGTCCATTCTTAAATTTATCCATATGAGTTTTACAGCTATGACCAAAGAATTTTTTCAGTAAAGACTATAAATCTCACTATGGACTAACAATGACTGTGTGTATCAAAGCCTTAATAAATATCTGTTGAATTAACATATATATATATATATATATATATATATATATATATGCATTAACATATATAACCTTAATTATTAATATTAAATTCTATAAAATAAAACAGACTTAATTGTTCCTCCTGCAATGCATTCATTGCTTAATTATTGTAATTAGTTTCTATCTTACCATTATGAACTTCTTGTTAGCAAGTCATATACATTTTCTTTTTTTAACTTTTATTATTGCAAAATGACCAGAATCAGAAATTAAGAAAAATACTAATTTAATAAAATGAAACCATTATTTTCATTTTTAGGTATATGGGAAATTGTCTCAGCAGAATATTGCAAAGGAATTCATATTCCAAATGAAACTTTTCAAAGATCACCTCATAACTTTTCTTGATCTGTCCCATATCTATATGAAAATTCTCTAAAGCTGATCAAGAGAGTTAATACTGAAGATTGACATCAAATAATCTAATAAAATTAAGAAAATATTTTTAAAGAGAAAACTAAGGGTTAAATTACCAATTTCCTATCAGACACAAATTGTGTCCATAAATAAATAATAAGAAAGAAATATACCATGTAATGCTAAGTGGGGTGAAATGATTAAAATAAAGATAATGTGGCTCCTAAGTTCAGTTCTATTAAAAATACACACAAACATACACTCCCTCCAAGAATACAGAAATTTAAGAAAAAATAATAGGTTTTTATTGAAATGCATACCTGAGGTTTCAAAAAAAAAAAGATACTAGAAAAAATAAATAAAGTGAAAATCAAGTTGCAAGCATCAAAACTTATACTGCACATTTCACAAGCTGCTGCTACAGCAGTTCTGGAGCTTGAGATATATTGCCCACATGAAGTAGGAGGTGAAACCTTAAGCTTCTAAAAATTGGTTTAAATATGTGATGACTACAAAAGGGCTTTACCCTTAGTGAAAACCTGACTAGAAACATTGGAACAAGAAGAAAAAAAAGGCAACTGGGGGATTTGGGAAATCTCTGAAAACATTAACCACAACAAGCCCACCAGAGTAAGTTTTAAATATGCAATACCTGTACTTAGAAAAATTCTGGGCAAGATATTAACATAAAAATTGGCTCTGGCCAAGGATATTGTTAATGTCCCAGGTAGAATCAAAAGCAAAACCTTGTCAGGTGTACAGAGGATGTAGCCTATATATTGTATTCTTGGCAACCTGCCATCCATATTGTTTATTGTATAGACTGAAGAGGTAACATTAATATTTTTCAAACTTCCTTTTCCATGATGGTTTGAGCGTGAATTGAGCTTTCTCAATTGGATTCACTTGCATGAAATTTGGAACATGATCATTGAGGCAGAGGCCACCTTTCTTATGCTATTAATGCCAGAAAGCAATGTGGTGACACTGAGTGTTAGAGACAGCTGAGGTGGACAGGATTAGCATTCTAGTATCCAGCTATCATCCCCATGCTGATCTGGGAGAGAAACAACAGACAAATGCCATGTTCCAGGGTCTGGTCATCTGGTTCATGGGTGTGAGAATCAGCTGTAATGGCAGAACCAATAGCTTTTCGATGTCAAGAATTATGAAGTACCTGAGAATTTACAGGACTTGCAAGCTAACAAGTTTGTCTACCACAGTTTTATGGAGGCTGGCAGAAGACACCAATTTCCTGAGTCATAGATAAATAATAATTAATGGCACAACTGAAAACATAGACATTACATTCATTCTGGTTCCTACACCTGCTCATTTCTCACTAGGGCAATGAGGAGACACCCATATGCATGCTACACGCTCTCCATACGAAGAGCCATATGTGGAGACTTGTTAATAACAGGGTTACAAAGGCCACCATATTTGTCTCAAATTGAGTTATGCCTGGAAGACCTCCCAGCTCCAGAGCTCCCTGTGGGATTGGCTGGGATCTCTGTTGCAACTTTATTGTAGTTTAAGTTCTTACCCTGTTGGATCCTGCTTCCTCATTATTAAAGATGGTTTTCCCAAGAGAATGGCATAATTGGACACCTGAACCAAAATCTCTATCCCAACTTCTCTTTCCAGGAAACCAACTTAAGATGTACACTATAGCAGGCAAGGGACAGAAACTCTTCTTGGTATTTTAAGTACAAATACTTGAATATATGTATTAGAAGCTTACAAAATAATTGGGAAATCTGGAGGAGTAAAAGCCTGAAGCCACAGCTGGAATGTTAAATCCAAGAATACTCTAGTGTAGCTAAAATCTCAAAGTCTGGGCTGGGACACAGTTCTCTATAAGTTTCTAATGTTTCTGCACAATTTATGAATAAGGCACCAACTGCCTGCGTTTTCTGAGTTATCTTATCAAAGATGTTCACCTAGTGCACAGTTCTGGAATTTAGAGATACCGTTTCTTTCCAGAGTAGAGGGAAGTATTATTTGCTTTTCAATATAATAAAGATAATGTTTATTATCTTTAGGTAAAGATTCAATAGGTTTGCTAAGTCCCGTTATAAAACATACAAGATCTCTAAGCTCTTGGTTTCTCAGCTGTGAGGCAAACCCACTAGTATTCAGGGGCAAATGGATACTTAAATTATCACCTGATATCATGTAAAATGAACTGCCAGTTGAAGGCAAGTCTTCAGTGGGTGAAGTAGCTGCTCAGCTACAACATTATGATGAAAAGAAATATAAAAAGGATGTGGAGCAGTGGCTGTCCTGGAATAAATGGAGAAAATTATAATGTAAAAGCTCCATGTACTCATATGAGATAACTAAAGAGGTTATAGAACTACCCTAAAATAATACCTTATATTGTGTAGACACAGGGCTAATGTCACCAAAATTAGTTTCAGGATCTAATCTTATAGACTGCAGAATTACAACATGTTACATTTTTAACTCCTCCATGTCTCCTCCAATATTTTTCTGCCCCATTCCTACCCTTTAGCATCAGAACCAGCATGCCCTAGAAGAGAACAAGTACACAATCTGTCTGAGGAGGATGTAACTAACAAACCAATTTATACCAGCAAAAATGTGGAGGATGTGTGTGGGGATGAATTCTAAGAGTAATAATTAGATAGGAATAAAAATATCTTTAGATCAGATCATATTTTTCAACAAAGGTGGGACTGTGAGTATTCTGGATTATCAGGCTAGTTTCAGAATATGATAGTTGATCCTTTCGCTTGATTTACTGACCAAAACCAGAATACTCAGTAGTACCTTACATTAAATAATGTTGAGAGTTCTAAATTTCCTTGATATAGTGCAAAAGATTAAATTAGAAGAGAATAGTTAGAATAGACTTGTCTTTAACTACATATTTAGGTTTTTAAATGATGTCCCCTGAAAGACCCGAATATCTTTATAAAGGCACTAGTGAGTTGATCACTGGCACCCTCAAAATGTACTGTAGTTATGCCAACAGCAGAGATCAACACTAAATCTCTGATATGGCACCTATACCTGTGGCAAGTTGATCACATTGGTAATATTGTATCATGGAGCTGGCAATTATTTTCCACACTAGAATAGGCAGTAATCTGGTATGGATTTACCTTTCTTGTCAGCAGTATTTCCAAAATTGTCTTCTACTTCAAATTCACCAAATGCTTTATTTACTGCTATATATCCTAGACAATATTACTTCTAAATCAAAGAACTAATTTTCATGTAAGATAAGTGATCAACATGACTATGAAATTCACTGGTCTTATTACAAACACCAATACACAGAAGCAGCTATCTTTACAGATCGGTGTAATAGTGTATTTCATTGAGTACTTAGTTATACTGCCAGCTAGTAGAAACAGTTGCTTGTGAATTGATGGTACAAGATGAGATAGATTTTATGAATTGGTAAGCAATACATGATGCTGTTTTTTCATAACCCAGAATACCAGGATGATAAAAATGAGAGAGATATTTCTCACTATTTCACTTAATAAAATGCTCTCAAATTTTTGCTCATTCTCCATCTTCAAGTTCTGCTGCTATAGAATTCAAGGGACAAATGCTCCCACTGAGGCACAAAAAATTCTTCCATTGAATTGGATGTTTAAACTTTCACTTGACAACTGTATATCTTTATGCAAATAGAAACAAGATGAAAACTGAGAGACTGATCATGATTATCAAAAGAACAGGATTATGAGTACAAGGCATCTGTTTTGAACTCAGAAGATCCTTTGGACTAACATAATATTTTCACATGTATTGGTAAATACTGATAGAAGATCCTTTGGACTAACATAATATTTTCACATGCATTGGTAAATACTGATACAGAAAAAGAAATCACAAAGAACTCAAGAACTTCAGAAAAGAAATTTGAGGCCATCTTACTGGGGAATATAATAGAACTCTGATGGCTGAGGTATTATTTAAGGTTCCAGAAAACATAAAAATTGATAATGTGATCAATTACAGACTATAGAAAATGTCTGTTTTCTGCCTTTCTTTATTCTGTGCCTATTATAAATATCAACCAATTTTCTTTTATATTATCTGATCTACCTTTCTCAGACAGTTTTACATGAGGTATTGTAAGTGGTGGTTAACTCTTTAATTTAGCTTTCAGGCAGAACACATCAAGTTGAGATTATGACTGAATTAATACAATAAACGTCATCCCAAGATGCAGTCCATGACTAACAGAACTCAGCGTGTCTCCTTCTGGGTATATAGACTTGTGTTCTAAGAGAGGCAGTTCCATTACAGTACAGGGAATATGACTTCTAGAGATGAGAAAGAGAAGATTGTAGAAATGAAGAGAAGGTTTTGGAATTCCCCTCACTATTTTGAAAAAAAGAAATGTGAATCCAACCTGGGAAAATGTCAATGTCTCAAAGTAGTTAAGAACACAGAATCTCTTTATATATTTTATACTATTACATGTATTTATAAATTTTTAAAAATTCAATACAAATACAAATAGAATAAAGCTATTCATATTTAATTGCCCCTAAAATTACATGTGTAAATATCTAAATATGATACAATTACCATTTAATTCGTGAATTATCATGCATTCTTCAGCATAAGAGTTGGGCAACATTAAAGTACTTTAATTTCCAAAGAGAAAAATCATAGAAATGAGAATGGGAACAGAAGTTATAAAAGCTTAATTTATTAAAAAAAATAAAAGAATAGAAGAAAAATTACCTAATAATAACATTTAATGCCATCAAATTGGGAAGAACTTGTAGGACAATAAAGGATACTTTAATTTGATGTAATGCTAGTGTGTGGTATGAGAAGCAAGAAATTGTTGTTGGTTTTAGAAATACAATAGATTGGGTGAAGAGGTAGATTATAGTGTACATCTTAAGAAAATAATAATTAAAGATTATAGAAGACCAAAGATGACATTAATTGATGGAAAAGGCAATGTATACACTCCTGATGTATCGTAACTTTTTCCAAAAGTAAAATTACACAAATTGCAATCATGGAAAACTACACCACTCTCCCCCAAAATAATATTTATCTGTGCTGTTCAACAAGAACCTTTAAATAACTTGTTCATCATTCAGTAAGTAATATCTCTTTAAACAACATAATATTGAGATTATTTATGTGTCAGTTTCCCACACCCTTTCAGATATAATTTATTTCAATCATCTTTAGAGATAATTTTACTTAAGTTTTTTATTATATTCACTTTTATGGCAGATGGTGGAAGAATTTATTCTGAATGTATTTAATGTGAGTCCTAATATTGGCATGAATAATTAAATCTCAAGCTGCAGGGCATAGGCTAATTGCTAGAGGGTTTTAAAGAGGTATTTCCTCTCTGTGCACAAAATTGTGTAATTACAAACTAAAAGAGAGGGGGAGGATTGAGAATCTGCTATTCATTGCTCTATGAGTACTGAAATAAGGCACCAATCTAGAATATTCTGCAGGAGAGGTTCATTCTAGTGGTTCACTCTACATACCATAAATTGATATTTCCTATAAAATTAATTATAAAAATTCATTTTCAAAGTTTTACTATTTTTTGTGTGATACATTTCATTATCTTGTATCTAAATTATTACTTTTTACTTTCAGTATAAATATTTTAAAATTAAAATTAAAATTGTCCATGTTCCAAATTTTCACGTGCAATCTTTCATTGAAGTTTTTAGTATGAATTTGACGAATTTGAGCAGTTGACTAAATGTAGGACTTTCTAACACAACTTGTTTAACTGAAAATTCTAAATAAATGGCCTAAAAGGGTCCTAAGGTATTTAAATTGCCAAAATTTAAAAACGTTGTTAACTAAGCACAAAGCAACTTTGTTGTTTTATACAAAATTAATCTGTGTGAATTACATCTGTGAATTTTTTTAAATTAAGATTCCAAGATTGAAATGTAACAATAGGTTGATTAAGCTGAAAAGTTAATTTAGAGCATATTTTTATCTCTGCCCTCTAAATAATCTTCACTTTATAAGGCATTCTAATTCTTTTAAAGATGAATATTGAATCACTCCTCATCTAATGCCAACATCTCAAGGACTAGCAATGTTGGCGTTTACACAAAATCAGAGTTTCCCTGGGTCAGTGGCACTAAAACGCTTTTAAAAGCAAAGTTTTCAATAAAGTAGATCACAACTGACACGGTGTAATGGATCACAGTGAAACTAGGAGTTCAAAGGGCCACTGGGGGAAGGCCCTGTGCTAATGAAGCAGATCAGGGGCACATATCCAGTCAGAACAATTTAATTCTCATTTATTCCTGGACTGGCATTTGGTTAGTCAAGGGCCAATTTGTAAAGTGATTCTCCCTGTCAGTGAACAGGACCCAAAAGATAAATCAAGCAATATCTGGCAAATAAAACACAGCCAATTTTTTTGTCTTTGGCTGTCAAAGGCTATATATATATATATATATATATATATATACACACACACAAACACACACATATATATGGAAAACAAATCTCACACTTTTCTCAGGGGCATCAGGCAATAGAAAAGTTGTTAGATTCTTCCTTTATTTCTAAGGAGGCCACTGCAAAACAAAAATTCCCTTTATTATGTAACAACACCATAGAGCTAACATACTAATTTGGTAAAGAAAAGAACTTATCTGTAGTATGAAATTATGTTGTCCATAGACACTATGAACTAAAAAAAAATGTGTAGATAATATGAAAATAGAAGTAGAAAGATAATTATTTAAGCCTCTACTATTTCTCTTTCTCTCTCTCTCTCTCTCCCTCTCTCTCGCCCTTTCTTCTTATCTCTCTCTCTCTCCACACATACACACATACAGTTTCTTAGGCAGAAGAATTTATAAGAATAAGAATACACA
Organism: Macroglossus sobrinus; assembly: GCA_004027375.1. Classification (NCBI taxonomy): domain Eukaryota; kingdom Metazoa; phylum Chordata; class Mammalia; order Chiroptera; family Pteropodidae; genus Macroglossus; species Macroglossus sobrinus. Next base: position 43,346 of record PVKZ01000887.1, read on the forward strand.
CTTGAAAGATTTCTAAACAAGAGTTCAGTAACCAATAAGCAGCCTGCTTAATGATACATTTCTAACAAATGACCAATATATTTGCAAAATATTTTGAACCCTGAATATTTTATAAAATTTGAATTAATTTCAACATTAAAAAATTAAAATATTTCACACCAAAATTTAAAAAATGAATTATTTTAATACCATTGGCAGTTTCTGATTTTTAAAAGTTAAATAGTTAAGAAGTCAAATAGATGGCTCAGCTGTGGAGCCATCTGGTCCTGGTGCCTTTATCAGCATTGCTCTCTAATCTCCTTTTAAATCTCTTTTATAGTAGTTGGAGAATGTTTTCTACTTTCATTTGAGTTGATTTGAAAAATTTGCATTATTCTAAGATATCATGAATTTTGTCTAAATTTTCAAATTGCCACAATCAAATTGCTGTAAGAATTGCTTATGATTCTTTGCATTTCTCCTGATATTCTATAATTATTGAAATTTTTCATTGGTCAGGCTTAAAAAGGGATTATATATTTTATTGTAAGTTAAGGAAACAGATTTTGAAAATATTTTCTTATTCCACTAATTTCTCTCTAATATATTAATTTCTGCTTGTACTTTATAAATTCCTTTTTTAAAATTTTATTTGATTTATTCTTTGTCCAAATTTCAGGATAAACGATTTTTTTTTATATTTTCAAATTCTATAATAAAGAAGGTGTTTAACACTATTTCTTTTTCCTCTAAGGAATCTAGTTTCTTATATTACTCATCACATACAATCATTCATTTATGTCACTTATTTAGTTCCCAGAATCTTTTGAATTTGCAAACCTGGGACATCAGCACATTAATTATAGGAGCTCAGGTTTCACAGCATATTAAACACACAAATATACATATTTTACTAAATTTAATTCATACCTCCTCAAGCCCAGGATACATAATATGTTTTTTTCCTTGTCTTTTTCCCCCCTTTTTTGAGGCAAAGAGAAATGTACTTTCACTTATTCAGCTTCATGTGATATCCAAACACACTCGGAAACTAACCACTGAAGCAATTCTTCAGTACATACTGCAAAATAAATCAATATCACATACAGATATAATGATAATTTTGAAGACACCCTACAATGAGATTTTTATAAGCTTGCTAAATGAGTGATATCAGTAAAAGCTGCTGCCAGTTTTTAGTGCTTACTCAAAGGCAAGTGTTTTGTGAGACATTTATTTGGAAAAGAGCTTGTTATAAGGATATTCATGTCAGGGAGAATATGCCATTTTATCCTTTTTTACACTTTGAAAAAAATGTGTGGACATGATCTTTTGCAATATTGAATTAATGTAGTTCTATTGAAAACATGCACAGAACATATGGCTACTAACATTTACTTGATGACTATCTTGTTTTTAATGGCTAAGCAAATGTAATGAAAGTCTTTAAAATGTTGAAATCATAAAAACCAATGAGCAGTCACAACCACATGACACATTCTAATTCTCTCAGGCATGAATGTTATATACGTCACTTCATCAAAGCACAATAAAAACTGAGATAATTTAGCTTTAGGATATAAAATATTGCCTCCCTTTAAGTGAACAAAGTTTTGTGTCAGATAAGCATGTTCTTTCATTCAATTAGTTTGTATAAGATAGCAAAGTTTTATTGAAAGTAATTAATGAGCTAATTCAAAAAATCACAACTTTAGGGAAGATGTTTTATTTTAGTCGACAAGCTTGTTGACTAAAAATATAGATGAACCAATAGGAGAATCCATGAAAAAATTAATTACAAAATTAATTACAAAAACCTAGATAAACTTCATACACTTTCAAATAATGTTTTAATGTATTTTGACCCAGTAATTGCAATTCTGGGTATTTATTCAAAAAACCAAAACAATAATTTGTAAACATGTATGCACCCCTGCGTTCATGGCAGCAGTATTTACAATAGCCAAGATATGAAAGCAACCTAAATGTCCATCAACAGATGATTGGATGAAGAAGTTATGGTTCATATATGCAATGGGATACTACTCAGTCATAAAAAAATAAAATTCTACCATTCGCAATGACATGAATGGACCTAGATGTTACTATGCTAAGTAAAATAAGTCAAGCAGAGAAAGATAAATACTATATGATTTCACTTATATGCGAAATCTAAGGAACAAAAAGTACACACTAATCGAGAACAGATTCACAAATAGAGAGGGGACTGGAGTGAGGGCTGAGAAAAAGTGGTGAAGAGTTAAAGAAACACAAATTAGTAATTGTAAATGGTCACAGGGATGGGGAGCACAGCATAAGAAATGCAGTCAGCAGTGATGTAATGGCTATGTGTAGAGCCAGAAGAAAGATGGAGAAATCAGGGGGATTGTTTCATAAATGATATAAATATCTAACCAATGTACTATATACTTGAAACTGACAGTAAAATAAAATATAATGCTAAAATTCCTAAATTTAAAATATTATCAAAACAAATTAATTTATAATAACATATGTAAACCTCTTAGAAATCAAGTTTACAAAATGTGCAGCACCAGTATCAGGAGAATTATTAAACATTACTAAGAGATATGTAAAGAAAAGTTAATTGAGATATTTTGTTTTGTGAAAAAATTAAATTCATTATTATTCTCAAAGTAAAACTGACTGACATGTCAACAACTATTTGATGTAAAAAAAGTTAATAACTTTTAAGCAATATATTAATAAATCATTCTGTAACTTAACTAAATTATTTTAAGGTATACATGAAAAAAAGTGTTAATAGAAAGAAAGAATTCTGAAAAATAACCTAACAAGGAAGATGTATGTCCACTAAAATATTAAAGTTATAGTAAGTAAAACTTGCACTATGTCAAAAAGAGCGCATTCATTAATGATATAATTTTTATATTACTGATACAGAACTTTGCAGGGCTAATTGTTAGCTGATAAATACCTACAATAGGTCTTCTTATTGGCCAATGTCCATACCAGCCTTACTGTTAAGAGTTCAGGATATCATCTCGTGGATTTTGTTTACCTGGCAATTTAATTTATCACTAAATAGCTTTTAAAGAGGTTGGAAAATATGAATAATGTATATGTAATATTTGAAAAGCTGTTTAATAATTTGGAAAAAAGTAATAAAGACTCCTGATCCAAAAGTCCACATATAAACAATAAAATGTATTCCAAACTTTTGGAAAGTATATTTACACTTTTAAATGCTAATGTAAACTATGAAATCATATTAATTATATAATATTATAGAATAATTTTATTGCAGTGCCAGCATAGAAAAACTCAAATATTTGTCATAATGACTAAAATATTAAAAATTAGTTCTATATAAAATAACTCAAAAAACAATGAAATTTAATGTGACCAATACAAATTTTTAATTTTTAACACTGAAAATACTCTTTACTAAAAACCTCTGTAGCTATTTTAACAGACTGGGGAAATTTCTGTAATAAGTGTGTCCATAGTTTTAATGTCTTTACTATATCAATTATTACAATATAGCAATAAATGTTAAAATACCTACAGTGAAAAATACAAAGAAAACTCGTATCCAATAGATAGAAAAAATTCTAAGTATTATTAAAGAAAATAAAATTAAAACTAATAACAAGGTTAATTTTAGTTTTAATATTAGGAAATTTGAAAAAGATATAGATTTTATTAATTTTGAACAAAAATCAAATACATAAATTTAGTTTCTTACAATTATATTAGCCAGTATAATTTTTCATATATCTACATTTATAGCTAAAGCTAACCGTATCTTTAAAACCGTATCTATATCTATCTGTATATCTATATCTATATATCTGTATCTCTTCAATGTATCTGTATATGATCATTTGCCAGGCACTAAAGCATCAGCTTCTTTAACTGGAAATGTTATCAAGGGAGAGTGAGAAAAAGAAAGGTGATAGTATTTGTGTGGTATGGTGTGTGGCACCCACAACTCCTGCCCTGTCATGGTGGCCTTGCCAATGAATAGTTCTGTCACTTGGATGATGTTTCATTCTCCCTCCAAGGATTCAGTCTCCTGAATACTAAAATACAGAGCCTTGGATTTCATACCTTTGAAATATCCAACCTATGTTATGTGATTTTGTTCTACAAAATTTCAGTTTAATTTACATCACAAACTGTCATAGTTACATCTAGTAGGGACTCCTAAAACAAGGTAAAAAATAAAAAAAGTAAATGTAATCACTGTTTTTCAAAAAATTACAGCATGTTAAGCAGGTGATCTCTGAAACTGAATCTGCTATTAGCCTCAGGGCACTGTCATTGTAGATGCTAGATGTAATATTTAATATTTTTTTCCCTCTCTCCCTTAAAATTTAATAAATTTAATGTGTTTTTTACTCAATCATTACCAAAATACATGCTTTACATATCTAATTTCTCAAGGCACCAGACTAAATTCAAAATTTTTGTAATATAGATTAGGGAGAAAAAAAACACTCAGAATTTTTTTTCTTTTATTTTTTACATTATATCCACCTCTCTCTCTTCTTTTCTGCTGTTTCTTCTAATAACCCCTTTCCCCACTTATTTATGCTGTTGTTTCTGTAACTTCAATTTCGATCATGGAATTTGTTTATTCATTTATGTCCTGACCTATTATTCCACTGGTAACATTAACAATATATAGGCTATTTTAAAACTTTCAGTTCTAGCATAATAAATATGTAGCATGCTATTATTTTTTAAAGTATTATACCTCTATGGGATGCTTTTGAAAATTGATACTCTCTGAAATATAAATCTCTTTTTATTACTTTTTTTAAAATGCTGAATTTATAGCAATCTTTGTGGTTTCATCCAAATGTATTTTGCCTGGGGGGTGATTATTTTCCTCTTTTGGTTTTTCTATGTCTTTCAAAACGTTTATTGATCTGAGAGCTATAGATTTTTATCTTTTTTCAAAGAGCTCAAACTTCATTCCTCTGAATTCAACAAACACTTCCCTTTAGAAAAATAATAACATAATTTTAGATTTTAAAAGATGAAGTATTTTAGCATTGTTCTATGATTAAATGAAATAAAGTCTCTAAATATTAGGTTAAATTCGAGTATGTAAATAATACCATATTATCTTGTGAATTACCAAGAAGACTATTTTTTGAATATTTTAAAGATAATTTGCCTCTGATAGAAAAATTTTTTATTTGTATCCACAAGGACTTAATTTACTAATGACCAAATCTGAGGAAATCTGTGAAGAAATGCAGCATTGTGAGTATATAAAACAGCATTCAGAGATTTCAGAACTCTGCAGATCTCCATGAGTTTCACCATTATGACTACCTTGTCTCTGAATGAAAAAAAAAAAAAAAAGTAATTCAAATACTGCCTATGTGAAACATTGCAATGATAATTTCTTAGAGTGGTTTATGTAAGATTATTCCAATTAATGAAAGTTAAGTTGAACATAAATCTCTTTGGCTATTTATTGGATTGTACTTTTACTTGCATTTGGGGGGGAAAAGCAAATAACAAGTTTGTTATTTTTATGAGTGCCATGCAGAAAGGAAAAAAATCTTTAGTTTGCTTTTGCTTTATTTCCACAAAGATAATAAAACCTTAGAAAAATATTTTTAACAGGTAAAAGCCCAGGAAGATTAAAGGGATTATAAAGACTGAATATCCTTGTTTTGATATAGTTCAGATTTCATGGTTTAAATGAATTTCATCCTCCCCACTCCTCCTCCTCCAAAAAAAAGCCCATATTTATCAATCACAGAAGGAAGACTTTAAATTATTTTTAAACAAATTTTCAAAAGCAGTTACTGAATGACTTGCCTTACACACACACAGGCTGAGTCTATAGAAAGTAGATTGGATTGATTAAGTGGAAATCAGCATAATAATTTTTTATTTCCCCTTCTGAAAGTTATCACAAAGAGACATAGAGTAGATCTTCATTTCAGTAAAGTATTGAACACTTCCTTTTCATAATATCATTATGGCATGCTAAATTACATGGGTTAATTCTAGAACAACTTAGTATCCTTGCATTTATTTAATAATCATTCACATTTTCAATATCTACAATTTTATCAACATTTTCTAAATTGTGGTCATTGTCTTAGATAAGTATGTACAAAATGACATATTGATTTGAGAATAACATGAATCACAGTGGAAAAATGAATAAAACAGGGATTTTTGATCTTTTATAGAAAAATAAAGGTAAAATACAGGTTTAACTCTCAATACACAGAGTCCATCAAATTCACAATAAAATTGTCTGACTTAACAATGTGGTAGGAAAAAAACATCTCTTTCCCCACTTCAAAAAAAAACAAAAAACAAAAAACAAAAAAACAAAAAACTGAAAAACAAAAACATTTTGTTAAAGATTTTAGTTTATAGATTCTGGAGTACCCAATGTGAGTCATCTTTAATAAGATGGAAAAAGGGGGAAAAGAAACTAATTTGTCATTGATAACTTAAGTACTTTGATACAAATGTCCTATCCAGAAGGAAGTTTGAGCTTAGATGGGGGGAGATCACGGTGAGAACAGAGTGTGTTCCAGGCACCACCCTTCACAGAGAAGGAATACAATGGTCTGCATTAACAGAGTAATTAAGAAGGCACAAGGATTTGACGGCAAGTCATATGAATAATGGCTAAGAGAACTGGAGATTTTCAGCTTGAAGAATGGAGCATTTCAGGAATGACAGCCCTGTTAAACTATTTCAAGGGCCTCTCTGTGGAAGGGATATTAATGATTTTATGAATATTACACAGTGCTGAATTAGCACCAGTAATTGAAAGCTACAAGGACATACATTTTAGTGCAAAAATAGTATGAATTCAAATCTTCAACGAAAAATTTTATCTACTTATAGGTGCTTGCAAGTTACTCAAAGTAACTTACTATAAGGTGAATGACTTCAACTGTCATATTTGAAAGTATTCAGTCAAAAAACACAATCATCTGGCAAACTAGGTCATTTTTAACATACTCAAAGACATGATATATTGTAAGTCAATTACTTTATGTTAAAAGAAGAAACACTGATAATTAAAATTTGTAGATACCTATTATTAGAAATTTTCATTTAATTTAAGGGTAAAAGGGATCTATTTTTATTTCTAAATCTTCAAATAAAGAAAACTAAAACATTTTGACTCATGCTTTTCCCTTAAGGCAGTAGTTCTCAAATTTTATCATGAGTCAGAATTATCAAGAAGCTGATTTAGTAGATCTGGGTGGGATCTGCAAATTCACATTTCTAACAAGTTTCCATAGGATACTGATAGGGTTGACCTTAGAACCACAGTTTCTGAACCACTGCCTTAAGGTAGTGGGTGAGTAGTATTATTGCTAATTTTCAAGAAGGTTTAGCTTCTACCTAGATAACAGTACTTCAGAATAGCTAGCCTTTCTAAAGTATGATTAACTGAAATATGGTAAAAGTTTGCTTCTTTACAAAATAATGTTTCATTAAAATTTACCAAAATATTTTATTAACATAAAAAGTATAAAATTACAAACTTTGTATTATTTTTTCCTTTTAAACCCTTTTCATTGGCTCCTTGTGATTCCTAGAATAATATCCAAAAGTTTTACTATTGTTTATGGTATCTTCCTTTATTCTTTGCTTCTCATCTCTTTAAGCTGAATCACTGCCTCTTCTTATTTTTCTATATGTAGAAAACATTTAATCCTTGAAAATATTAAACTCATTCTCTGAGTCTTTGAATATGTCTTTCCTCCTACTTAGAACACTTTTACCCCTTCTTTTTACAGCAACATTTTTTATTTCAAGTTTCAGCTAAGATTTTTCTTCACTTACCCCACTCCCTGAGAGCAGGTTGAATGACTATCCTATGCACTTCCACTGTACCCAGAATTTACCTCAAGGTTTTTGCTTGATACAGTATCTATCACCTTGAATGTGTAACTAATATATACTATTGAAATCTCTACACTAATGCACATCTAAGTAAAAAAGTATATTGATACTGGAAGATTTAAAATAGCTAAGCCTTAAATGGAAATATTGCTTTATAATCTTCAACTTTTATCAATTGTGGCTTAAACCAAATATATTAATTATAAACAGATCCAACCTGGCCTGAACAAAGGTGTTGGCTCCTTCTGGGACTTCTTTCGCCATAAGATGTCATTAAAAGTTTGCAATCATCTTTCCCCAGATAACCCAGCAATTAAAGGGATGATTCAAACATTCCCTCTGGAAGTTGTTTTTATTATTTGTTTGGGGTTCATTCTTCTAGAACTTGCTTATGGCTGGACAGAGTATAGGTATGATTTTCCACTGCTAATATTATGCACATATTATAGTCAACCACCCACCTCATAGGTCACACATTAATGTTGCATTATTATTATTATGTTTGATCTTCCAATAACTGCAGCAGTAAAAAAAAATTTACAACCAGCATAAAGTTTTCACCAAAGTGGGTTTCCTTTTATATGAAACCATTTTTATTAGTTACATTTAAATTACATATGTTATGCATATATGTATATTTTGTACATATATATATTGTATACATATATGTATATTTTATACAGATATATGTATATTTTAGGTGAAGACATTTTTAAAATTTAGAAATATTAAAAAAAATCTGTAAATATTCTAGAATTCTATATTCTTTCTTTATATAGTCTTATTATATGGTGTAATATTTATAATTTCTAAATTGATATTGTTTTGAAAAAATATTCATAGAACAAATATTTTTTGAAATAAATATTCTTATGGCTTTTTAATATTTAACTCTTTGATACATAATTCTAGCAATTAGTACAGTTGTTATTTACTCTAACTACACTTTAGAATGATCCAAGAATTTATATATATATATCTTATGTTCAGGGCTCAATCCCAGAAGCTCTGTTTTAATTTTCTAATGGAATGGACCAGAAAGCTGTATTTATATTTGCTCCTAGATTCTAATATGCAGTCAAAATGCACTGCTTTAGAGGCTCTTAGAGTCAGTTTATATCTGCAATTCTTGGTATATTCTCAAATCATTAAAAAGAAATAAGTTTAACAGAAATACATTTTTTTTTGCACATTTATGTAGTGCTTCATCATGAAGATACTAAATATATGCTTTCTGTTGAGAGTCAGTAGTATCTGTTATAATTTATTACCAGTAAGAAATAAAATTCCCAGCAGATGGTCATTTTGTTGCCAGCAATCTTCGATCTGACTTACATTCCTAATACCAGTAATAACACAATGTGGAAATGAGTAAATTTAAGATCATTGCTGTGGACTGAATGTTTATGTTTCCCAATATTCATCTGCTGATGCCTAATCCCAAATGTGATAGCACTTGGAAGTGCAGTCTTTGAGAGGATGGAGCCCTCATAAATGGGATTAGTGCTTCTGTAAGAAGAAACAAGAGAGTTTGCTTTCTCTAGCCCTCTTTTGGCCGTGTGATGATACAGCAAGAAGGTTGCCATCTATGAACCAGTTAGAGAGTGCTTTAACCAAACAGCACATCTACTGGCACCTTGCTATTTGACTTCCCAGCCTTCAGAATAACTGTTTGTCACTTAAGCCACCCCATCTATGGTATTTTTGTTAGAGCAGCCAAAGCCAATTATGACAATCATTTTCTACAGTTTGATAAGTTAAAAAACAAAACAAACAAATAATATATTAGCTTCATTTAGAAACTTGATAATTCCAGCAGTTGACTCATAATTCAAAAGATAGGTGAGCTTGTATCTTCCAGTGCCATCAGCAAGTCTCTATAATTAATAGTAATAAGATTATGAAAAAATAAGATATTCATAAAGTGATTAAGTGGTTAATCACTTAACATTGTAATGTACTAGAAATACAGGTGGGAAAACATAATGAAATAAGACTGGTTTTCCAATTAATACAAATAAAAACCACTGAAATATGGCAATGTTTTTTTGAATTTATTTTGCTTTGTTGATTTTGTCAATGTTTTACTATTCTTAGATTCTTAACTAATTTTTTATTTCTGAAAAATCTGGACCACCTTGAAGACTATAAATAATAAGTCAAATGTTGGTTGAGAAATCCCAAAATTTTCTGATATAAAGTGTTATACTTTCTAAGGGAAAGCCTTCGTTCAGAGAAATTAAGTTTTCTATGGCAAAATCTTGTTTTCCTAATTATCAGCAAACATTACAAAAATAAAATGTTGAATTCAGTCCTAGCAGAGACTGAGGAGAGAAGGAAGCTTCTTCAAGTACCTTATTTTAAAGACTATGAATATGAAATACCATACTTGAGAGGCTATTTTGTTTTAAATAACTTATTAGAAGCTCTGTCATTTATGTTATGTATAAAAAACTATAAGAAGTTTAAATTGATAATCACTAAGTTTTCTCACCTGTCAAAAGAAGAAAATATATTAGAGAAGAACTTAAATTATAAACTTGATTTGTTTATTAGTAGAGTAAATTCATAATTGAAGAATGATCTTTTTCTTAATCAGATATTGCATATAAATCCACATGGTATTAAACTTTCAAAAAGAGACTTATTAAGAAATTTTAGAGCCTTAATTTTAGTATTTTTTTCTCTTGAAAGATGAGTATTCATTCGTTTAATCTTCTGTAACTATTTTGCTCAACATTTGTCAACAGCAGCAATAACATCTGCCTACATCTCATTTCTTTCCATCTCAATAGACAAAAGGAATCTAGAATTAAAACAATTCTAAGAGCCATTCTGAATATTTTACAAAACCAAATATGCTGGCACAAACACTTTGGAAAAGTCTTTGGAATTATCTGTTAAAGCTAACCTTATGACCTTATGATTACACTCCAAAAGATGTAAGTGTATATGTCCAACAAAATGCCTATACAAAAATGTCATAATAGTCCAAAATGAAAACAATTCAAATATCCACCAATAAGAGTATGCATAACCAATTGTGAATTTCATGTAATAGGACATTATAATAAAAACAATATTTCCACTACCTTTAACAGTACCATAGACACAGTGTTTAGCAAGCAAAGCATACATAAAAGAAGACTGACAGCTGGATCTCATTTATATGAAGTTTTAAGCAAAACCAATTTATGGTGAAAAATATGCATCAGTGGTTACCTTCAGAAGATGGTATTGTTTAGAAGTGGCAAAGGCACTTTTTAGATATAATAATCTGAGTGGTAAAGCTGCGATTGTATATATATGTGGAAATATGTATTTAAATGTAAAATGATGACCTGTGTACTTTACCGTATCTGTTACCACAATTAAAAATTGAAAAATTGATCCATCTCAACATTTTTCTTTGATGGTATATTAACATTAGTTACTGATAGCAAAATCTGAGGAATGATGTTCTGTACACGGTCAGCAAGTAACTTAAATCCTGTATCACAATTCCTAAAATCTAACATCAACATTCTTTTTATTAAAAAAAAAACCTAAAATAGAGAAATAGAGATTGACTAAAAAGCACCAAATTGATTTATAATACTTTATTACTTATAGCTATATAATGACATTATGTCAGATCTTTAAGATTGTTAGTTTCAAGAGAAGACAAAGTCAGTTGATGTGTACAGAAGGACTGATTTTCAAAGCCACAGGAGCAGAGTTTCTCAAATTGTATTTCCCATATCAGAAGGTGTTCAAATTTTTCTCTAGTCCATTTAGTAGGGAAATTATAGGTTAAGCAAAGTTTAGGATATTTCTCAGACTTTAATATGTGTTTGTGCATTGTGGATTTCCACAGGAGCATAATATGCAGTTTTCTTTAAATGACTTGGTCGTTACAATCCATTTTCAGCAGAAAATTTCATAAAAATAATGTGTTCAGGAACAATGAATATAGACTTCTCAGGAGTCAAGGAGACTTCATTATATCAATCATAAGAAAAAAATTATAAGATCTTGAGGAACAGTTTACCAAAGAGAGGGACTCTGGACAGAAAATAAGATTTTGAACTATAGCAAGAAACCCAACGCTATTTATATTTAAAGGAGATGTGTTTTATTATAATGAAGAATTTAAATAATGGCTGATTTTACAGTGAGAATTAAAGGTATTCCTTTTGTTTTTCGAGAACACAGTTATTTGAAATATACAGTGTTGAAAAAATTTCTACAAAGGATCTCTAAACCCAGTAGAATTGGTAGAAACAGACTAGTGAAGGAAATATTTGTAGATGTACGTAAAGCCTTTGCTAGAGTGTTTTAAACAAACATATCAGAAAAGATATTCTTAATACATTGGTTCCTACCTACACTTTGTTAGAAAACTGGAATTTTATTCTCAAATCTATCACTATTTGATTTTAGCAACTTGGGCACATAAAAATTAGGACCCACGCTTTTTATTAGCAAATTGAAGATATTAGACTTGTAGAGAGATTAGATACATTTTAACTTTTACTTTGACACTTTTGTAAAAAAAAAGTCTAAATAAATGCAATTATGCTTCCAAAATGTTTAATTTATCTCATGCCAAGACTTTTAGTATTTTTCTCAATTAAAAAAAAAGTCTACATCTAGTTGTAGCTACTCTTAAACTTTTAGGGGTAAATTTGATTTTTGGAACTAGCTAAACCATAACTCAAAAAATCACGAAGTAATTAAGATCATCCATTCCAATATTTTAAATTTTATTAAGCAACATAAATAGTTTATTCAAAATTTTATGAATCAAACTATATATAAAAATCAGAAATTCTCTCGGTGAACTGGGAGTAAAATAAAGAGGGCTTTCTGCTCATTCTTGTGCTTTCCTTTAATTTTTCTGTATTATATCTTGTTCACACGCATGGAACATTAAAGCTAAGCATAAAATGGGATGAAAACTAGTAATCTGGTGCAGTCATTCATACTCTTGCCCTTATACCTCTAATACTTGATTAATGTATTTCTTCATTCATAAGAAAGAAATAGTTCTGTGGACAAACAACGTAGCCTTAGATTTTTTTTCAATATAATATTGCTTAAGTATGAACAAGTTTAGTATGAGTTTAAAAAATATTTACATATATCTCTTAAATATCAATAAATCTAAAATAAAATATAAATACAAAAATATAAAAAGCAAACACTATTCATTTGTTGAAATAGAATTGATACAATGAGTGATATATTGTTGAAGCTATATTAACACTTGTCGTAGCTTATAGAACTGACAGGAATGTAGAACTCAGTAGAATTGAATATCTTCTTATTAATATCTTTCCTATTCTTCTAAGATGAAATATTAGTTTATTTTTAAGATGTTAAAACTTTAATATAATGTGATAAGATAAATTTTTGTTCATTACAATAGTTATATGTTCTTTTACTCTTTCCGTTCCTGATTAGAGTTTTAATATCTTCTTTTCAATGTTATTTCTGCCATTTCTGATTTGCATATTATTAATCTTCTCAGAGAAGTGAGTTATAGAGATGATAAACTAGGGAAATACTGCTTTAGATCTTAAATTGGGTATGACTGATTAACTTTAGTGGCTCATAAACTAACTGCAGTAGATGAACTTCTATTTTTTCAGCAATGAAATATAAGTGAAATAAATATGTTTTTGAATAACATGTAATTATAAATATACATACATGATATAAATACATATACATGTACATATATAATTGTAATAAAATTATTGTATATTATAATAAAATATAGCATTATTTTAGTCGTATTTAATTTGTGTTAGAGTTGTAGCTTTTAATTATTATTAGCATTTAAAACTTCTGATCAAATGTGAACTCCTTTTATTGTCTTCATATTATGGTGAAAAATATTAGAACATTGGTGGCCTCAGATGGAACAGGGGCAGAAATCAATAGCAAATAAGCATAAGGGAAATTTCTTAGGGGATGATGAGATTCTATAAATTGATACAGCTATAGTTTAATGTCTGCTATACAAGTGTACACTTTTGCCAGAATTCAAAGAATAAAAACACAGACCTGGGTTTTCTGTTGTATGTAAAATGTATATCAAAAGAAAAAAATACTAAATAAATATTAAACTTTAATTATTGATATATATCAAAATATTTAAGAGTTAATGTCTATAATATAATTTGAAATAAAAAATAAGTAGGTCAATAAATGAAAAGAGGGATGTGTATATATACACACAAATATATACACATATTTATGTTAAAAACAAGGATAGTAAAATATTGAGATCTTGGACATATGGGTGTTTACTGTAAAATTCATTCAAATTTGCCATGCATTTAAAATTTTATTCTAAAATTTTGGAAAAATAAAATATAAGAAATACATAATTTCCTTTAAGAATTTTCTAAACCTTTATATGATTAAGAAAAATGTTTATAATACTCAAAACATATATTTTAAAAATGTGTTATTTTATATTTGTATTATTGTCATAACACTAGTTTTTATGAGATATTTATATAAAATTTATATAAAATTAGTTATGAAAAATATTTTAAAATTATATAAACTTGGCAGTTAATAAAACTTTATTTTTTAAAATTATTATATTATTTGGACCTTTCAATGATTGACTTTCATTTAATTACTTTAAACCATAAAAAATTTTTAATAACTGAAGTCATTAAAACATTCATCATGATAAGAATTTTTTAAAATGACCGAGTGACCTCATGAAGCAATCTATGCCTATACTTTAAATAATTTAGATATATATTAATACCTTAAAAGACAAAGTCTGCCAAAATTCATAAAAAAGAAATAAATGATCTGAATAGATCTATATGTGTTAATAAAATTGAATCAATAATTAAAACAGAAAGTGCCAGGCCCAGATTAGTTCACTGATAAATTCTACCAAATGTTTATGAAAGAAATTATACCAATTCTATACCATCTCTTCTAGAAGATAGTAGCAAAAGGAATATTTCTTAACTCATTCTAAGAGGCCCGAATATAATAACCAGTCAAAGACATTACAAGAAAACTACAGAACAATATCTCTCATGAATGTGGATACAAAAAAATATTAGAAAATTGAATTTGACAATGTATAAAAAGAATTATATAACATGAACAAGTGGGATTTAGCCTGTGTATATAAATTGATTCAACATTTAAAAAATCAGTGAATGTAATACATTACATCATCAGGGTAAAGAAAAAAAATCACATAATCATATTAATACAGAAAAAACATTTGACAAAATTCAACACACATTAATGATAAAAACACTCTGTAAACTGGAAATAAAGGAGAACTTTCTCAATTTGATAAAGAATATCTAAAGTAAAGCAAAAGACCTAATATTATATTTAATTGTAAAAAACTAGAAGCTTTCAAGCAAAGATCAGGAACAAGGCAAAGATATTCTCTCTTACCACTCCTGTTCGATACCATGTTTGAAAGGCCTAACTAATGCAATAATACAAGAAAATAAAATAAAAGGTATATAGATTAAGAATAAATATATAAACCTGTCTTGTTTGCAGATGTCATAATTAACTATGTAGAAAATTTGAGAGATTTGACAAAATAGCTATTGGAACTCGTAAGCGATTTATAGCAAGTTTTAAGATACAAGGTTAATATATAAAAGTAAATCAATTTTTTTTACACTAGTAATGCACAAGTCAAATTTGAAATAACAAACACAATACCATTTTTATTATCACCTCCCCAAAATTAAATACTTAAATATAAATCTGACAAAAGATATATATGAGAAAATTACAAATCTCTGATAAACAAAATAAAATAACTAAATAAATAGAGATTCCCCATGTTTGGGAAGAAGAAGACTCAATATCATCAAGATATCAAGTGTTCTCAAATTGATCTATAGATTTAATGCAATCCAAACCAAACTTCCAGCAAGTTATCTTGAGAATATTGACAAAATAATTATAAAGTTTATTTGGAGAGGCAAAAGAACTGGAATAGTCAACACAATATTGAAGGAGAAGTACAAGCTCAGAGGACTGACACTATCCCACTTAATACTAACTATAAAGCTACGGTAATCAAGAGATTGTGGTATTGGTGAAAGAACAGACAAATAAATCAATGGAACGCAGTCCAGAGTCCAGACCATACCACATAAATATAGTCAAATGATTTTTGACAAAAGAGTAAAGAAAATACTATGATGTAAAAATGACCTTTTCAGCAAATGGTGATGAGACAACTAGGCTTCCACATGTAAAATAATTAATCTAGATGCAGACCTTAAACCTTTTGTAAAAATTAACTCAAAGTGAATCTAAATGTAAAATGCAAAACTATAAAACTTCTTAGAGATGACACAGGAATTAACCTGGATGACCTTGAGTATGGTAGCAATGACTTATAAAATACAACACCAAAAGCACAATCCATGAAATACTGCTAAATTTCACTAAAATTAAATATCTTTGCTCTGCAAAAGACAATGTCAAGAGAATGAGAAAACAAGCCATAGTCAGGAAGAATATTTACAGAAGACACATGTGATAAAGAAATGTTATTCTACATATATAATAAATTTAAAAAAATTAACAGTAAGAAAACTAACAACCCAATTATAAAATGGGCAAAAGACTTGAGCAGACACCTATATCAGAGAAGATACACAGATGGCAAATAAACATTGAAAATATGTTAAACATCATATATCTTCAGTGACTTCCAAATTGAAATCATAATGAGATACCACTACTTATCTATAGAATGGCCAATATCCAAAATATTGACAACACCAAATACTGACAAGAATGTGGGTCAACAGAAACTCTCACTCTTTGCTGTTGGCAATGCAAAATGGTACAGCCACTTTGGAAGATATCTGGCAGTTTCTTACAAAATTGAACATATTTTTATCGTATGATTCAGCAATCATGCTCCTTGGTATTTGCCCAAGTGAGCTGAAAATGTATGTCCACACAAAAATCTGCACATAGATGTTGATAGCAGTTTTATTTACAAAGGCCAAAATCAAGCAACTAATAATTCTTTCAGTTGGGTGAAAGGATAAATAAGCTGTGGTATATCCAGACAGGAAATATTATTCAGCTATAAAAGTAAATGAGCTGTCAAACCATTAAAAGATATGGAGAAAGTTAAATACATTCTACTATTAAAATAGAAGCCAATCTATAAGTGTTATATTGTGTATGAGTCCACTTAAATGACATTCTGGAAGAGGCAAAACTATGGAGACAGTAAAAAGATCAGTGGGGGTTATGGACAAGGGAGGAATGAATAGAGCACAAAGAATTTTTAAGATAATGAAACTATTCTGTATGATATTACAATGGTGGATACAGGTCATTACGCATTTGTCAAAATCTGTGAGATGCAGAACATTAAGTGTGAACCCCTAAGGAAAGTCATGGATGGTGGGTGATAGTGATGTATCTGTAGGCTCACAGATTATAACAAATATACCACACTGGTGTAGGATGTTGAAAATAGGGGAAGCTGTGTAGATATAGTGCTAGAAGGGAGGTATTCACTATACTCTCAGCTCAATTTTTTTGCAAACCTAGAACTGCCCTTAAAAAATAAAAAAACAAAAAAGTCTATTAAAAACAATTGAGAAAGAGAAAAGAGAGAAAAGAGGCCCCTACCTCAGGAGAAAAAAAAACCACATTGCCAGAATTTGTATTAGCATATGTAACCAAACTTCTAATAGTATGTTGAATAAAGCATTTTTTTTGTTGGATATTTCTACCAATTGGTAGAATAATGATTGACAGCATCATCCTTAAATGGGCTCTTTGCTTAACCCATACAATTCATAAACTCTCCATTACGTTTGGTCACGCTGGTGACTAGTTCAATGTCTAAATAAGCATGTTTTTTATAACATTCACTCAATTTATTTTTCTGTGGCTTAGGCCTTATAAAGCAAACTGTACACTGGCTCTCTCTGCAGGATAGTCCCCTTGCTGCACTTTTAAATAAGGTCTTGAGTTGTGTTTTTAATCAATTAATGTTAGATGTTTGCTTCACCAAAAATCACTGATAATTAAACATGTGTATTTAAGAACTCAGTTGGAATTACCTTACTCAGTACTTGTGTGTAGTACATAATTAATGAATACTTGTGGAGAAAATGAGTGAATGTACTTTCGTGTTGATTAAAAACTGAACTTGGAGAAAAGTGTTAATTTAGTGGGGCAGTGTGTAAAAAGAACGATTTTGGAAGACAGGAAATCGAATCGTACCTGAGCAGTACCCGTGTGATCCTCACCAAAGAACTTTTCTATCTGGGCCCTCTGTTTTCCCATCTGTATTATATTTTTTAAATTTTGATTGAATATTTTCTACTATCTTATAGCTCTAAAAACACTCTCTGTTCAAATATAGGGAAACTGATGTCAGAAATAAGTAGTGTTATATTAGTTAAAAATAATACCACTCTTTTCAACTGTGGTTTATAAACTATAGGGTTTTTATCTCTTAAAGATGCCAAATGTCAAGTTCATAAATCAGGATATTTTCTTTCATTTATAATACAAAGATTTGCTAATTGAATTCACAATAGAATTTTAATAATGAAAAATGTACAGGACAACTTAATTTACATATTCAAGTAGTAAAAGCAAATGATAGCTTTCCAACATATTAATAAAATTGATTAGATAAATGTATTTTTATTTAATTCACCTGTTAAAACAACTATACTTTTATATTTTGAATAGAAGTTAGCATAATATGCTTAATTAATGTAGATATGACTGAGTTAATGGTCTGCTTTACTTTAGTAATCTGATGTGATCTAGCACTATCTTTTCCACAGAAATTGTGAGAAAATACAAATATGTTTAAAAACAAGAAGGCTTTGAAAGTCAATCAAAAAAAATTAATAGTCAAGAAAAAACTGTTTACTGCACCTAGGTCTTAATAGTCTGTCTGGTGCTTCCTTACCATTAAAAGAATCAATGACTTCTCAGGGAAAAACAGAAATAAAGCCATATATATATTTTTAAATATCAAGATAATTTTCTTGTTTTCAATTATTGAGTTGGGTATGGGGAAGCTCCGTGACTGAAGTCACTTAAAAATCCATAATTGGATAGCAGACACAATAAGGTCTGTCTAAGGCTGGAGCAGTAAAAGAGTTTTCTACAATCCTGACAATTTTGGCTCTAATGTACTTAATCAAATAAATTTGATTTTATTTGACTGCTTTGTCATATTTTGTTAAATAGATGTAAATAGAATGCTAATACATTACATTTTGAACATCTCAAAATTTCAAATTTTCAGTGGAAAGCAGCTTTATTTTTTCAAGTTATGACTACTCAAAGCTTTAATCAAAATATTTAAATTTAGGGTCAAAAGTTATAAAGGAGCATCCTTTTTGCATACCAGCTTACACATCTGTAGTAATAGTACTGCTTTGAAAATTTATTCTCAAAGGGATCAAACAACAATTTTCTATAATATGTCCCTATCTTGAGAATTTTAGGGCTCAACTATATCCTTTTATTGACTTATTTTTATTAAGTAAAGTGATTCAGTCTATTGCATGCTAATTTTCTCAACAAATTAACATGCACGCAACGTGTACAAAGACAACAAAACTTTTCTGTTTTTTGTAAAGTTTTGAAAAGACAAAGTTAACTAGGTAAAAAGTAAGATGAAGCTCTAATCAGGTACTTGGTTTTCCAATCAATTTTAAACATGTGCAACATTTAGTTTTGCATTAGACAAATTTACTTAATGTCAATTCTGACCTGTTAACAATGGTACTTTCAACGCATATTGAGAGAGAATCCTCCATGGGTCCCTTGTGTTTCTTCACTTCTTATGAGCAGAAACACTGACTGCCATTTGCTTTGGACTATTTGTTCAAGGATATTCATATAGCAAATAATCTTGGAACATAAAGATAATGACTCCTTCAGGCCCAAAGGGCAAGTGTGTTTACAGCCTTAGAAAACAGAAATTTTATCTCCATTCAGAACAAAGAGCAGATTACTTACTGTCCAGTATGATAAAAGACAATGTCTTCCTCTGGTGCAAAGAACAGAAATGCTATGGTCCATACAATGTAGCTGGCTTCCTTCAAGTTGTAGATTTTGTGTAACAGCCTATGGTGTGTGCTGTGGTAATCTGGCCCTCTCTACTTTGCCCTGTGGAAACTGGGTTCTAGGAACTAGGTTAAATGCTGACACTGTTGCTACTGCTATTGTTATAAACAGTAAATCATTCTTTATCTCTGACCCAGGAGTCTTGTGTCATTTGTCACTTTTCATGAAACTATGTGAAGCAGGATAACATATTAGCTTGAAAGGAGAAAAATATCTCAAACCATTCACAATTCTTTACAATACTGTCACTCACTGAAGCAAAGCTTACTTACAAATTTTCCTATCCTATTGGATTTAGGGAGATGAAAAGGGAACAGTGGAGCTCAGAAGAATAATCCCTTGTCAACAGATTCTTCATTACATAAAGAGAGTCCCTTTCAGGCATTTAGAATGAGAATTACAACACTAAGAAACCATCTTCACCATCAGTAATGTAAGTTCAGAACATTTCTAATGAAAAGAGTTTAACACGTATCTTAGTTTTGATTTTTGCTGAGACTTCTTAAAGTTTTTACTAAAACTCATAAAATTTCTCAGATTCATTCCTCCTAGTTATAAAAAAAATCTGAACTATTACGTGCACTTTAATTTTATTAAATTATTTTTCAATAGTTCGTGCACAATCTCAAAATGAGGATGGAATGAATCAGTTAATACTAGGATTTCATTTATTAAAAACAAATTTTTAAAATGTCCTTATTTTTCAAACATAATTTACTTGGTTAGAAAAACATGTGGGATTAATTAATAATATTCAGTCATTATGATATATATGGAACAATATAGCAATATAATAATTAGTATATTCCTTAACATTTAATTAATTAATATTTTGACTGTTACTCCTTTCACTGCCATCATTGCCACAGTTTTTGCTCTCAAACAGTGGTCCAGATTGCTTCCTAATGCTACAAAATATATTAACATTTTAAAGTGACTTCCCTTGAAACGCTGCAAGCAGTCAGATATTTTAGATGGAATGGCACAACTTTTCCTCACTCAGGAAATAATGCTCCTGGGTTTGCCTGAAGGTTCCCAGCCTCTAAGTAGCAATGGTTTTGATGTGTTCTTTAATGTTTTGTCTCCTTCCATAGAGTTTTCTCTTGCCACTCTTCACCAATCCACATCTATCATTTTTTTTAATACTAAAAGTAAAAGTCACCTCCTACAAATGACTTTTTTTGAATTATACTCTACTCTGGTACATAGCAACACTCTCTGGACTTACTAAATCATGCGAAATCTTTACCCTATTTGCACAGTAACTACTCTCTCACAGACAAACAATTTGATTTAGGAAGTAAAGAAATCATCAGGCAATTTCGGTTTACAGGCATATCTCTGCATTATAAAGCTGGACATAGCATTCTCTCATCACATAAAGATGTCAGCATTTTAAGGTCTATCAGTGGTCCCATTAAATATACTCAAAGAACACTCCTACTGTCCTAAGATTTTCCCCTCAAGCCTTACTTTGATTATCATCCTCAGCAAACAATGAAACAGTGTAATCACTGTTCTAGGTAAGAAAAAGGATGTACGATACGTACAAACCCTAATAGGATTGATAGTCAACCCTTTACAGTATATGGTAATAAGCTGAAATATTAGTACATACATATTACAAGGTTATAAATATAGCTGGAGGTTAAATTATAATGAGAAATTATGACCTGGGGTGGGGGGAGGGGAAGGAATAATAGATAAAAAAAAGAGTAAGAAAAGGCCAAAGAGCAGAAGTTAAGCAGAAAGTCAAAATGGTGCAGTAAAAGAAGCACAGGGTTTGCGGTTAGGTGATATGATATGCGTTTAAGTTCTATTTCTGTCTTTAGTAGTGAGGTTTGAATATGTTGAGATAACTAACAAATCCCAAATTTTAGTGATTTAAAACTTAGGTTTTTTTTCTTTCCTTTTACATTTTGAGACAATCACTAATTGTCCAGGTATTTTACTCATCCTATTTATTTTAGATACTTAGAATGATTAAGTAGCCACTATTTTGGACAGATACTGTTTGCCATGCTAGAGGAAAAAGAGAGTTCAGATTTTACAATTGTAAACAATTGTTCAGCCCAGTCACATTCCATGGCATTTCTTGCAACTCATTAGCCAGAACTAGACACAAAGTCCATCTGACCACAAAGGGACCAAGCTATAAAATTCTGCCTTACTATCATGTGATTAGAATGAGAGACTAGGAAATGTATGGCACACAGGTGAATTACCATAGAAAGTACTCATTGTGTAACTTGTATCAAGTTTTATATTCTGTTTATTAAATCCTAAATCCTGCTTCCTAACGTTCTCAGTATGTAATATTAAACAAGTACTAAACATTTGTGAACCCTGGTTTCTTCATCTATAAAATAGCAATAAAAGCACTCACCACATGGGAATATTCATATAATTAATGACCTAATGTATATAATAAAACTAATAAATACTAAAAGCATGGTGATGCTGTTAAGTTCTGTACAGGCTGTTTTGAGTGTACCAATTCCACCAATGGCTTAAAATTTGGGAGACTTCTGGGGACTTTATAATACATGCATGCAGCAATGGATAGTTAGTTATAACACTATGCTCACAGCCAAATTTCTAGCTAGAGATCAGCAGGTACAGTGGTAACTCTTGCTTCCTAATGAATCCTCACTGAGAAGTTGGCTAAACCAGAGCTGCAGCAGCCTTCAGGAGACCTTCATTTCAGCCTGGCCAAGAAATGAATATGGAAATACTGTGTTTGTGCTAATAGAAGGGCCAAAGGAACAATCTGAAAGAATATTAGAGGTTTCTCCTTCAGGTCCGTGTGATGTTGCTTTACCTTCATCATCATCTTTACTTTTTTCCTGATCCTTTTCCCCCATCTCTGGCCTACATTTGCTTTTTCCTGCTTCTTACTGATCTCATTGATTGTGTCTGCTCCCTCTTGTGCTTGCGAAAGTCACTTTACCTCTCTAGGTTTTAATAATATCATTTGGGTAAACAAAAATATTATTCTCTGCATCCCAGAATTACTGTAGAATTAAGTTACCACAATTAATGTATGTGAAAGCACTTAGCACCATCTAAGTATGCACTATTTATTTTAAAATAATAATAAATAAGAGAACTGCTTTGGGGATTTGAATTTGGTAATTGTATTTTACATTACTACAGTGCTAATAAATTCCTACTTTTGATATTCCATAAATGCTTGTTGGATAAACACGTCTATGAAACACATGATCAGCTCTCTCTGACACATACTGTGGACTATAATTAAGATATCTATAATTAGCATAATACATTTATATGTTATTCATGTTTATGTTGAGACACAAATATATTTTCAATCACATTTATGTGTACATATATTTGCAAACCTCATGAATATGTACAAACACATTTATATTTGAATCTATAATATGTCTATTTTACACGTAAGTCTCACATTTCACTTTTTGCTCCCAAAAGAAGATTCGTTATACAATTGGCACACAAATATTTGGTAAAAATGACATATATATATATATATATATATATATATATATATATATATATATATTTGTTCAGATTCAAAGTGCTAACAGTTTTCTGGGGAAAATATGGAAAATGGCTACTCAGAACTCAAGATCAAGATATTATTTATTTTGTAGTTTTCTAGTCAATAATTAATATTTAATAATAGTGAAACCTAATCCACATGGAAATTGCCTTATGCATTCCCTCAGTCTTACAAACATATAGACAGTTATATTTTTACAATTTAAATAAAGCTATATAGCTTTTAAAAAGATAAATAAAAGGAAATAATCTATGTAATGTTATTTAAATAATTTAGATAAAATTGTTTTTAGTATTGTTTATTTTACTCTGATAAAATGATAGAAAATAAAATTATGCCTAATTTATTAATTATAATCTACTATATAATAATTATTTATCAATTAACTATAACTAACTATAAAATGCAACAATATGTAATTAACTATGTGATACAAATATTTACATCATCTTGATTTTAGACATATTTTAGTCAGCAATTAGAGTCATTTATTCCATATATATTTGTTGAATATTTATTGTATGCCAAACACTGTTCTAGGTGCTGGTGTACAGCAAGATGAACAGTAGCTTACATTGTAATAGAAGAAAACAACCAACAAACAAATACATAACTGAAATATATATCTTGAGAATGGTTATGAGAACGGTTATAATTCAAACAAATCAAAAAAGGGAGAAAGGACACATTTATGGTTGTTCCACTTTCAATTACGGTTTGGGGAAGCTTTACCCATAAAGTGGCATGTGAGCTTAATTGGAATAAGTATCAGTGGAAAAAGGATGACCAGGCATTTCAGGAAACCAAAGAGTGACTTATACAAACAAATATGAAGGCTATAATGAGATTAACCTTCAAGGTCTTGGGGAAGGAAAGGTAGTTCTCGGTGGTCATGCTGGGGGCTGAGTGTGAGTGGGAAGTATCTGGTGTGGTTTTCATGGGCGCTTGCACAGCTCAGGGTGTTTCTTTATTCCTGTTAAATATTCATCTTCACATGCACAAGCATATACACATACACATTCACTCAAAATACGCCTTTTACAGCTTCATTTTAACTCTACCCCAAATTGTTTGAAAGTTATGTACCAAAATGATGTTCACTGCCTTTGTGCTTTTAAATACAAGCAATCATGTATTACTTCTAAGTAGAAGTAAAGACTCACAGAGATTTAATTTAATAGTATCTACCATTTAACAAAGAAACAAAAGGATTAGAAAGGTAGTTTCTGGCCTTGAGATCTATAACGTAGGGCAGACACAAAGCACAGAATAAATATTCACTGGGTGTGTAGTAGTAGTATGAGCCAATATGCTGTATTAATAACATGTTCTGAGAGCATTTAAAAAGGAGTTACTATTTAGAAACTTTGGGCTGGGATAAAACTAATTATTAGTCCATGAGGTAGGGTGTGACTGACAAAAGAAGTGGAACAAGGCCAATTTTCCAATTGTTATTTACCCAGATTAGAAAGTTTAAAAACTTATTTACTTTTATATATGACTAAATTTCTACAATGGTATTTGACATTAAAATACACTTTTACATTTTACTTATTTTCTTTCTTCTGGCTATCAAACATACCCTGCACGTTATCCTGTGACAATTAATATATTTAATAAATGTATGCATTCTAAAAATCTCTTAACATTTCTAAGAATTTTAATTTCTCATTTATAAAAGGAAAATAGGTACATCTTCATAAGATTGTTTTGAAGATAAAATAATGCACTTAAGATCTTAGCCAGTGTCTGCCACATAAAAATCCCAGTAAAGATTATCTATTTTATCAAAGTACTATAATACTATGAAGGAATTTCAGCAAAAATATACACAATATAAATGCCAAGGGCATGTATTGAACGTGAGAAAAATTAATATAGTTATATATATTTCAAAAGTGTTAAGATTAGTGTCAGAAATTAAAAATATATATTTTCTCCCATATTTATCATGTTATTTTTGTCTTTTCTCTTTCTATGAAAATGAAAATGTATTATAAACTTTTGTTTTATTTAATAAAGATTTACTTGAATATGTTATTTCAGTATCATGATCTTTTACTGAAATAAAAGCACTAGCTTAATTCATTATAACCATATCATCTATATAATTTAAAGAATGTCTAAATGTAAATTTATTTTAGACTTCAGAATATTTAACATAAAGAAATTATTCCTCAACATTAGAAAACCCCAAATTATAATTTTTGATAAAATTAAAATGTCTAATAATTTTTATAAAAACGAATTCTTTGCCAACCTGTATATAATTACACATAGTATAGATAACCTTTTTTGTTTATCTTTATGGCAAATTTAAGATCATAACACTTTTGTTTTAGTTTAAAAATTTCTAAACTTAAAACTAATATGGAAATAATAGAAACTATCTAGTTGATGAAATCAACATATTTATATTTTAATAAATCTATTACTGTTGCTTTTTAACTTTATTAATATATTTATTAATGGGCCAGATCTATATTTTGTCAAGCAGTATTTCACTCTCAAAATTGTAAATTTCCAAAATTACTACCAAATTAAGTTTTTAGATGTACATTTATCATACGAAAGTTATATTCTGAAAGCATCATCTGAAATAAGTGCTCCAGAGTGAATAATAAACCAGACAACTAATAGTTTGGTTACTAATTGCTAGTCACATGAATGAATTTATAATAGTGACTATACCTTGTGTCGCAATCTTATTTGAGGTTGATAGGATTTAAGGACGTATCCTGCTTCTTTGGTTGGCCTTCCTTCTGACTCCAAAAAAATGAATCCAAGAACCAAAACAGCTGACCAGCATTTAAACATCCTTATTGCTTTTCACCTGTGAAAATTAACATTGCAAGTAATCAGAAAATGCATTCTACACTGAAGAAATGTATCAAGAAGTATTAAATAGCACAAAGAAATCTCCATGGATCTAATCAAAACTACCAGCAATTGCCAACTGCATTCATAATAAGAATGCATCTCCAAATATAAATTATGATCCCCTCGATCATAACAAATACTAATTGTTTTTTTCACTCATACAGCTCTACACAGCATTAAGTAGAAATATAGGGGACGATAAAAAAATGTTTTGAAAAAAAATAAAAGCAGATTGAAAGAAAATTTTTAAAAAATATATTAAACCATAGCTAATTTTCTAAGCATCATTACAGAATACAATTATCAACATATTTATAAGTATTGAATTCCTCATTGAGTATATTTGATAAACAATACTTAATAAAACTATAGTTATAATTCACTGGTAAAGACTGGTGAAATGTTAATAAGAGAGTCTTCTATGGTAGGTACTTAACAGAAACTTTACAGATGGGTTACACTGAGCTATGAATGTATTTTCCAAATAGTATCTAAAAGGGCTCCTCCTAGAAAATTGCTTCATTAGTGCTTTAAACTAAAATTCCTATGACTGTTAACACTGTTCTATGGTTTTGGATATACTATTAAAATTGTAAAATGGCATACATTTATTATCATATAAATGCTAGTCCTTTTCCAAACAAAACTATATTCCTTGAGTTCAATTATGCTTCTGTTGTCAATAAGAAAAAGAAAAGGTGTGACAAGTCTGTTCCATTATGACTCTGGTAAATTAAGGTGGAGAAGTTCCCAAAAGTACTCATATAAGGATCGCTCTGCGCTCTCTCTTTCTCTCTCTCTCTTTCATTCTCTCTCTCTCTCTCTCTTCCTCTCTTTCACTTGCTCTGCACACACACACACACACACACACACACAAAAGAGGCATGTATGTATACACACATATATTTTGTAGCTAAATGTATAAATACACAAACATTGTATCTACAATAAAATGTAGAGCAAATGAGCAATTAATGTTTAATAAATGACCAAAAATCTCTTAAATCTTAGGTGAGTAAACTCCCACATTGACAATTAGATTAACTATTTACTGAAATATTTTCTCTGACAAAAGACAATGAGCTAGGAATATCTGCTTTAAGAAATTTCACTAAATTTGATCAAAATAACAGCATATAAATCTTCTGTGCAGTATATGTACTATTTTAATCAACTTCTTTTTTATTGTTAACCATGATTAGTTTTTTTTTATTGATAGTCTTGTAATTTTCAAGTCTAAAGTATCTTAAAAGTTATACAAAAATAAAAACACAAGATAAATGCTTTATCTCAGCAAAAACTATCATACAACTGAAGTGATTTACTTGGTTTCACAGATAAAGTGAAACGGAACTAATGTTAGAAGTTGGATAACTTTTTTTTCAAGAACTCTGATTTCTATTACAGATAGGCATTTGAGCTCAGCAGTGTAGTGTTAGACAAGGCAAAGGACAAAGACTAGTTTTTGTCTTTATCTTATGTGAATGACTACTTTGTAAAAGTGTCTCCATTAAAACATTAAGAAAAATAATTAAATCCAATTACATATTTATCTAAGAGTGACCTAAACAAAAGATCGCTTTTCTGAATGGATATAATTATCATCCTCCTAGTTCTCTTCTGCCATAGCATGCAAAAATGTCATTATTAGGTCTTTAAAAGTTCACTCATTTACAGAAGGTGCTCTGGAAATTATTTATAAATCAGTAGTAATCAATCCTATAATATACTGGCTGGTGAGCTCACTTTCTCAATATGGTAACCTCTGACACTCTGTTAGGTTATCATAATTAATTGTCAGTTTGTTGACAACTCACTAAGAACACTGAAAAGCATATGACTAAAACAAACCAGCTAGAACAGATGGTGTAATAATAATAATAACACTATGACTTTTCCTTATAACCCCAGCATTTATGGGGAAGTATCAAAAAAAATCTCATTATTAACTTTGAGAAAACATAATGCACATGTATTTAAAAAGTATCTGCCTAACATTAGATTAACAAAGTTAGACTTAAAAATGGTAAAGACTTAAAAAAAGACAGAAGTTTCTCTTCATCAGCAAATAATATTTTTCTCTAGATTAAACTTTTTTGTTTTAAGCATATTTTGCAGCTTATGGTGTTAGGGTTTAAAGTAGTTACTTTGTTTAGTGGAATCAGATTTGAGGGATTTTGATTTGTTTACACATTTTCTAGAACCTTACTTTTAATCACTTGGGAAAACAAACTAAGAGTGTTAAGGTATTGCTTTTGGAACAGAATGTGGCCTTTGAGATAGAAAGGGAAGCTGCGATATTGTGCTATAAATGCAAAGAAATCAAGGCGAAGCAAATTCCCAACATTATCAACATTATCAAGCGTTGCAGAGAAGTCAAGTACGCTGAGGATTTCATCTGGAGTACCCTCACTAGCTCTCACTCAGTCCTGAAAAACTATTACAGGCTTTTCAAGTGATAGTTCCAGTTACTTCCTTTGTGAAACCTTCCCTGTCAATCTTAAACAGACTTTGCTGCTCACTGCTGCAAATTTTACATATCTCCCGTATGTGACTTTTTAACTTGCACTGTGTTTATTGATTAAAGAAATGCTACTATCTTTATACAGATAAAGAAGGAAGTACACTAAATTGGTTCTGTCACCATCTAGCAAGTTTCTTAGCTTCCATAGACCTCTTTTTACTCTGTTTTATAACAGGGAGGTGGCCTGAATGATCACTACTGCCTTTTTCTAATTGAATCCTATAATTCTGTGAGACAAAGAAACTAACTTCTAGACCACCTGCGTCATGTCATATAACTTAAGCAAAACCCAAGAGCCTTACTTGGATCCCATTTGCAAATAGGATTTTTGAACCTATATGGTCTAGCACCTGTAACAGCTTATTTCCTCTAAGTAGACTTACTGGGGAATTTGGGGAAGAACAGATTTGAGAGAAAAAATAGAATTTGTTTTTTGAGATGTCTTTTGGTAGTCCAACTGCAGATATTAAACAGGTATTGGGATATAGAAAACGCATTTAACAAAGAGGTTTGGAGTAGAGATACCTGTTTAGGATTCTTATATATCACCTAATCTATATATGAAATGAAAAGAAGTTAGAAAGAAGGGGTCCCAAGACTAAGCTCTCAGGCAGGTTTAGTTGAAATAGAAGATTAAATGCTGCTATGAGGTAGAGAAAATAAAAATAGTGAAATGGTAATTTTAGAAAAATGATAGATGGAAATTTTTATTGGAGTGAAATGACTGGAAGCCACAGGTCATATCACCTGACCTGCTATATTTTTACTGGTTTGTTTGCTTAGTCTCTGTATCCAACTAGAATATTAATCTACCAAAAAAAGGGCTTTGTTAAACACTTGTGTGAATTAGAGCAGTACCTGGCACAGAGCATGAGCTCAATAAATATTTTTTAGATAAATAAATGAATAAATTAATTAAAGGTGATATGTAATTAATTTGGAATAGCAGGTACACATTGAGGTTCTTACTATTCTACATGTAATTAAAAAAATATCATTAAAACTGACAAATCAAGCTAGGCATTAAGTTGCAACTGTCATAAAGAGCTTTATTTTAACACCTGGATCAAAATTGGGCTTTCTATGGGAAGCTGATTTGGAAAAGCCTCTTTTGTCAAGGACAGACAGGTTTTTTTTATTTTTTAGCTCAAATGAAATGAGAAGGGCTGGAGAGACCTCTTAAATCCATCAGGCAACTTAGTTGTAGCAACTATTTTTATCTTTTGACCTACTCTAACTTCAACACTCACTACTTTGAACTCTGTGGATGAGTTTGAATGTAATATTTCCAGTAGAAAAACTATTCCCCAAAGAATCCAGTTTTATTATGGGCAGAGTATTTTCCCAATCAATGTACTATCTTCATATTCTCTTCTAATTCAAGAACAAAACAAAACAAAACCTAAGAGTCACAGCCTTCATGTTGTATAACCATAAGAAAGAACAGTAAAGGAAAAAGGTCACATATATCTCATTATACATACTGGGATGATATCGTGTGGTATTTAATTTTCCAAAAATATTTTCTGATTGGTATCGGTATTTGCAATAAACTAATATACAAAGAAAGAGAAACATCAAGATAAAGTGTCCAAGTTTAGAAAGCTGGTTATTGTCACAACTGGTATCTAAACTCAAAGCTTAATCCAAATATAGCTCATTGTCCTGTTATTTAATTGTACTTTTAAAACACACATAATGATGCAGACATAAAGCGACAGCCTTTATGATAAGTAGTCATAGAGAAAAAACATCTAATTTTTCAGACTGAATACTACTGAAAGAGAGAATCTTTCACTTATATTTGCTTTAGATCAAGATAAATGAAGATACAGGAGAAACAGCGATAATGAGAGCAATGACTCTGTGACTGCTATGTCCAGGCTGCATGGATAAGGGTATTTTAAATCTATATGGAACCACTATTAAACATAAAAGTTTCTTCTGTTCATAATTATATGACTTATTGGTTCATATTGTGAAAGTGTCCAAAACTTTTCAATGTAATGCTGTTGAAAGATTATAACATAGGCAATACTCTTTTTATTCAACATCAGGGATAAGAATAAAATTAAAAGTACTAAATAATGAGAATTATGATCATTAAATTATTTTCACTCTTTCAAAGAAGGAGGAACTTTAATTTCAATGACATCTGAGTCATTAATTTGGATGAACAAAATTGTCTAGATTATAATCAATTATACCTTTCAAGAGCCAGCTTAATTTGAAGCTGAAAGAAGCAGCTCAATATAGATAAAATATATTCATTGCCATTTTAGAGGGACTGCAGTATAAAAAGTATATTTTGAGCTTGCATTGGAAGAAAGTATTTATGCTGAATTTTATTTAATTTTTTAAAAATAATGTGTATACTCTGCTTCAAACAAATAAAAGTCCCACATTATGGAAGGCATGTTAGGTTTTCCAAAACCATCTTTGCATACACAAATATTTATGGTACAGTTCTATTAACTACTCTAGTACATTAAAAAAAATTTTAATGTTTAAGTTCAATATGGAACACAAATAACAGAATTGACATTCTATTAGAGCCCTAGCATAACCCATGCTATAGGTAAGGAAAATGAGATCCAGTGGGAATAAAAGGTGCATCTATGATTAAAAGAGAAGTGGGCCTAGAATACAGCTATCTGGATTCTGAGTATTTTTTTAAATACTGCAACATGCCTGACTAGAATCCATTCACAATGAAAAAAAAGGAACATATGTACGAATGCTTTAGTGTCTAAGACATTGTGTAGAAGCTATACCACTGTGAGCTCCAACAACCATGTATTTACTACTCACTAGTTTCCAAATGTCCATTGAGAGGACATCAGTGTCATCATATTTGTAGAATCATGTTATTTAAGTAGAATGTTTGGAAAAATTTTTCTACATTTTTTCCATGACAATAATCTTCACTGGGAAGATAGTTATATATAGTTATGTTAAAGTTATGTATAGATGGTTAAAATTGTGCTTATATAACTAGTTATACAGAAGTTTTATATATATTTATATAAATATATGTAAGCCATATATAAATATGTATAACATATATATACAACTTGTGAAAGATACTTACGTAACCATATAGACATTTATAGTTATACACATATTTATGTATAGTACTATATATATAATATATATAGATACACACATACATATAAATATGTATAAGTACTTTTAACAACTGTGAAACAGAGTGAAACTTGGGTCTTACTGACTTAACCAAAGAATTTCATTAAATTTTATAAACTTACAATAGGTTGAACTTCAAATTGTATACACTAGTACCTCAAACGTAGACAGAAAATAGAACACAGCATATAGTGACTCAAAGTCAGTCTCTCAAAAAAGATCCCCAGAGTTTACTTTATAATACATTCATGATTCAATAGTTAAAAGGTACATTATGTGTAGCTTGAAATTAAACTAAATTTAAATGTCCATTTTAATGGTTATCTTCAATGGACAATGTTAAAAAATAAATTTTAATTATTTGTGGACAGTTTATTAAGTTATCTGCTGTCAGTTTCTTCTTTACAATGAATAATATAAATTATATGTGAATTTACAGTGAATAATATGAATAATATGAATTATTTTTAAATAAATTTGACCTTAATATTCTGTATTCTATATTTGTTATGTACACGTAATGGATCACCAGTCTCCCACCTTGCTGAAAGCTGTGGTTTATAACATGGTGTAAAATGACTTGTTGAAATCATGTTCTAATATGGTCAAGATAACGTAATATATCTCAGGATGCTGCACTTAGTTTTCTCTACCATATGTCTATTAGGCAAAAAAAAAAAAAAAAAGTCAAGTGACTTCAATATCCTTCCTATATTTTTTAATGCAACTTATTTCACATGTTAAATTTCTGAGTTCGAGCTTATTTTTACAGAAATCTGACATCAAAACAGTTACTTTTTCTTCTTGTGGTTGATAAACTGAAAGTATATACTTCTAAAATCTGTACCAAGAGCATTTTAACGCTGAGCAGTAGCATGTGTTAGTAAAAAGAACAGGGTAAAAGCTAAAAGTCACGGATTTTACTTGTGGCTATACTCATAAACTCATTTTCTTAACACTTGCATTGTATTTCTCAACCCAGTGTAATCTAGCTTCTACCAACTGAAATTGCACTTATGGAAATGACCTGTTTGCTTGACCTTTTCTCCCTTTAGTTTCAATCATGCAATATTCTCATGATTATTTTCACCTTTCTAGACATTCTTTTCCAGTCTCTTTTTCTACTTTCTTTCACTCACCTGATCTCTTAAAGCTGATATATCACAGGTTTAGCATGTTCATTTCGTAGAAGAAAACCTCAATCAGAATGATAATGTTCATTTTTTAAACATATTTTTCAATCATCTAGTCAAGAAAAATTTAAGGAACACGATCTGTATGTCATGATAATGTAAACTGAAAATTATAAAATACTTAGTTATTTCAAAGTAGATGCCAACTGAAAATAATTATGCAAACTAAAACTAACCAATCACACTGATCTTTGTTTTACTTTTCTTCTAAAGACTATGGATATAACTTATTGAACACTGCAAAATGTTAGCTAAAGAGTAGCTATTTCCTATATGGTTGGTGTAAAAGATTTATAATCCTAATTTTATCTGAATTGTGATAAATTTGATATAATATGAAAAAAATATATGCTTTAAAAACTTATAAATAATAATATATTGTATGACCTTGAAGAAATTGCCCTGGTTCAAGAGAAGAGAAAATCATTATAAGTTCTGTCTTCTGAATTCATTGCCATCTACCATGATGAGCACTTAAAATGTAAATTAAAGAAGAATGCAGCTCTTAGGATTGACTCTGACTAAAATCCCAAAGGTACTATGTTACAGATTTTATTTGCTATTTAAAAAAATCATTGCAATGGTGTCAGTGTAAGACAGATTTTAAATTCAACTTATTCCATACCAAGGTTTCTAGTAGCCTATGTTCTTCAAATCTGAGACTACATTTATTTTACTAAAAAAAAAGAAAAAATCTGTCACAGTTTAACAAGAAAGTACTGAACAGGGAACAACTTAATTTTTCTCTGTATTTGAAACTAAATAGTCATGGGGAAAATTGTTTATTCTCTCAGGTCAATGAATCTCAGAGGCATTCTAGTTCATATTTAAAAATCTGTGGGGATACTCTTAGGATGTTGTCCACCATTGAAAGTTAAAGCATTAAGACCCAGCATATTTTCCAGAACAACCCCATGCCTCTCAAAAAGGAAATATCTGGGCCACCTTGGAGTGCTGGGAAAAGAGGGAAAATAGATTAATATTACCTTGTTCTGCTCTGAGGATTCTCACAAAGTTTCTCAGAATTGGATCCTCTGTGTTTACATGCAAAATATGGAAAGTGGAGAGTAACCAGGCATACTGATAAACTTCAGATAAGTCAATAAAGACAAGCGCATTCCTACTGATTTGAACCAAAATAGACAAAAGTATTTAAACATTTCAAAAAGTTTCTAATAGAAAATAAAGAGGATTGTTCTCTCTAGTTCTGTGGCCAATGGTGGCCAGTGATCAAAACACAAGTCATGAGCAAAAACACAGCGAAATACGAACTAGTTTTCAGCAAGTGACATGAGAGAATTTGCATTTTTTATACCAGTGTTTCAAATTTGAAAAATAAACTATAGGTAAAAGGTTAATTTTTTAAAAAACAAATTTTATCATATTTGAAAAGAAAGAAACATGAAGAGAGATGAAAAACAAAAGGCGCTAACAATGTCTTATGACACTAAAAAGTAGTTATTGAATATTTACCATGTTCTAGGCACAAGTATACTAAGTGTTTTCACATTCTTGATAACAATCTATCAAAAAAATCCAATAATTTATGTAGACTAGATATGTTAAGGAAGGCAAACTTTTCTAGATTATACAGCCTTTGAAACAAATGCTTCTAGAAGAAAATGAAGACGAGGTACAGGTACAAGTTTGATCTCAGAATCTCACAGATGAGGTCCTTTGGAATAACTCTTTCCAATTAAATTTAGAATCAGAAATGACCATAATGATTCTTTGCAGCTGAAGGCTGAGAAAAATGTCTCTCAAATTTCTTTAATAAAGGAATCCACTACAAAATGGGTTCTCGAACACCCAGAGAATAGCCAAGAAAATACTGAGTACTAACTGAAAAACCCCTCAAGCACACTTATGTGCTTCTTTTATTTCATTACTTTCCTTGAAAAAGTAAGCTGCAAGCTCAACTCAGCCCAGATTGTCCTACAGTAAACACAAAATAGCTGAGACCAATCCTTAAGGGGCAACATTGCTTATAAAGCATGAATGGAAACTAGCTCACAAGACACGGCTTCTCCTCAACTTTGGCTTCTAAAATTCTTACTCTTTCTAAATAAAATTTTAATTACATTCTCTATTTTTACTTGTAATTTTAATTATAACATATAATTCTTAGTTATGATGCATATGATTCATTGAATTGTATAATGGTTTGTGATAAAACTAATGTTTAAGAAAAACACCTCCCCTTTACAAAAATATTCTTATATTTTCATCTGAAGTTTTTTACTTTAGTTTCTTTCATTGATTTAAAAAGATTTAAAAAAAATTAATTTACTTATATTTTTCTTTTCTTTTTAGTTTTATTTTATTTACAGTTTACCTGATTTATAAATCTATCTTGGTTAAATATTGGGTTTTCTTGAATGTGTGGTTATGTTTTTAAATTCCCTATTTGATTCTATTAACCTATATTCCTATGCAGATACAACAAATTGTAATTACTAGAGTTTGATAACAATTCTTAATATTCAGTAAGTGAACCTTTGATGCTTTCCCTTCCATATCCATTTTCAATGAGCAACCAAAGTTCTTCATCAGAGCTTGTGATTCATATTTGATTTGCATTTATTTTTAATCCTTTGGTGCAATTTACTTTAAGTATTTCCTATCTGAGCAGCATATAAAGGTTTTTCTAACCATCATGAAAATGTGTTTAATAGGTGAATGTAACCTTTTACATTCATTAAGATTGCTGGTATATATTTATCATATTTTTACAATTAGGTGTGTGTGTGTGTGTGTGTGTGTGTGTTGCTATTGTTGTT
The DNA here is from genome assembly GCA_004027375.1 of Macroglossus sobrinus. Classification (NCBI taxonomy): domain Eukaryota; kingdom Metazoa; phylum Chordata; class Mammalia; order Chiroptera; family Pteropodidae; genus Macroglossus; species Macroglossus sobrinus. The sequence goes on from PVKZ01000887.1 coordinate 79,412, forward strand.
TAGCCACTGTATATCTTTGATTCTTTTGTTTCCATTCATACTTTCTACCATATTGATAAATTTCAATATATACTCTTTTTCTCACTTTATTTAGAAGCTAAGGATGGGCTTCTATTGTCTAAAATAGTCAATGTATCTTTACTCTGAACAAAAAAAAAATCTTAAGCTTTAAATACCTGTTTGAATACATAAGATCTTACTTGAAATTAAGAGAATAATTGTTATCTTTAAAGAGAAACTCAGTTATATTTTAAATCAAAAGTTAATTAACTTCTGTATTTGCCATTTTTCTTATACACTATACATTTCTAATGCTTTAGTTTTACATTGAGGTAAACTTTTCTATAGTTTTTCAATATGAGTCAATAAGAAGTAAATTTGCTTGTTCTTGGTGTCTTAATACCTCATCTGGCTCTTAATATTGAGTAACATTTCTGCTATGTAAGTAATTCCAAATTGGTAGTTCTCATTTCCAACATCAAATGTCTTGTGGTATGTACTAATTTGATGAGAAATCTGCTACTCTAATATAATTCCTTTGTGACCTGTGTGTTCTTTTCTCATGGTAGTTAATAACCTCCTTGTTAAATTTCTTTTTTTTCCCCCTAACACTTACTTCTTGATGAATTTCTTAGTAGTATTTCACAATTTGTCACTTTTTCTTTTTATGTATAATCTAATGTGTATCCTCTCCATTTAACTTTTATTTAAATGTCTTTAATTATTTTTGTCAATATTCCAAATTGTTTTGTCTTTTGAAAATATCCAAATTATCTTTATTTAATTTATTCTGATTTTATTTCATAATGTCTTATTATTTTTAGACATTATGTATTCTTTCACTTATTCGATGACTATGAATATATTTATTTTTTAAAATCCAGATTTTTCTTTAATTCTATTTCTTCTGAAACATGATCTTCAATAATGTATTTACTTATTTATTTGTGATATTGGTAGCTGTGTGTGTGCATGAATGCCTAAGAGGGACTGGGTGTTTGTGTTTCACCGTACCTCCTGAGTCATAGTAGCAGTTTTGGACTTCTGCTATGTCACTATGAAGAGAGCATTGCAGTCAACCTAGTTTGCTGTCTGCTTGCCTGATCACTGGGTTTTTAAGTAGGCACCTCTCTCAACATAGTACTTTAAATTACAGCATTGAACAACATTTATTCTCCATCTCAAATTAATACTACCCCAGTCCCTGGATTCAAACACTTTGGTCTGGCACTTTCCACAAATTTGCATAGAAAGGTTTCTTTCACATTAACTCAGCAGAGCAAATTCTCCAGGTGGCCTTACCTGCTTCTCTGTGTATCCTTGGCTTTTGGAACCCTTCTTGCTTCCCCACAAAGTTATGCCTCTTTGAGTTTCCTTTTTCTATTTTATCTAATACAGTTATATGTTTTATGCTTAGGAATAGCCTCAAAAGATAACTGCTGTAGCTATTAGATTTGGAAGAATAGACCAAATGTCAACTATTTACTGGTTATATCTAAAAAAGAAATATGAGTCTTTAAGAATTAAAAAAATAAATTATTCTTATAGCCACAATTATAATAACCAATGGTTCGCACTATCTTTCCCTCCCTCTAGAAAATAAGTTCCTTGAGGCCTCATCTATGCTACTGAGTGTGTGAGATCCCTGGTCCAGCATGGGCATCACTCACAGCAAGGGCTCATTAAATCATCACTACTGACTTTGCCCTGGGGTCAGGCTGGAACATTTAAGTAAAACCCAAGTCAGAGCATAAACATATTACAGGGAAATAAAATAATAATGATAATAAAATAAATGATCCTTATAGAAATAACATTTGCAAGGAATTTAATGAGTACACATATCTAGCAACCATTTGTTTTTTAAATTTACTTAGATAATAGAATTTTCACTACATATTTTTATGATAAAAGTTAAGTAGACAATTACTCTTTGCTTTCATAAGCTTTTAAAAATAAAAATGTGAATACAAAATGCATATATATATATTATAAAGATATAACTATATATATCTATATTATATGAATATAACTATATCTATTTATAGATATAACTATATATAGTAATATAGAGATAACTATATATTTATGTAGTTTTATAGTTATATATAGTTATATAGTAATATATTATTATATATATAATTTTTATATATAGTTATATCTTTAAAGAATATATACTCAAATTCATATGCTAACAGAAATATTTAGTTATAAAAAATTAATAGTAGCTTTAAAAATAATGAATTTATTGGATCTACAACCCTGATAATTAAATCATGCACTAAGAATATTTTTATAAAATTAACTTTTTAAAACATATCCTTCTAGTTGTACTGATTTTCAAAAAACTACTGAGCAAGTAATTAATGTGCTAAATTTAACAATGCCAACATTAATCTAATCTCATGAACCATTATAAAAGTAGAATTTTAAATGTGAAAGATACTTGGAATTTATATAATCTGAAGTCATTTCTCACAGAGGAGAAAAAGAGTCAGTTTGGTGAGCTGAACTCCGATGGTATTTAGCTAATTACTTCTAGTAATACGTCTAGATTATTTCTAACTAGAGGTATAGGAATATGTCTAGACAAAAAATTTCCCAATACTTAGAGTTGTTTTCAAGATCTATTGAAGATTATAATCAAATAACTCCATATAATTATTCAAATATTGTAAAATACCTAAAAAAATGTAGGTTAAGAAAAGAGGATAGAGCTGTTGGCATTTCTTTTATTCCAATCTAACAATGTGGTTATTCAGTATGCATATTTCTGTAAAGGTATTTGTAAATTATATCTTTTTTCCTCATTGTGAAAATGACTTTATATACAAGAGATTGGTTACATTTTGGTAGTATGTCATCTTCAAGTTAAATATAGCTTTAATATTTTATTGCTTATTTTATCTGTTTTCATGTTTAATTTATTTGTTCAAATCCACAACTCACATGGAGTATCATGCTTTGGATATTGTAGTAGTAACTTATTATCACAAGTGGTTGCAAGATACGTGTATTTTAAGTTTTAAGAAAATGTCTCCCAGAGATTTCAGCTGAAGTTTGATATTTCCAAATAAATCTCAGCAAATTTCCATATTCTTTATAAAAATAAGTGGGAAAAAAAAACAATCTTGATGGTACCCTTGATGTTACATAGCAAATTCTTAATTGAAGCATGGTAAATAAATAAACACATAATCATCAAAACTCTCAAAAGAATATTATTTACAGTCTGCCCCAGAGAAGAGTCTTAAAACAATGCTTTGTCATTGTAAAACTTTTCAAAATTGGCATTGAACTGTACCATGACAGTATTAAGAGAATGTAACGCTCAGCTCCATGTTGAAAACTAAATACAATGAAAACAAAAAGTAAAAAAGCTGCTACATATAGATCAAATAACAATTTCATGTAAATTAAATAACTCATTTTGTATAAATATCTTATACAAATGATAAATTTAAACAACCAATAAAACACAATTTTCCAAACTTTATAGCCTTAGAGATAGTAGTCAAATACATCTGCTATGAAGGGAGAGGAAAAGAGCTTGATCAAATGAAACTATCAATTTCTTCAAATTTATTCATCACAAGATTTAAAATGTGCCTTTTGTGAGGGGCAGCATTCTAGCACTATAAATATATTTTATGAAGACAATACAGTGAGATTACAAATATGAAACAATAGAATTCTAAAAACCTAGAAGAATAAAGTCCACACAGGTATTGAAGATTTTTCATTTTCTGAAATCACCCTGCCATTTTAAGCAACATGCTGATGGTCTTGTAAAATGATTGTATTCTGCTATCTCTGAACACTTGAAAAAGAGTTTAGAAAAAAATCATCTGTGTCCAGTCTTTGAAAAACTTTCACTTTATTTTATTTTTTCACTATCTATATGAGTTCATTCTTAAGAAGGTAGAATATTCCTATATTCATAAGTTTAGTATTACTTGTATAAAATGTTTCATCATAACTATAAATTTACCCTCATCAAGTGCATAATACATAGGTTCATGTGTTTGAAAATTATAGTCTTTTAAAAAAAGCTCAATCAAGCTTGAACATTGTAAGCACTTTCTATGCAACTGATTAGGAAAACTGTGTGAATTAAATATCTACAACCTATGTAAACAGAAGCTTATTATCATTACAATCATATTTTTGAAATGACTGATAGACTACCTAAAAATATAAAAAGCTGCAAGTAAATACAATTTTTTCTTCCTAGATTTTGCTTTTATATAAGGTGCATTAGCCCAAAAAGAACTATAGAAAAAGTACCTCCAGACATGTTAAGGCCTACAGAGTTAAAACAATATAATAACAATAGCAAGCATTTGTTTGTTTATTGCATTATTGCAGGTTTTATGTTAGATTTTTTGAATAATTTAATATTATAAAAATAACAATAGCAATCAACTTAGACTGATGTGTAGTTATTTGGTCAATATGATCACACCAATAAAGGATTTTGATCCTAGTTACAGTGACCAAAAATCAAGAAATTCTGATGTTATTAATTCACTATGGAATAGGCACTGGCTATATACCTTTTAAATGCTCTCCTTATCAGTTTACCTTATCAACATTTCCATAATACAGATATGATATGAAGTATTACATATGGTTTATGATTATAAAAAAATCTAATTCTATGCTTATCTACATGATTTATTTCTTTACACATACATATTACTTTGTGTTAATATATGCATGTGAATCCTCATGGTGGCTTCTTTAAGCCACATTGTTTATTAGATATATGAATGATATTAAATGAGAAAAAATTACTTGTACACAGTTATTATTCTAGAGAGTGACATTTTCTAGCCCAAAGATTTATAGCCTATGAAAACATGTCATTTTACTTAAATATAAATTGCATTAAACTCTTTGTAAATGTGATAGTCCGATGGGTTTTCATACTATTGATGCTGAGTTAACTAAAACATAGCCCCATTAGAAGAAGTAAGAATGTAGATAAACAAACAGGAACACAAATTACACAGTCACCCCTTAAATTAAATAATTATAATTTCACCTCTCATCTGGTAATTTCAGTGATTATGGAACATAATCTCATTAGAAAGAGTGGGATGTTCTGTGTTTTTTGGGCTAATGAGACTTTGTTAGTATTTTATATTGAATGAATGAATCCACTACAATATTTGATTGACCTCACATAGTGAAAATATATGGATTGTGGCTATAACAAAATCTCAATTGTTCAATATTAAAAACAACTCGATTTTAGAATGTGGGTACCCTTTGGCCACTTAGGGACAAGTTCACCGACTTCTCTAAAACTGGCCATCTGTTGGCATCATTTTATATTGACGTCATGTTCACAAAAATGTACTTTGGTTCTCTGGAGGATGTGGCTAAACCATTCAACTCTCTTTACAGAGATTATAGTAATCAAATGTCACAATGATATAAAATTATTTCACAGAATTGGAGAGTACCTACAACAGCAGGGGCTTCTTACTGAGAGAAGATTCCCTCAGCTGGAAGGACACAAGCAGAATGTGAATGCAAGTCAAAATTTCAGGCACAATGAGAGGGCCTAGAAGTGTCTGTACTGCCCACACTTTATGCTATTTCCACCTTGCTGACTCTCCTAGCCTTTGCCTTTCCATTCTCTGCACTCTGACCAACAGACCTGACACTATAACCACAATTATCAGATTTGGATGAGCAAGAGATTTTAGGATAGAGAACGTTGGAGGTTCCTAGGCCCAACCAAAGAGATCTCCTGATTCCAGGGTTCTGCATTTTAAACAGGTGTTGTGGGTGATTCCAATACTGGTGAACTAATCCTTATACTTGTGAAAAACAACGTTATGCTGTTTGCTATATGTGTGTAAGAAACAGATTAACCTCAAAGCACTTGAATTAAACTTGCATAAGAAGGCCTACCAAAATATTTGTGGTTGATTATTTTGCTTCTTTGATGAAACTGTGCGTGAGACTGCAGTGTCTGAATATTGGTCTTGTTCTCGATCTAAGCAGTGACAGGAAGGATTCTATCCATTTAAGTACCCTCATTTACAGGGCTAAGAGCCATAAAAAAATATGGAGACTACAGTGCTCCATCAGAGGCAAAATATTGCACACTTTAGAATTTTTAAAATCTAATCTTTCCAACCTGAGATAAAATTTAGTGGCATCAAAAATACCTACCCCGCAAATTGCTTTTCAGAGTTTGGCAATAAGACACCTTTGCTATAGGTGACATAAAATAATCTTCAGAAACACGAACAAAAAGTTGCAATCAAGAAAATTGTAGGTATTTATATTTCTCTTTCAGATTTTGCCATCTGCTCTCCAGGAGGAGATGATTCCATCTTATCTTCCAGAAAAGGAAGTTGTTTGGCTGCCAAAGATTGTCAACCTGTGAACTCTCATATGCTCTTAAGTGACTGTAATCAATTTTTAAAAAGTCTGACTTTTCTTTAATTATTAGAAATAGATCAAAACCATTTCAATGTGTAGCAGAGAAGTGGTAGTCTTGTAATGCTAATATTTGTTCAGAAGCTTAGAATGTTGAATTTATAAGGATTTTCATATGCATTTGAGCTTTTAAAAATATTTGTGGTTCTCAAAAACACTGAAAGTAAGGGAATAATGAAAGTTTGTCTGCTCTGCAGTATACAACTGGGCAATTGAGGCACAGCAGATAAGTTCCTTTTCCAGTGTCACACAGACAGTAAGTTAAAAGGTCACCCTAAATAAATCTCAGCTTTATGGTTTCTACTCATATTTTCTATAGGACACGAAGCAGGAGAGGTAGACATGTGCTGTGTTGGCTTTTTCTTCAATTCTCTGTGCTTTCTTTCCTTCTTTTTCTTCCTCCTTCTCACATTCATCTCTTTTTTAAAGCAGTCTATGTAATATCTTATTTTAATGTAAACATTGATAATATTTAAACACTTTAAAATATAGCACTTCTCAGGCTAGGTTAGAGTTTCAGCTGGTGCTAGACATATGGTAGACTTGATAATTATTTGAAAAGAAAAGGCATAAAGCTCTGTCATAAGTAGTTCCTTTGAAATTATGAACCTTCCTAAATTTGTGATAATTGGTGCCATAAAGAGATGCTTCATTTCTTCTGTTTCTACTATAAAGGAACATTAAGTAAGCAGTTCTAAAATATAATGGATAAAGATTGTAAGGTGCATTTACCTCCTTCTCTGTCAGGGTTCTTGTGCCACCAGCAGTTCTCTGGGTTCTCTGACTGCTTTACCTTTCTAAGGAACGGGACTCGTTGTGCTTGCACTAGGAGCACACCTAATCCTGAGAGCTGGGGGACAGTGATCTGGTCCAAACTTTGTGCTTCGTTGAGTAAATCACTGAAACTGTTTTGGTGCTTTTGGGCCAACCAGGGGACTAGAATAGATAATCTTCATGGTTTTTTTAATGCTCAAAATTCTGATTTTTAATCCACAGTTCCCATTATTCTTTCTTTTTCCTGTACAGTTTATTTTCTCTCACATCTGTTTTAGGGCCACTGCATTATAAAATGTTGAGGAATAAGAAAAATTCTGGAACACTTAAACATGACGACATCTCAGGCCATGGAGGCTTGGTGAAAGTATGCTTGAGGAGAATAATTTTATTTGAAGGACCTAGAGGTTTACCCAGGAATGAAAAGTATTCAATATTAAATTATATGATTACACTGCCCCTAAAGTTTCTCATCTTGCAAGGTGTATTTTAATCTGCAATTGGTTAATTGGCTTGAGGCTAGTAATTACACATACTTTTCTGTTAAGTGACATGGGAGAACACCTGAAAATATTTCAAAAATGTTGTAAATTTTTTTTGAAATGTATCTGAAAAAAATAATTTAGTAGCCAATTGGTTTCTAAGGAGTATTTTTTAAACAATGCAATAACATCAGGAGAAGTTAATAATTTAACCCATTCTCACTTAGCACCTGGAGATTGTAATTCCATCGTCCCTTTCAAATGCTCATAGGAAGAGAAAACAACAAAGGTATTATCCTGTAAAGGTCTCAGAGGAGTTGTTTTAATAGAATTGGAATCATGACTGCTGATCTCATTTCCCATAAATGTTCACAGCTCTATCTCATGGAATGGCTGTGTTTACCACCACTGATGTTTATCATCACTGTTAACATGGGAAACTTAGGCAGTCAGCCTGGCAGTCCTTTTCTTCTCTTGTTAACTGGGCTTGTTATTACTGTTTCTTCCATTTCCTGGAGGATTCATGTGCATAATCATGTCAGCTGCTAAACTGGTGGGAATTAAAGCTATTATACATTTTGAAAGCAAGCATTAGCATGTACCAACTTAAAAGCTACATAAATTAATGCCTTATGCTCCACTTTTTACAAACTTCTAGAAGCTCTAATTTTTTGGTGGATATGTGTTGTCAGCAGTACAAGTTCAGTGTTAGGAATTACGTACTAATTAGATCATTATGGAGCCAATCAGAATAATAAAGACCTCAAAATGGAATTATTCAAATTTTGTTAATGTTATTATTTGTTTGAATCATTTCATTAAGCTCTTTATGTTAATCATATTATTATTCAAAGAAATATTACACTTTCATTTTATTTATATTTAACATGTAATTAATAATAATTATTAGAACAGAACAGCTTATTTTTCTTTCTTTTTCATATAATATTTTTTTCTTATTATAAAAAGATGTCTCTTTATTGTGGACATTTATAAAAAACCTAAGAGTAAAAAATGTAATAAAAATGACTTGTAATTCCACAGCCCAGAGTCAATATTTTGGTGTATTTCAGTTTTTACTTATGCATTTGATCTGAAATAAATGGCTTAAAGTTCAACCCATTTCAATATGGCTTCTTCCACCACTGTTTCACAAAAAGTCATCTCATTGTGTCTTTTACATACTCATTGTTGTTAAATTTAATGAAAATGTTTACATACTTTATTATCTTCCGTGGCTTTCCCTAAGTACTTGGGTATCATAATATATTTTAAGTTCTGTGATGTCAGGGATCACACCTGCTTTGTTTATGATTGTAGTCCAGTGCTAGTATAGTACCTGGCACATAGTATGAGTACTTGGATATTTTGTTAAATAAATGGTCATGACTTTCATCTTCAAACAATACCTCCATTTTACTGTATGGCAATAAACCTCATGGATTTTCTACTACTTAATCTGAAAGGATGTTCAAAATCTCTTTCATATCCTCTTGTTTCTCTTTGTATACTTATAATGATAGACACTTTTTCTTGTAGGTCTTCATCTTTCACCCTCTACCTGGCTTTCCATGCATTCTCCTGATTTCAATTATCATCTAGAGAGTTATCTTTTCTAAATCAAAATTCATCACAGATCTTCTCTTCCCAGATTAATAAATGTGATTGTCTATTATAGTTTTCCACTCTAACAAACACATACATATCTCAGAAAGAACATGTCCTAAGCCAAAAACTTACCCTCACACCTCCCCACAGATAACTACATCTTGCTATGAGATGTTTAGTAATAGTTGTAACTGCAATGGGCTTAGTTGTGATGATGAGACCCCAGTTATAAGTGAAAAAAGAGAAAAATGGAAGATAATCTGGAGGAATAACATGTCATTTACTAAGTGTGTCAAATTTAAGATTTATATCTACTGATTTGGAGGAATTGTGGATATAAAGATTTCTGCCAAATGGGCTGGGATTGAGAGGAAGACTTGGTTAGAGTATTAACCATAAAAACCTAGACAGTATTCTATGTCAGTAGACTAAATCAATGAGAGAAATCAATTAGAAAAAGGCTGTAACTCTGTACCAGAAAATCCAGCTTGTGAATATAACCTTTACACACACACACACACACACACACACACACACACACACACACATTAATCCAATTTACACTTCTATTGTAAAATTATATATATATATATATTATACACACACACACACACACACACACACACACACACACATATCTTATATAAAGCTATATTTTCCAAAGTGTACTCCATCGAACACTAGTGATGTATTAGTTGGATTTATATAGAAAGGAAACATTTAGATGGTCAAATAAAATTTAGGAAAGCTATGATAAAAATAATTATATAAAAGACTTTTCAGAGACTTCAATATGATAATATTGAAAACACTAAGAGGAAGCTGTGGTATGCAGAATTTCTTAAATATATTTAACAGTGATTTCTAGTTTTTAAAAGAACATATTAAGGAATAAATAGACTTATGATTTAACTTTAAAATAGACTGCTATAAATAAATACAGGCACCCTAGTTGCATATAGCAGGTACTAAGTAAACTAAGACTTTTAAAATATATATTAAACAATGGGAAAAACACATTTAAAATATACTTTAACTTTCTCATCTCTATGTTGGCTACAGATCAATAGTTATCACAATACTCCGAGCAAAAACTAAATAAAAGATGGTGGATATTTTCTGCATAATGAATAATTATAATATATGCCTTAAATTTTCAATATGCATATTTAATTGTTTATAAATTCCAAATCTCTCACAGGCATTGTTTGAGTTACAGACTAGTGAAGTCCACTATTTAAAGCCTAAAGACTGTCTATTCATCCAACATGTTATAAGGTCTGGGTAATTTCTCATAGAAATCATAGTGAGATTATGGCTTCTGTGTTAGGAGCACAGAATATCAGCTAGATATTGACAAATACAATAGCTATTAGCCACACACCATAGACACATATATCTAAGTGTTTCATAACATCTGCAACCACATCTGAAATCTAATGCCTCTTCACAATACATTAGAAAGTCTGAACGGCACTGTGTTTTGCATTTTTTTCTCCAATTACTAGTTTAGAGCTTGTAATAATAAATGTTCATTAACTAATGAATTGAGGTAGTTGTCTTTCCTTGGCAGTAGACATTTGAATTATTTATGTTTTTAAGAAAACCAGCTTGAACAAATAACATCTGGGGGAGGTTCAACATGTATACTAATGGCTTCACAATTTAAAGAACAAAATTTTGCTTTTGTACTCCAGAGTTGTTACTAATTTTAATTAGGTAAAATTAGTATATTATGGTAGAAAAGTAATATAATAGCTAACATTATAAGTTAATATATTTGTTAACAAGTAAAATCAATCAACAGAAATTTTCAAAAAGGACAAAACACCCATTCAGGAATCATGGATATCCAAAATATGTGTCATAGAAGCTTAGAAAAAGGTTGATTCTCTGTTCTGGTGAGCACTCAGAAGGTGATGGGGAAAGTGGGGTACAAAAAGAAAAGCAGAAAACAAGTCCAGATGCAAACTTTCAAAATTTTCCTTAAGTCTCTGATAGCCAAAGAACACCATTATGAGGGCAGAAATGATAAAAAGTATATATACACTTTATACATATTCACACACACAGACACACATAAATGATAGAAATATAACTAAATATAACATAAACCTTCTCTCTCTTTAAACATACTAAGTAACATATGTAGTCCAACAATCCAGCTTCTAATCTGAATATGAAGCAGTATTTTGGGTAACCATAGTATGATGAAAAGAACACTTCAGAGTTACAGAACTTCAATTATGCAATTAACTGTATTAATTAAATTGATTAGTATATATTGTAACTAAAAACATTTACAGATTAAAGCATGGTGGTAGTGATATTGGAGCTCACCTTAGCACATGTAGGTATAATTCCCTTGATTAAACTTAAGGTAATGCATGATTAAAAAAAAAAAAACAACTCTTAGCAAACTAAGAATAGAAATGAACTACTTAGCCTTAAAAAAGAAAATCTAAAAATGTTAACATAAAAATATTAAGAATATTATACTTATTGAAGTAATCCGTAATAAAATCAGCAGAAAAAAAGTGTTTACTATGATCATATCTGGGATTGTACTAGAGTCCTAGTTAGTGCAGTTAAGAATTTTTTTTTTTAAATCTATGATTGGAAAGTTTGGGCAAAACTCAATTTGTATTTCATGATGTGATTGTTTATACAGAAAGTTCCAGATGCATTCTTGTTCTTAGAATAAATAAAGTTGGCTAAACCAAAAGAAATATTAACATGCCACACACAATTTAGGGCACAAAATTCAGTTAGAAGATGTATTTTTTAAATTAACATTTAAATAGTTTATTAAAATACATAAAAGCTGAAGGATCATAGCTCAAAGAGTTTTGCTTGTTTGTTGGGTTTAAAGATGGGAAGATTGCAACATTCTTCTATGCTGATGAATAATCTAGCATAGAAAAATAAACTGATGAGGCTGAAAGAGAAGGGAGGCTCCTTGGAGCAATGTCGTTAAGAAGCTAAGAGAAAACGTGATACAGTAATTCATATATTTCAATTTTTTTATAAAGTAGAAGATAAAAGAACAACCATTTTAGTCATATGCATAAATATATGCATGAACTTTATTTTGACTTTTGTCAATTATTAGCAATGTGACTTTAATCATATATAAATTCCTTTTTTCTCTCATTTCTTCTTATGAGGACATCATATGAATTAAACAAGATAATGCATTTATAATACCTAACAATTTGCTTTAACACACATTAGGCTCTTAAATCATAACAACTCTTTGTGGGCTGATTTTTTTAATGAGAAAATCAACTACTTCATCCTTAAAATAATTATCTAATTGTTATAATCATATAATATCTCAAATACAATGTTTAGAGTTATTTAACAACTTGTTAAAATAGGATATATTCTGCTAAAAAAAATAATCACTCTTAACGAATGGTAAATAACACTAGAAAAATTAAACAACACTTGTTTTTTGTAAGTAATAACCTTTGAAATGTATATTTAATTCAGTCATTTTGTTTCTAAAATATTAAATTACAATAATTAAAAAATATTTAGTGATGAACATACTTGTTAGTGCTCCTTTCTAATTGCATATATAATTGACATCATTACAAACTTAAGTGTCCAAAGCATATTATTGTCTTTCCATTGTTTCACTTAACTGAAATAGTTCCTCGGCCCCCATAATTGCTATAAACCGTACTTTCTTGAGTACCTAAATCTTTAAGTCATCACACTGATTCAAAAGACTAAAGCTTACAATCTTAAATCTCAACAGCTAAAGTGACTATATTTTACCTCTGTCACCACACACACACACACACACACACACACACACACCAGGAGAAACATGCCTTTACATAGATTTTAAGCAGAATTTTCCCTAAAATATTTTTGTATCCTCTCGAGATTACCTAATTGGAGTATGAGGATGACTACTCTGACAATATTGTATATTTTGGGGTCAAAATTATTTACACTTGAAATAAATTTATTAATCAATGTCACCCCAATAAATTTAATAAAATAAAAAGAAACTTCTAGAGTGATGCCCCAAGTTCAGCGCTTCCATAATTATGTCTAAAACAAAACCAGCTGGCAGAGTTGAAAACTTTTGTTATAGTATTGCGAATGCAAAGAAGAGTGGTGAGGGGCCTTCATTGGTCTCAGGGTGAAAAGGGACTCGTTTAGTGGCTGGTCTGTGAGAGATAAACAAAACATATCCAAATGTGATCCAAAGTTAATGAACTTTCAAGCATGCATGAAAGAAACAAAATTCAAATGCACACATCAGTGATTTATATAGCTATAACTTAATTATTTGGGAGGAATTTCCATTTGTGTTATATGTTCCATTATCAATGTAACTCAATTGGATTGCCTTCTTATATTTGCATTTTAATGCACTAAGAGGATTTAATTTGAACTTTTCTCCCACAAGGCTATTCCAAATGAAAATTTATTTCTAGGTTACTATTTAAGCTGTATTCCATTCATTACAATCAAACATGTCAGAGTATGCTATGTTGCATATAATCACTCAGAGTGTGTGATTAGTATGGAATTAAACTCAACTTAATTTTTTAAACAACCTTGTCAGATCCAGAGGATGACATCAAATCCAAAGCTGTGCTTCCTCATGATAAGGTTGTAAACATCAATAACATCATGGTCATTTTGAAAATATGATTTCACAAATATAATGATGAATAAGAAAATGGTGAATGCATATTACACCAAGGAACCAATACAGTAAAGCAAATGAATTAAGTAAAATCTCATATACAGATATTATAGTAATCTGGTCTGCTAAATTGTTATAATAAAATATCAGGGTTTTTTGGGGGGAGGTTGGTAATCTTCTTATAAAAATACTCATAAAAGTGCTTATTTTAGAATGTAAAGCTATCCACACGCAATTATCACTATAAATTGTAAATTAAGAAGTGATAATCTTCAAAATTGGAAAAGAAACTGAAGTTTCTATATTATACAATACACACACACACAAAAAAACAAAAACAAAAGATACAAATTCAAATCCATACAAGCATGCATTTTACATAAAAGATAATTATAAACATATAAAACATGAGAATTTATTCTTTAACAAATAATAAAAGAAAAATATAATTATCACAACTTTTTAATGGATTTTAGAAATAAAAATCAAAATACCTATTTAAAAAGATTTAGGAAAAATGACTATAGCATATTACTAGTAGGTATGATAAAAATAAAACTTTATTTTCAAAAGATCTATAAAAATATGTTTATAGAGGTTTTTATACAGTATTTATAGTTGATTGTAAAACAACAATCAATTCCAAATCTCAAGAACCTGTATTTGTAAAAAATATAATGATTACTAAAAATAAAAAAAAGGATTTTTTGCCTGTGCTATGTATCCACTTAGAAATGTCAAGAGAGTTTCTTCATTGAGTGAGTAAATAAATAAATAAATAAAAGAACTGATGAAGATTACCCTACCTATGACAGACACCCTCATCTCAACCTAACATCAGAATATGCCATGGCAAGAGAAGAAACATAAAGAACCAGACATCAGCTCTTAAATATTTCAGATAGGTTGGACCCTTATTGTGCCCTCTCTCCTTTCACTGGCCAAACAATTCACATGACCATGCTAGCTTCAAGAGGTTAAGTCAGTATAGTCTTTTTGTATGCACAGGTGTAAAGGGAATTAGAAAATGGTGCAAAATAATAATTTCTAACACAGTTCAGGACCTTTAAGATTGTAAAGCTTATGATATCCTAATGTGTATTATGATTCTTCAAGGCTGGTAGTAAAACTACCATGAATTTCCTAAACTTTTGAACAAGTGATTTTTTAAGTGGAATATTTTTACACTAAATCCCTAAGAACATAACATACCTTCAAATAATTGTTTATGCTATATTTTAACTTGGGAACAGATAAACAGATCAAAAAAGATTATAATTGCACTGCAATATTTAAGATTTTGGTGTTCTTTTATTACTAAAAGATATCTAGTTACAACAGTTTTTGTATTTATATAGAATAATAGTAAAGAAAATAATAACGATTTTTGAAACCCAGACCCTAATCATTAAGTACCCAATGTTATTTCCTTTCTAACACTTAAATGCAGATACCAATATCTACATGTATGTATGTATGCATATATATATATATATATGTATCTGTTTTTGATCTATTTATATAGACAAATTTTATACTAGATGACTGTTGTTCATTAACTGAAATACATGTGAAGATTGAGGTGAACCTATTCTAAGGATTAAATATAGAATTTTCTTTCTAGGGTAAATTTCTTAATATTATTTCATTGACATATTTTTTACACTAATGAAGAAAATTAAAAATTTCAAATCTGTGATTTTCTGTATACCATAAAATTAGACTACAGAAAAAATCAGTAGCACATCTATAGCTAAGGTAGCCTTGTTATCTCATCTTTTTTCTCACTCATTTAAAAATATTGTGACATTTTTATAAGTTTTAGATTTATAGAAAAGTTGCATAGATAGTTTTTATACCATATGCTACATAGTGACCATTTACTCAATACCTGATATCATCTTTCTAAACATTTTATATGAATATGATATGTTTATAACAACTAATAGACCAATACTAATACATCATTACTAAGTGAAGTCCATACTTAGTACTGTGAGCTCCTTAGTTTCACCTAGTGACTGTTTTCTTTCCCGAGATCCATGGAGGACATCACATTACATTTAGTCACCAATTTTCCCTAGGTTCTTCCTAAATGTGGTCTCACTTGTTTTCAATTTTTACTGTTTCAAAATGTTATAAATACTCTTATCTAATAATTTGTTTCTAAATTTATCTATTTTTTTTAGGTAACTGTCACTAGATTAACACAGAAACATTGTTTTTCAAATAATACCGATCGAGTCTAACATTAATAAACATTTCACAAGAAGCTGTTTTCACAACAGGTGAATAATGGATTTTAAATCTATAACAGTTCTTGGATGCTTGGTTTTCTACGCATGTTTTGTAATAAAAGCTGTAAGATTTATTTGTAGCAAAAAATTATACACTCACTCTATTGCTGTGAGAAAATACAAAATAGAGTGAAAAATTCCAAATTGGATTCACATTTCTGTACGCAATTTAAGTTAAAATTCTACTTGAGATCAAGTCACTATCCTCTGAATGAAGAGATAGTCTAGAGGCATTTCTTGTTGTTTGTATTGTTTCCTTAACATATCTATATCTTATTTGCCTTTATTTATAAACTTAATATTCTAACTATATAGACCACTTAGCTAAATAACAGGCATTCATACCTGGCTGATTGACCCATTTTCATTATTTACACCACAATCTGTGTTACCTAAAAGTAGCAGATTACTGACCAATATTTTTGTGGGATTTTATATTTAAAAATAATAAATAAATATTTTAATATCGAGGCTATCAGAATCTTTCATATTAGATAAGTTTGTGAACAAATTAGACTATTCTACCATGGGTAATGTCCACAATTATCGTTTAAAAATTTATCATTAAAAAATCTTTTAACCTAATCTAAAATAAAGTAAATAAAATGTACTATTTATATTTTTAATTTAATAATTATTATGTCACCTTAAAATTTTTAAGTCTTGAATTTGGAGCTTTATTGCATTTTCAACCATTATATATAATATATACATGATTCTGGTGGATCTTCAACTTTTAATACATCAATATTATACTGGAAATGTACATATCTGAATGTTAGTAGGTATGAAAATTCTAAATGATTTTAAAGGTTTTAGAGGATATATATTATACATTAGTAAAATTAAATATTTCAAGGTAAACGTGATTAAAATTATTTACTATCACAAATAAAATGTCATATATGTAGTTCACCTCCAAAAAGGTAATTGTGTTCATCACAAACATGTAAAAGTATTCTACAATGTAGCTCAAAAAAAATAATATAAACATTCTCGAAGTTCATGTGATTTATTACCATACTTTGATTTCCTGAATCAGACATTATTCACTTGTATTTCAAAAAGAAATGATCTGCCAAACCATTTTATAAATACATACAGCTTATATAATTTAAGATGAATTTTAAAGGCTTTAATGATTACAAGGAGTAAACTCTTTAGAAGTACATTTAGTACTCAGCCTTTAAAAAATATATATAAACAAACACATAAACAAAACAATGTTTGACGATATTCTCCCCAAGCTTGTGTGAGGAAAAATTTTGCAAAGTCAAAATCAAAATCTTTTGTTTGTAATTTTCGCTGTTAAATTAACAACATCATAATACACAACACTATGGTAAAATATCTCAAACATTACTAGCTTGAATGGACTGATGTAATCATTATAGGAAATAATATAATAACAGCTATTTCTAATTTTAAGAACAATCTAAAGATTTTACTAAGTACTTCAACTTTTGGGGAAATTTTATAATCATAAAAAACTTTGAATTTCAAACACACATTTCAAAAGTTCATAGATTGCTTGGTGTTCATATAAATATACATGTCTACCAACAGTGAAGAATATATATTACTAAATTGCAAATTTACTATGATCTCAATAAGTCACATATGCTGCTATTGAATTTAAGTGTCCTATATAAAGGCAATTAATTCCCAAAATGCCATAATGCAAGGGAAGAATCAATTCAGTAAATCAGGACTGAATAACACTATCATACAAAACTGTGTTAAGAAGTTTGTTTACTTTTCAAGAATGCTGCTATTAATAGCTCATTTTTACAGCGTAGTAGATTTTCATCTGAAACCTTAGGGTATAATTGATACTCTCTGATACAGTAAAAAATAAAATTTTTATTTGAAAAGAATTAGCGAGTTTTATATTTCCAGCAGGAAGACTGAAAAATTATGTAGCAAAGTCCCAATGAAAAAAAACAACCTGAGATATCTGATACTTTCAAATGTATAAAATGTATAAAAATAGGACATGGCCCTTAGCATAAAGATGCTAACTAAAAATATTAGGTTTCTGAGGACTGATGTTCTTAGTTTCCTGCTAGTTTTTGAAAGTTTGGGAGGATGCTGCTACAGCTGCTTGGGTAAAAACAAAAACCTATGTTTAAGTCCAGAGTATTTAAGCAAACCAGTAAAATTTTAGGATATGGCCTGATATATTATGACTATCACAGCTTTAATTTAAGCCTAATGATATTTTATAGAAGTCTCTTGAATAATAGGCATCTCCTTTTCATGTTCTCTTTTCTACATCAAGAACCCTGAGCTAAGATCTAAAAACTGGGGCAGTAATAACTTTATTATCACAGAGTGGGGTTTTCATAGTGCTTCAGCTATTTAATAAATCAAACCCATTTGCCTTCTGTAATGAGTAAGGCAAAGAAATTTAGAGAGAAATTGTGATATTTCTATTTAAATAGTCATGAATTTCACAATTTCAAAAAGGTTATTTTGAAAGTAAATATCTTTATTTCCTATACATAAATAAGACTATTTTTGAAGATGAGCAGGGTAGCATTAGAATGCTAGAATCAAAATATCTTTAATGCTTTTTTGAGCTCCCTTTACTGATTTTCAGACAGTTGATAACTAACCGAGATGTTCAACAAAACATATATAATTGACAAGAAGTCCAGTTGAATGTTAGCATTGAGAGCAGTTTTCACAGCTGGGCACGCAGTTCTACTCCAGACATTATCAATTAAGTTGTTCTATTTGAACAGAAAATGGGAAACAAACTCAAGGCAAGCCTTTCACCTTCCTCAGGCCTCAGGACATGGAGGGAAATAGGACACTTGCCAAAAGAAAATAAACAGTTGTAGAAGATATTGATTGGAAAATTTTATTGTCATCAATTGTAAATATGTAGACCTAACATGCAGAACATTTTCTAGAAATTTTCTTCTTCAACTTTTAATTATTTTAGCTGAATTAATTATGGCTTCATGAGAAATGTCACCAAAAGAAATAATTCAGACAAAGCATTGGCACAATTTGTGCAAGCTCTTTCAAGCCTTACTTTTTTTGCACTAACTTTTGAGACTCTGCCAAAGGATTGAGATATTGTGCATCTAATTGTTACATGTACTATTTAAAGTTGTGTATGTATTTTTATTACATTCATTTTATTTTGATTCTTCCTTATATGGTCCCATGATATAACAGTTTTTGCAAAAAAAAAAGTAATTCCAAAAATAACTAATAAACACTGTGGTTTCTCAAGCATGTGCACAAAACCAAAAGGCATTCTAAGCATTTCTTGTTCCCTAATAATGCCAGTGTCTGGGAAAATAGAACATTTGATATAAATACCAACTCACTGAATCACTGCATCAAAGGAATGTAGATTTTACAACTCTTAAGTATTCTATGAAGTACTGTGAAGTTTTGAACAAATAAATTGCAGTACACAAAGAGTACAAACTAATTTTCAGAAATTATTTAGAATCATTAATCAGTCTATGAGCAGAAATCTATTATATGTACAAAACACTGTACACATTCACTTAATGAACATATGTTTAAAACACTGTATAATAGAAGCAAACATAAAGAAGAATACATTTTAATGAGAATTAAATAAAATAATATATATATAAAGTAACCCTAAACCACAAAGTTTATACATATGGAAAGAACTCTTAGGCCTTTTCCTTTAAAATGAATTTAAAATTAATTAGGAAAAACAGCTTACGACACATCAAAAAATCCAAAAGCAATGCCACACTGTTCAGGTCATTAATGCTAAAGAGGAGAGCAGTGAGTTCAGTGACACTACAGCAGTGAAGAAAGACTCTGAGGTTCAAGTAGAACTTGAACCAGGTATGGAGGCAGAATTCTAACATGAATTCCAATGACCCACACTCTTGTATAATCACCTTACCTTGTGTGTTGGCAGAACTTGTAACTTGCTTTGATCAACAGAATATTACATAGGTGACATCATACCTCTCTTGTGTTTATGTTATTTTATATGGCAAAGAGGATAGATTTTAAGATGTAGTTAAGGTTCCAAATCAATTGATTTTATGTACATCAAAAAGCAGATTATTCAATCTGGATCTGATCTAATGAGGTGAGTACTTTGAAAGCAGACACAGAGGTCAGAGACGGAATAAGTCAGCAACAACATTACTATCTGGCCTTGAAGAAACAATCTTCCATGAATTCTGAGCTACAGTGAAATACATTCTGTCAAGAGCCAGTGATCTTGGAGAATCTTGAGCTGAGGACCCAACTAGTACCCAGACTTGTGACTCTTGGAAACTATGAAATAATAAATGTTTAAGCCACTGAAGTTATGATAATTTTTATGCAACATAAAATAAATATATACATATAAAAATGAACATTTTGGTGATATTCACAGTGACACTGACATGTCACTTGTTGAAACAAAAGCTACAGACTCGGAAAAGCACATGTGAGCACAACATAAACTTGTACTGGCAGAAAACTTGGTTAGAAACAGAGGAGTGGGTGTAGGTTGGGATTCTTAAAAATACAACATAGGTCATTGTGTTTATATAGAGGGAAAGAATCATGTTTTACATTTTGACCCTTCTCTGTTTTACTTGTGTACATTGCACATATAAGAAAATTGAAAATCAGCTTAATTACTTGCAATTAGAATAATTTTAAAAACAAACAGAGAATTTTGACTTAATACAGTAAAAATTAGAGATTCACTGATGATTTCTGAACACAGTGACATTTGAAAGTTCACTTTAATCAAGAGGAATTTAGAAGAAGCTTGAAGTCTGTACCAGCAGAACACAATGATTATGATCAGGCAGCTGGTTTCAGACAGCTTGGTCTGACTCCCAGCTCCTTGGGCACTATAACTCTTGAAGCTTTGGTCTCTTGATATCTACTTCATAAGGTGTTGTGCATATAAAATGAAATGATGTTTATAAATACTTAACACCTTGTGTGGCATATTTTGAATCATTAAAAATTTTAGTAGCTATAATCATTAATTACTATTACAGTCAAAGAAACAAGAACTAAAGAGATCAATGCAGAGAATGTCAAAATAATTCTAGCTGAGGTGGGACAGTCTGGGTCACGGTAAACTTGATGAGAAGAGTCAGTAGAAAATAAAGAACTTGATAAAGCTTCATTACAAAGGAAAGAATATTAAACTTGGGAACTCACTACATATAGTATAGTAAAAATGATATAAGTTTAAAACACCTATGAATTTTTAGACCTAGGTGAATAAAAAAAGAATATGTCATTAATTGGCTGGAAGAAAAATTAGTATAGAGAACTATGTTAGGGGACGATGATGAGTTCATGGGATCTGTGCTGCCACCGTGAAATCAGAGTTAAAATGTCTAGCAGACCTTTGTAAATACATTAATAGAATTTAAATCTGGGCCGAAGCTACAGATTAGTAAGATATCTGTGAAAACAGAATGATTGTAGCTATTAGAGTGAATGGACTTCCTACGGGGGTCCACAGAGAATGAGACACAGTGAGGTAAATGAATTGTATACAAAGTAGTGCAGAAATTTCAAGATTAAAAATGTTTATACCAAGCTTCATTTCAAAAGTAAAACACTGGGTATTGCTAACCCAAATGTAACATAGTTAATAAAAGCCTTATAAATCTTTCCACTTTTAAGTTAAACTTTCTTCACAAATCAAACTTTTATCTATCCATTGGGATCTGCTTAATAAGTACACTGAAAACTTGGATAATGAGGATTCCCTAGGGAATCTGATGCAAGTCCATGGCCCACTGGGGATTTATGTTATAATTACTGCCTCCAGCACTCACCTCTCCTACACAGTCAGCCTAAATGCTCTATGAAAACAAGAATCAACTGGTGGTCAATATTTCCCTTTGTAGCTCAAACAGGACAAGAAACAATAAAGTATTTAGCTTTTCTTAAGCATTCAAGAGCCCACACTAGACTACCTCTTTTAGTACTGTTTCAAAACTACTAATTTTATTTTGGTTATTTTATTTGTTCTCCTAGACTAGTTGAAATATTGGCAACTAGTAACCTGAAGGTTTAAATGTGAGTAGCAGTTGATAACACAGATACTGATTAACTGAAGTGGGATAAATTCCAACATGTATTTGTATGTGAATTTGGTGTACAGTAGGACTTTTTTAAAGAAAAAAATATCCTTCGAACTCTTAGGAAGCGTTAATCGCTTTATTATATTGTTTTGTATTCTGTTTGAGATACAAAGAAAAACACTGTCTGCTGCTAATATCTTGAATAATCTATGAGATGGAATAGATAAGCACCTTTCAACATTAAATACAGAGAATAAACTCCTTAAGACAGTTATTGTATACTCTAATGTGGGTATACTAAAAAATATATGCTATGAAATGATTTGAATATGACAACAATTAAGGAAAAGATTTAGAAACATAATAAGAGGTATTCTCATGTAGTGAAGAGGGTATTATAGAAAAGAGTTATAAATAAGACACACCCAATTGAATATCAATAGAGGTGCTATAAAGTGCAGTATAGGTGAAACAGAAATTAATTTAGTTTAATTGATTAATCTACCTATTTCTAGTTTCGTGACCATGAGCTAGAGGTGGAGAGCTTTGATCTGAGTTTCTTCTTTCTCTTATGTAAAATAAAGATAACATGAACTTTTACGTAGTTATTTAAATGTTAAATGATCTGATATGGATGAAATATATATGTATATATACTAGTACTTTGAATAGAATTTTTTCTGTCTTCTTTCTCTTCCCAGATATATAAGCAAATCAAGACTCAAAGACTTTATGTTCAAATATCAACAGGTAATCTATTACGAGACAGCAAATGTGTTTACTAGTAGCAACTCACTAGTTCTTTTTTTTTTTTTTTTTGGAAAGATGAATGCGACCACCTCCATGATCCTAAATGAGGCAGTTCAGAGTCTCATGGACACCAAGGTCACCGCAATTACTGTGGCTTTGAGATAAAGGGGCACATAACCATAGAGTGCATGGGAGCATTTATCCCTTCATGAAATTAAGAACCTTACTTTTAGCGTTTTATAAATTAGAAAAAATAAGTCTTTGGTAGTCATTAAAACACTATCTCATATGTTTAGTGAAAATGGTCCAACCATGAAAGGTAAATTATTTTCATTTTCTCATCATTTTGGGGGAACATAGTTCAGGTTTGTATGTTTGAATTGCTATCATATGTATGTTTTAATTGTTACTTTGGTGGTGATACTTGCACAGAGAAAAAATATTACTAAGTAATTTTCTCTTAACTATCAATTGCAATGAATCTATTTAAATAAATCTCAATAAAAAAAAGTACTTTCAAATCTTTTCCATTGTAGTTGAGAATTGCTGGCAGTGCTATGAACCAGTTATGAGTTGGAAAAATATTCTCTGTATCGACATGCAAATGAACTCACTAAGCAACCACTTTGCTTTAGAGATTTACATAATTTGATACCAAAAGTCACATTAAATTAATATTAATTACTTGGTTTTAAAGCAAGGAAGTTCAGAGTTAAGCTGCTCTTCTTCCAGCATTTTACCACATCTACACATGAAAACAATGATTTACTAGAAATAAAAATGTTTTGGGTGTAGGGATATCCAGGATTTATTTCATAGAAATGAATGACTTATTATCCAAAGATGTGGAGAGAATAAACCTGAAGTGTCTCTTTTAGAGACAATAACTTTCAAATTCTTTATCAGAACTCATATTTTCTCAGAATCAATGTAGGCAACTCTTCATTATGCACACATCTATTTTGTTTCTTATTCCTCACTTCCAATTGTCTCTTCCTTTGCCAATCAGCATGAGAATTCCTGAATGACATTTTCATGCCAAAAAACTGGTGTGTACTCAAGCATAAAGCCTAAATTAAAAAAAAAAAAGATAACTAGGAAGCACATTTTCCCTTAAAATTATTTACTGTATTATAGCTTATTAGGCACACTATTGTTATATTAAGTAGCATTTGACGAATGTTCCAGATTATTCTCACTGCATGTTTTTGGTAGACTAAAAGCTACCAAAAATTATACATGTGTGTGCACATATACACACACACACACACACTTATATAAAATATTTATCTATTCTAAAATTCTTTCTCTTTCAGAAAACTCATTGAAAAACTTATTGAAATTCTGGAGTCCCGAATTTATTAAACACACTATCTTATCCATTGTAATCATATTAACTTTCTCAATTCCAAGGAGAAAGCACAAAGGGACCAATTGTTTTGTTGTGTGGTGACCAATTGGATGGGAAAATTAAGATATTCCACAGGGGACCTTACAGCTCACCTTAAGCAAACTATGCCCAAAGGACCTGGAGGTACTGAAGCAGAAGGTGATTAAGTCTGTTTGGTAAAAGATAATTGGTCACAGGGCCGTTACAATCATAGCAATAGGAAGTATTTTTTTCCAGCTTATTAGTTCATGAGGGTCTTTTAAATTTTCCAATATAGTTGTTAATAAAAAATTTTAAAGTTAGTGTGGTGATAACCATAAAAGACTAAGAGGAACATATTATTCAGGGTCTTTTGGCCCCATTGACACATTATTACATATGAAAATGGTTATTATTGAAAAGAACTCAACAAACTATTACTTGCCTAATTTCTTAAATGTAATTTTAGAAGCTACTATAAAAAAAGTGATTCACTTAAACTATTTAGCATAGTTCAGGCTTATTATTATTTTCTATATTTCTCTACTGTACATGTTAGTAAATAAAAAATACAATATGTAATCTTGGTTAAATAAAACCCAAATTGTTCACTTTATCTTAAATTCCAACAAACACACATAGTTATTCATCTTATTTGTAAAAAAAAAAAAACAGACATCTGTCCAGAAACATTTTTTTATTTTCATTTTTTGTCTAGATCAATGTGCCTTAAGAAACCAAGAAATAATTAAGAAAAAAAAACTTAAGTGTGTCATGTGACATAAATTATTTCAGTAATTTTTCCATGTGTTTTGTAAAAGTTTATTATAATAAACTACTTATTATAAAGTTTATTATAATAAACTACTTAATATAACAATAGTGTGAAGTAAAAAAGAAAGTATGATATACACTTGTGTGCTGCCTATGTAATAAAATGAATTAATGCTTTAGCCGGCTACCCATTGTTGTGGTATTGAGTATTCCTTTAAATTTTACCTTTATTAGGCAAGTTATGACTCCAAAACATGGTCATTTCTTTGTGGTGCAAGAAGTAATGAAGGGCCACCATATTTGAATATTTTTCATAAATGTCTTCAAAGTTGACCATTTTGTTTACAGTAGGAGCAATATATCTAACTAGTGCTCCCCAGATGCTAACTCTGGGATATTTATAATCACCTAATTTTACCTCTTCAGAAGTAACATATAAAAGCTAAGTATGTAAAAAAATCAGGGAAAATGCTTTGAATATTTTCAATTTACAATTAAACTTATCTTTCACTGATTTCATTATTACCAGTAGCATATTTTGATTTTAGCATTTAACTATCTCACTGTGAGAGTATTAACTTCATTAAAAGAATTTCAGATGTTGGTAGTTCAAGTTCAATGTCTGTACTTGAACAAAGACATTTTGGAAAACTTTATGCAAAAAGAAGTCAATGAAATATTCATACATTTGGGTGAATATAGTGTTAATATATGTTACTGCCTTTCAAGTAAGTTATACAATTAATATATATGTTGATATATATTTCAAAACAATAAAGAAAAAATTAAACTGAACTTGAAAAGAAGCCATATTCTGTTTGAAATTCAACAGTATGAGTATTTATACCAATACAATTAGTTTTAAAGAGAAAATTTCAAAATGTATAGAAGGAAAAAAATGATTCTTACATATTCAAAGGAAGCTTTTGGTATAAGATTCATAGCTCAGTGTTTCACATATCCTTTCTGGGTCCTCTACTTGCAGAGTCTTTAAAAATTTGTAACAATATTTAATGTCAGATCATGTGACTGACAGAAATCCTACAAAAATCATCTGCTTAGGATAAAACATGGGAACAATTTAAAAGGATTTACATTTGACCTCTAGTGTTTACAGTGAAAGCCATTTCTTATAATCATTCACTCTCATGTAGGACTGTGCTATGAATTAAATGAAAAAACTCTACCCAGAGGAATTATTTTAAATCATGAACTTTAAAGCTAAAGTTTATCCTTGTAAGTATAATGTAACTAGAGTAAATTTTATAATGATAATTAAAAATACAAAATATTGAAACTTAGTGTACTCTTTAATTGCTGAAAAAGCAGAGCCCTAGTCAGTTGAGTGATACTTATTAACTCTGAAACGGCTTATATTTTACCCATTCCTATTAACATAAGACATCTTGTCACAACCTAAACTCTCCCTGGAATGTAAAGGAAACCCCACCCCAGTGTTTTCCAGCCATTATTTACATTTAATCTAATGTTACTGAATGACATAAATAAAAGGTAATAATTCTATTTATCAGACAAATCATCATGCCTGTCAAGTAAAGTCTGAGAAGTAATAAGAAATACAGAGCACCAGCTAACTTCTATCATTTAATAATTGTTCACTATGAGTAGTGTTTAGTAGTTTTCTGCACTGAATTATTTCTCCATACACACTCAAAACACACTGCCAATTGACAAAAGGAACATAGCTTCAAAAGAAAACCTCCTAAGTAGAGAAAAGATCTCTGTTAAGTATGCAAGAGGTTAAACATTGCTGAAATAGCGAGATATTTCCTCAGCCCACGCTTCCCACTTCCATTCAATTACAAACAGCAGTAGCAACTATAATAAAAGCTAAAACTGTATTATTAAATCAGAGCTTCCCATTAGCATCCACCTATAACCTAAGGGGATGGGAGGGAGTGACATTTACTAGTCAATAGAACAAACAGCCCACAATTTAGAAATACACATGACCTTGGGGCATAGAATTCTGAGACTGAGTTTCATAAGTTTTATTTGGATCTACTGCTTAACAACGTATCTAAATGAACCCTGCATGATATAAATGCTTCTATCCCTGCCACCTCCCCTCCAAAACTGTTAAGAAAGCTCTGTACTTTGCAATCTATGCTTTAGATACCAGAGGTAATATTAACTAATCAGAGATTAGCCCACTCAAATGTTTTTTTTAAAGATTGCATTTGTTTTAAACAACTTGTTGGTCAATTTATTTATAATTTACTAACATATTTGGGGGTTTGCATTAAATGGGTCCTGGTTTTTTGAGCCATGCTGAAAATGTTGCTCTACAAATATTTATTTTTATAAAACAAGATTTAACATGACATTAACTTCACACACACACACACACACACACACACACACACACACACACACACAACCACGAAGCCCTCAACTTACCCTCTAAAATTCAGTGCATAATCACCAATAGAGGTTCTTGTAATAAAAACAGTAATAGCAATTATTAAACTAATTATTACAATCATTGCCAAAAGTCCCATTTCAAATTTAAACAATAATCATAACTTGCTTTTAAATTGTGTCTGCATTACTCCCCCATTTGTAATCATTTACAACAATATTATTTTTTCTTACCTTATTTTAACAGTCAAAAAAGTCTCCCAGAAAGATCTCTAAATGGTGTGGATATATAAATTGCAACTGTAACAATAAAAAAAAAACTAAAAAGACCCTCTTAGCTGAGAAAAGATGTAAATAGTTTGGTTTACAACTATAGAAATCTCCAAAGTCACGCCTGAATGGGCACCCAGGTGGCAAACAGAAGACTCTCTCCCACGTCCGATACCTCACTCCTTTGTCAAGTTGATATAGTCCTGCTGGTGAAGCGGTCCCACGGGCACAGAGGGTGCAAGAGGGCGTTGCCTCGATGTGCTGGAGCAACCTGTCCGCTAGAGTCCCAGCTTCAGCACCCACAGCACCGTGGACAGCACCAGCTCCTCTCACCTACAGTTTGTCTCAGTCACTGAACCAGGCTGATTCTCGCGCCTCCTCCCTAAGCAAGAGCTGCTGCCACTCAAGCAGGCGTGCCCCACCCCCCACAGCTGACGTAACTATTTTGCATATCAACTCCCTGAGAGGTGTGGGTCCGCCCCCTTGACTGGGCTTTTGTTAGGGTCAGCTGAGACAATCGAGATGGAATCCAGGCTTATGATCAACGTGGGCATCGTTGGACTTTACAATCCTACCACCACCAGTCTTGAAGAAACTAAATGCTTTTGGCATCGCATGAGCCTCTGCCTTCGCTGGGACTGCCGTTTCTGTGCACCCTAAAGATCGCTGCCGGCACAGCTCTGGCAGAAAGATGGGCGGGGGAGGGGACAGAAAGGAGAAGCTGGGCAGGCAGAGGGAGAACGGATGGGGAAATAGAATAAATCTATTCAACCACTCAAAAAAATAAAAATGCCCGATCCTTTTAATCTTTCTAACCAAACTTTCCTTTTCCTGCCATTTGTTTATAGGAAAGGATGTGAGTGGTGTGTCGTTCCCTGTGCTCGGTTCACGGAACTGCTAGAGGGAGTCACTGCAGCAGAAACTTGTTCTGGAGAGAAAAAAAAAAAATGCTTTGCGCACTGAGAGAAAATGTGAAAGCTTGAAAAGCTTGTCAACATTCGCAAATAATATTCTCTTAATTTGTGATATGAGTGATACATAGGATATATCAGGCTTCATAGGTGCTATTGTAAAATCTGCAGAACCCTCCCTTTTCGTTCTTACGATTTAAATATTTCATAATCGTAAATGGATTTGGAGATTCCAAGGCTAAAACATCATTTAGTAAAGAGAAAAAGTGAAAGTTCTCAGCTTCAACTTCCACTGACAAAATCCTGAAGGTTATGCAATATTTATTATATCTAATATATCGGTTATTCTATAAAAGATGGGGTATGCTGGAAGCGTTTCATAGCCTTTAGCAATTCTCTCAGTATATGTGATGTTTCTTGTCCCAGGGAGGCTCTAAGGGCCTTGACAGCAAGAGAAAGAGGGGCTGTCAGGCCAGATTCCTGACAGCTTAAACTTGTAAACAGTGAACTGAACCTATCAATCATCCTAAAGGGTCGTTATTCACATACTATCTACATATCCCACCTACGGCCATTAGGGCTTATTTTTAAGAAGAAATAGGCAAATAAAATTAAGCTTAAAATTTTTTAAGTTGACTAAAACATTTGTCATAAAAAGTTTTTTCAAGAAATTTTGTAGCACTCAACACATTGTTTTCCATCAAAATGCATACATACTGATATGTGTCATTGTATTCCTGGAGGTTAATATATTTTTGCATGAGTCCTATTCATGAGAGTCTTCAGGGACTCTATTGAAATAAATACACTTGTTTATTTTCCTATTAGAAAAAAATAATTAATAAATTTGATGTTCTGTAATGGTTTAACAAATTACTTGAGGAAGCATATTTACTTTGGAAGCATATATACCCAGATTTCTTCTTAAGAGTCATTTAAACAGGAGCAAAATTAAGAAAAGAACATGGTATTTTTGCTTCTGACAATTTGTTTTCTGCTTTACATCTACATCACCTTTCTTTTAAATTTTCTTCCAGAATTAATCAAGTTTTTTCCAAATATTAAATTCCCTGGGAACATCTATCCAACACATCTAGACCATATTACATCCAAGTAACCTATAATGTTCTATTTTCCTCTGACAACTATTGATTTTATGTAAGTATATAAATAATTATAAATAATAAGTGTCATGCCTTTTGTAACTGCTTATTACACAAACTCACAGACATACACAAATATTCTAAAAGAGCCTTGATTCTCTAAGTAATTTTAATAATGGTTTCAGATACCGTGTTGAGTATGAAAATTGACATCTGGAGGCAGATGGGCATTCTACAGTTAAAATTAAAATGAAGCCAGTTGAATAACATGTACTTAGGGAGATCAAAGTACACATATTATGCTTCTTTTGGAAATGCCACATAGAATTTTTTGTTCTACTTCATGCCAACATGCATAAATCTCAGAGAAGACTTATAAGTTCACTGTGGAAAAAACATAGAGTATGCTTTAAAATTCCACAAATCTATATCATAAGTTTTAACAGACACTGTTTTTTAGTTTACTCTAGCGATCAGATTATTTTGGGCTGCACACTCAATTAAGGCAGACATAATATTTTTTTTAGAGTGATATTGATCAAAAACACCCAATAAGTTTCAAGTGAACAATTCAACAATATGTCACCACTCATAGTTAGATTTCCTTCCGTCACCAAATATTTGACCCTTTTACCTTTATCTACCTCCTTCTCCCACATCCCTCTGGTAACCACTAGTCAAGCCTAATGAATGAAACTAGAAAACAAACCTATGTTTCATATATGGAAAGAAAAAACAGACCATTTTCTCATTGTCTTAAAAATATAGAGAGAAAGAATAAAACTAAAAGAAAAGAAATAGAACAATTTTATCATGTATATGTGAAAATGTGCACGTGCTGAAAAGTTTTGCGAGGACTGTACTCTCCTAGGAAATTCCAGGTTTTGTTCTGTCCTAAATGGCTGTGTGACCAAGACCAAGTTACTTAAACTCTTTCATCACAACCATCATTTGTATAATTTGGGGATTGTACTAAGTTAATTTTAAAGTTCCATGCATATCTCTGATTCTGTCATTCTATGTTCAAATTAAAAACTTGGGAAATTTCTATATTAGAAAGCAATGCCTTAAAAACTATTTCCCTAAGTGTAATACATTCACATATTCACTTATGGTTACAAAGACTGTGAAATGGTACCATAGGGCAAGTAGTTTGGGCAGTATAGAAAGGGGACAAATGACTAGTACCAAGGATGAAGCTAATGAGGTAAAAAAAACGTACCTATGAAACTAAGAGAGGACTGAATGGGTCTATTAAAATCATCACTTATTTTTATATAAGCAATATTACAATATTCTCATATATAATCACACATGTGATTACTGTCAGGATATTTAAAGTAATTGTAAAGCAACGATAAAATTTAAGGCATGCAGAAGGTGATCAAATGGATTTTTAGTTGTAAATTGCCATTGGAAAGATAACAAAAATATTACTCAAGAAAAATATTTTTTAAAGTTGAATGAGCACCATCTACTTAACGATTTCAATTTAGGTAATTTACCTGAACATATTAAAATGTAATACATAGAAATTATGAAGCTCATTGTGTTGTTGTCTTATGTGTGTATATTTATACTTGTATGAAAGATTTACTTTTTAATCATATTGCCATCTGGTTCTCTATTTTTGGACTTTTGTAGTGTCATCAAATTTCACATGCTCCTTTCGAATAATAATTATTCTAATGTATTTGTAGTACATTAGAATTGTAAATACTCTAAAGATAATAACAATGTGTGCTTTGTTAATTTTTCTTTTTGAATCAATTATGAGAAGGTTTGCTACAAATTAAGAACATGCTTATTTTGAAAAGCAAATATTCACTGTTTTTTTTTTTCTAGGTAATTTTCACTTTTAATTTTAGGGTATTAAAATAAAGAAGGGCCTGGAAAAAGTCATAGCCATAAATGACTAAGCCTTTCTTAATTAAAGAGAGAAATAAGATTATAATATAAGCACAAAATGTGCCTGTGTTAGATAGCTCAACTTTCCAGTGAAACGAGCTTATACGTGATTGTGCTTTCTTCTGATACATACATGCACAGCATGTTTTTAGAGTGGATGCTGCATATAACAGTTCTCATGAAAAAATAATTTCTAAAATTAAATCTATGCTCTTGCTTTTCAATAGAATACCTAATGTTAAATGTACATTGTTTTACAACATTTGAATATTTAACACTTGAAAATATATTTCCCTCTCTTTAACTTTCTCCTTTGTTTTTCTTTCTTTTGTTCCTTACTTCTTTCTCTTCCTCCTTTCCACTTATTGCTCCCTCTGGGCCTTTCTCTCTCTCTCTCTCATTACCTACATTTTATTTCAATAAAACATTTATTGGAGATATAGCTGTCATATTATGGGATATTGAAAGATTATATTACATTATTTAATGAAATTCTATATAATGCACTTATGTCTAAATTTCTTAGCTATCCCAAAATTGTGATCTTAAATGCACTTGTGTATTAGTGGGGTTGGCAGAGGGAAGCATGGGCTGAAGAGGATTTTCAAATATGTTTCCTTTAAAATGTGGACAAAAGATATATATAATATCTTTTATGATATACAAGTCAAAACTTAAATGCTAATATATATAGCTACAGAATGAAGAATGTTATTGAGTTACATACACATACACACATTATTCACCTGAGATTTGCAATCAACCTCTCAGTTTTCATGAGATTAAATTAGCTTAATTTTTAAAACTCTCAATATATGTTGAAATATAAGATTATGTTTATTTTTTCCTTTCACAGTCTATCATAGCACAGGCACTGTGTTCATTTTAGATAAGAAATTTTATATCTATCATGAGAAACATGAAAGTCAGTTATTTTTTATACTAGTATTTTCACACTCAGGAAGATACAATAAGAAAAACTTTATAATTTTATTCATGAATGTACCATCAAAAGGGTAAATTTTATAAATGATTGGTGGTCTTTTTCAGAAATACCATGATAAAACTTGGATATAATTTTTTATTCTATCCTTTAAATTCTAAGATCAATGGACATGTAAATTCTTTAATTCCCACTATGTAAATGGGTTTTTCAAATTCCACAAGAACCTGGGCAAGTATATAATATGATAAAAGCTATAAGTTCAAGAAATTGGTTGACGTCTGTCTGTATAGAGGTAACATTAAATAGAAAAAAGATAGAACTTGTTTCAGTAAATGCTGCTTAACTGGAAAACTAAAACCTACAGCTTTAAACAGAACAATCTAGATTAAGTTTTAAAGAATAGTTTTTTTTTATTATTGTCAATAATCCAGTGTTTATTAATATCGATAATCATCATCAATAATTTGGGGTAAAATTCAAATTCTGAATTTGGACTTAGAATTTAACTCTGATGGGCCATTCAAAGAACCACTGTAGACTACAATGAAAGGATGTACCATGGTTCTGAATGTGAAAAGATCCGTAAATCCAATATTTTTTAAATGTAAAACATGGATTTTTGACTTTATAAGTTTTGTTTTTTAAATCGAAGGGAAAAATAAAATTGGTTTTTATCCAAGCATATCGAGTGAAATGAACATTCACAGATAAATGTACCAAACTCAAGTTTGTTATCTAATCTAGATTTTGATATTTTGTGTACTTTTACCTGCCATGTTTGAAAACTCCTTTATACACATACATCCTCTGACTCCTAAGCAATACAACTATAAGTTTTTCCCAGAGCTATATTTTGCCTTTCTGTTTTGACTTGGTAAAAAATATTTACTTTTTTTTTAGTATGAAAACAATGAGAATATGCTTTCACTAAAACTTTTTTCTATCAAAACATACATAAACAGAATTCTCAGGCTCATAGCGATGGTGTCATAATGTATTGTTCTATCAAGGGAGTATCAAATGAACTGAAAAATTAAGGAATTATTTGTATAGTAAGTGTAAGTGAATAAATTCAATTGTTTTTATATGGCCACATGTCTATTCAATTTGGGATAGCCTCTTTAGGAAGATGACAGCTCTGGACATAGCCTATAAAAAAATCACTTAGTCCTTGGCTTAATAGGAAAAAAAAATCTGGAGTAAAGTTTTTGCAAAATAAATGTTGAGAGAAAACAACATAATTCGATTTTCTCAGATTTATATAACAAATATATCTGAGGAATCTTTTTTCTATATATAAACTTTAATGTTAAAAATATAATAGAAAACAGTAGTTAAAATAACTTCCATTAATTGAGCTCAATGTACACTGCTAATAGTTTTGTTATAGAACTTGTAGTAAACTCAGAAAATCTAAAAGTACCAGTTAATTCAAGCAAATGCTTTACAACTCAACCTTATATTCTATGATTAAATTAACTTTAGAGAAATATTTATATGATATAGTTTTTGCTGCATTTATTGAAATTAGAAATAAGTCAATTTAAGTGGATTAGATGTATCACTGCCTCCTCTGCTGTAATTTTTAAAAGCAATTCTAGAAAGTTTTTCTCTTTTTTTCTATTAATTTAATAATCAGTGTTTGGGAGAGTAATTTGGTACTTAGTAATCTTAAGAGTCTTTGGAATCTAAAAATGTGCCCTTTCACAAGTATAACTGAACTATAAAAATAAAGCATAAGAACATACTGATGCTCAAACATGATTTTAATACTTTGGAGTTCTTGTGTTTAAGAGATCTCTTAGGGCATCTATTGGCCAAAGTTAGTATTGCATATAGAATAAAGAGTACAGCAGTGTAAATCCAGAGTTTTGTGTTTCAAAACAATGACATAAATACTAAAGTTACAACAATTATAATGAAAATTTTAATGTTTATTGTTGAATTTAAAGTATTAAGCAAATACATGAAAACAAATATAGTTTGGAATTGGTCTTATAAAACTTTTGAAATATAATATTTGCATTTCAACATTTTAAAAACATATTGTCCCTTATAATCTGTAAATCACTGTTTGAATTACTGGTTTCAGTGTTTTATCTAAACTTCTACATTTTTGAAGAATACCAAAATAATGGCCTTTTTGAAAACAAGCATACATAGTAACATTTTATGGTATACTGTTTGAGCACAGAATTTAAAAGAATATTGAAAATATGGCTATAAATCTCTAGTTCAGAAAGAGTATAATGAATAAAGATATACACTGTTATAAATGGGAACAATCTGTATATGTGGCAAGATGGACAGGTAATTTTGCCCAAACTATCATAGCTACTTGCTAGACTTCAAGGTGCAGAAATGAGAAAAGATGCTGCATATTTAGGTCCAGCCTCTGTGTGTCTGTGTAATACATAAATAAATATCTTATGTATTAACATGTATAAAATAATAATTATAACTAAAATTACAATAGATGTAATTAACATAGTTAAAAATATTAGAAGTGTGTATGAAAGATCACAGGTAAAATTTAGTAAAACGTCAAAGTTAGAAAGTGACAAATCCCAAAAGAGAAGCAGAGTTTGGTGAAGGGAGCAATTACAACTGATTTTTTCATTGTTCATTTAGCCTTCCCTGTATATAAGATCTTTCTAGAACATATGGGCCATAGTAGCTGTCCCAGTTTGTTCCCAAGAATGGTATTAGCTAGCACTAGAAACTAACTGTTATTTTTCTTATAGTATCACTTCATCAATGTCTGTTTCTATTTATTAATATTATACTGAAAATATTTAAACTTAAAAAATCAAATAAAGAAACTTGAAAACAATTCTATGTAACAGGTTAGGATTTTCCAACATACTTCTGTATTCATTAATGCTGCTGACAGAATAATCTCAACTTTACTCATGTGAATGTGTTTGAATCACTTTGTGGTCTTAAGTGGATCTGTGTGAGTAGATTTGTGTGCTCACTTCAGTAAAAAGAATTATGAGTTAAAGTGACATATGTCACTTCCAGGCTGAGAATTTAGCAAGACCCTACAGATCTCCTTTCTCTCTATCAAAAAAAAAAAAAATGGCAACATTTGAGATAGTGGCTTATTGGTTAGCCTAGCTTCCCCAGGGGCAATGGTGAATGGAAAGACCTTTGCTGATTGTGATAGTTAGCTTTATATGTCGCCCTGACTAGGCAAAGGAATGCCCAGATAACTGATAAAATATTATTTCTGGATGTCTCCATGAGGATATTTCCAGGAGATATTAGTATTTGAATCGGTAGACTTAGTAAAGTTCTCCCTCATGAATGTGCATAGGCATCACTAACTCATTGATGGCCTCAGCAAAACTAAAAGTTGAAGAAAGGGAAAATTCATTTTCTCTCCTTGAGCTGGGACATCCATCTTCTCTTACATTCAGACATCTGC
This sequence comes from Macroglossus sobrinus, assembly GCA_004027375.1. Taxonomy (NCBI): domain Eukaryota; kingdom Metazoa; phylum Chordata; class Mammalia; order Chiroptera; family Pteropodidae; genus Macroglossus; species Macroglossus sobrinus. Next base: position 115,606 of record PVKZ01000887.1, read on the forward strand.
ACTCCTGGTTCTTAGGCCTTTGAGTTCAGACTAGGACTTACACTACTGCCCATTTGAGCCATTACAATACAAGGTATGTATTAAAATAGGGTAACTGCCTTGAATCACCCCAGTTGAATAGAAGCCTTATGGTTGTTCATACTAGGAACGAAAGTTCTGCTTTTAACACTCATTCTGAAGCACTGGTTGGTACCTTCAGTGGACACTGATCGCAGATATAAAACACCTGATCTATGGATTTCAAAGTGTTGCCTGCCCATAGTCTCCATTTCTATACTTGATCCACTTGATTAGGAAATAGCTGGTTAAATGCATATTATACTATACTATCTACCTAATATTCAATATCCTTTGAATATTATGACTTGCTCAGATGGCTACATTTCAGCAATTAGCCTCCTTGCATTTTTAAGCTAGTGAGCCAGTCTAGTTTTGTAAAGTCCTCCTGCTTTCTTTCCAGACTCATGCTAGTCATAAATTGTTATGATAAAATGAATGATTTAATAAATATCTAAGGAATTTCATCTAGAGTGCTAAGAAAAAGTTATGGGGAGGGAACTAGCATTAAACAAGAACATAATTTGCATCAAACACTGCTAGGTCCTTGAAATGTATTTCTCTTATAATCCACTATAACACTTTGAGTTTATTATTACTGTCAAAGATTTATGGTTGAGGAAATGCAGAGAAAATAATTTATTTGTTCATTGTCAAAGATCAAATAAGCAAAATATACCAGAATTAATCCAAGCTTAAGTCAGAAAATCTTTCACTTTACCACCATAGTTTCCGAAACCCTTAGCATTTCAAAATTATTTTGTTGAGGTATGATAAAAGAAATTAGGGTACAATCAATTCTTTTTGGAGAAACAAAGGATTGCTTCACAGAAGAGAAAAAAGTATTTCAGTCAGAGGGGAAAAGTGCAACAATAAAAAAAATAGAGCATGAAATAGCTGGTTGTTTTATGGTTTATAAAGTAATCTCGTATAGAAAAACATAATGTGCATAAGGTTCATGGAAGAGAATAGAATAAGAGAGGAAGAGTTTCTTTTTTAAAGTTAATTCAGTGATAATCTCTACTTTCCCCTCTTTTAATTCTTTAAATACTGACATCTTTAAAGTGTCTGCTCTAAATATTCTTTGGAAACTGCTCTGGTTAGGGTCAATGAATCTCAAGGACACATTTTCTTCCCTGAACTCTCAGAATCACTTAACACTGTTGACCGCTCCTGGATTGAAATACATTCTTCATTTGGCTTCAGTGACATTACACCCTCCTGTTTAAAACAAATTGCCTGATCATTTCCAGCTTTGCTCCTTCTATTTTCTTTTTTCTCTGCTTTCCTTCTCTTGTCCTTTCCTTTCTCTCTCCTCTCTTTTTCCTTCCCTCCCTCCTTCCCTTTGTTCTTTTCACCCCTCTTCTTTTCTGAGTTGTTTCTTAGGGATTGAATCACCATTCCGTTTTTCCCCCTTATTCTGCATATTGTCTTGGAATTCTCCTCTACTGCTTCCACAACCTTCTGTATTTTGTTGACCCTATTCAGGGTTCAGGGTCACATGCCTCACTAAACAACTGCAATTAAATAATTCTCAGACATCTAAAACACATGCCCCAAATTAAATCCATCTATCGTGCTGAAACTTTCTCCTTTTACATTCATTCCTTTTCTCATTGAACAACACTTCCATCTATTATAGTTAAAGCTCAAAACCTGGTTGTTAACTTTGTAGTTCTTTGTATCCAGACTTAGATGTCACTGTCTTTAGGAATAATTTCTGATTCCATTCTTTGTAGTCTTTTTTTTTTGCATTTTATTTTATTTTATTATTAGTTTCAAGTATACAGGACATTGGATAGACATTTATATAGTTTATAAAACAATCCCCCGATTGCTCTTTCTCTCCTCTGGCTCTGCACATAACCATTACATCACTGCTGACTCCATTCCCTATGCCATACCCCCCAGCCCCATGACCATCTTGCAACTACTAATTTGTGCTACAGTCCTCATTAGGTATCCCAACATTATGGTCAATTGCATCTTTAATTTCTTAAAATTATTACTTTTTATTACATTATACATAATTACATACTTAAGCATGTATCCTGTTTCTTATGCTACAAGCTCCATGAGAAATTTCATTAAAGGATCTCTAATCTTAGCCCATACCTGGCTCATAGTATAGAACCAATTCTTAATAAAAGTTGAATTAAATATACAAAATTTCATAAATTCAAGAGTTTGAGAGATTCGACATCCTAAAGAGTGTCTTTAATAGGGAACTTAAAATATACACATTAAAAGTGAGCTAGAGAGGCAGGATAAAATAAGCATTTAGCTCAAAAAGATAATAGTTAACATAAAGATAGTCACAGAGATGATAAAGTGATTTTATGTATTGAATAAGAACAAGTTAGAGAATATAGCAATCATCCACCGGAGTTTCAAAAATAGACAAACTTCATGGAATTTAATTTCAAAAAAATCTCAGATGACAACTTGCTTGGAAAAATCAAGTTATTGTATTGAAGAAGAAACAATAAAATGCCATCACTATTACGAATAACAAAAAACCTGTAAGGAGTTACTATTATCTATTAAATTAAGATAAAACTCCTGGCTTTGTCTTAATTCTTCTCTAACCCCTCACACAATTAAAATTGGACAGCACAAATTTCACTGAAGTTTGTAAGTTTATTTTTGTCACTGCTACACACCTTAGACCAATCTAACATCATCTATGGCCTACCACTGTCTATGTTAGATATTATATATCATCTATTATTTAATTGCCTAACTGATCTCTTACTTCCATTAAAATGAAGTTTCCATATATCAGCCAGTTATTTCTAGAAACTATATGTCACATATGTCCCTTCTTTGCTAAACTTTTATATACATATAAAACTTTTATATATATATATATTTAATTTAAATTACTTAACATTGTTCACAGGTTCTTCCACTATTAGGCACTCACATCTTCAATGTCAGATTCTACTCCTTCCTTTCTCTGCATCGTTTTAATCATAGTAGCATTCTTGCTGTTTATTGAACATATGAAATTCATACCTAGTTTAGTGCCTTCATAATTGATGCATCTTCTTCCCAAATTCTGTTCTCCCAGATTTCCCTATGGGCGAGAGCTTTATCTTTAGCTCTATTCTTCCTGCTAATACTCTATACTACCAATGTTTAACCATTATACTGCTACTTTTCTTCACAGGCTATATTAATATGACTTACTATAATATCTTATTTGTTCATTCATTCATTCATTCATTCATTCATATTATGTCTTCTCCCATTTGAATGCTAACTCATTAAGAATAAGACCCAATTTGCTCATACCTGCATTCTAAGTGTGTATAGAGCTGCCTGTAAGTGTACTCAAATATATATTTACTAAATAAATGCATTAATGTATTTGGCAATGTAGTCATTCACTGCATCTTTTAACTTTTTTAAAATCTACCTATTCTTCAAGAGAATAATGAATACTATTTTTTCATGAAACTTTACTTAATTTGCAAACTGTTTTGACTCTTTCTTCTTTTGTATCACTATACAATTCTATCATGATGCTCATTCTAATTTTATTCAAAGTTTTTTTTTATTAATTTCTCTCTCTAATCACTAGCTCATAATCACCTCAGAAAAAACAACTAGTATTTATAAATTTGATAACCATAATATAAAGTGAACTTCTGGTTCATGGTAAATACACAATTTAGAAACATGCATATTTACATATTTATGCATTTGTTTATCCCTAAATAATAGTCCAACCTTTTTTAATTTTTCTGCTCACTGCTATTTCCTCGTCCCCAAAACAGAAACTAGCAAGTAGGAGAAACTCAATAAAAATGAAGGTCTGAACATTTTCCCACTGAATTCAACATTTTGTAAAATATTCTTTTACTGTGTCAGTGAAAATATTAGCATCCTCATCTGGTAAATTTATTTCAAGTTATATTTCATTCTAATTATTTAAAATGCTTACTTTATTTAGCAGAGTCTTAAGATTACTAGGATTTTAATTATGCCTAATTATTTATCTCACAGATGGTTAATTTAATATTTTATTAATAGTTTAGAAATAAAAAAATGATGTATCTAGAAATAGTGTGGATAGAAAATTTATTGTCTGAGAGTAAGCAATATGACCTTTGATTCATACGTTTCAGTCTCCTGACATTGATTTAGATGTCTTACCTTATGCTATGAGCATTTTATTGTTTCTTAGTTTATACTTATCCTTCATAAATGTAGGAGAGAGTGATGTAATCTGAATAACTTAAGTATATGTACCTCAAATTTAGACTGAAGTGTAGAAATCTTAAACTAGATTTACATGAAAAACATTGACAAAACAATACTTGTTTGTCTTACTTGGATATATATTCAGTTCTCCTTTACCATTTTGTTGTTAATGACACAGACACATTTTGTAAGATTTCAAAAAATTAAGAAAATGTATGCCTAATTTTTCAGATAGATGTGCAAAATTTGGCTATTATATAGAGGCTGTTTATACGTCCATTTAAAATAACTAAATAGTAATATTTGGTTGAGTGGTTTGCCATGCATGTAATCACTAGCAATTATTAATTGAATTTAATGTATTTGTTGAGTGTTTTTGCTTAAGAGTAGAGTAATGAAAAAACTTTAATTTTTACCAGTGCAAAAATCCCTCTTGTCAGTTAAAAAAGAGAGAAGAACTATATCTTGCTTTATGATGGCAATAATCAACAGACACTATTTGAGCTATATAAAGAAGCTATATCTATTAATAAGAGAAAACTTGTGGTAAATATTTCTGTACTATAGAATTTAAATCTTATGTACAATTGTTTTACCTAATAGAGATTAAATTAATGTAATTATCATAGAAATAAAATTTAGAATACAATTTAGGTATTATAGATGAAAACAAATATACCTAAATTATCCTCAATGGAGCATATCAATTATGAATAACAATACATTGTTACTAAATTGTTTTATAAAACCTTAGCCAAAATATTACTTTTACATAGTGCTGCTTAAATTCCTGAAAATAGTTCTATGAGGACATTTTACATTGAATAAATAAAAGTGTTTCATTAGTCAGTGAAATATAAGGAAGAAATTAAAAGTTATAAAGAAAGAGAAATAACACATTTTAAAATGAGTCTTGAAGATTAATACATTCTATTTGCTATGTTTACTGTTGAGCATAAAATATTAAGACAAACTAGTAAAGAAAATTTATGAAAAGCCATTAAAGTAATCAGATGCCTTAGACTTATGTAACAACTCAGTGCACATATAATGTGATGTTTTATTTGGTTATTTATTTATTTTTACTTCAAATCAGGCCCTTTTACAGGCACGCTGGTTTTTTACATTTACTCTAGGCAAGTGACAAGGTTCTCTTCACTATACTATATATGCCCAGAACAATCTTAGGTGACTTCACAGAGCTGCTTCCTCAGTTTAAATTCGCAGACAACCTGTTTTATTATCTATCTTTGTGTTCAATTAATAGTTTCAGTTCCCTTGTTTCATTATAATTTTAACTTTAATCAATTAAACCAGAACTGAGGATTCTCAACATTCTCCACCTCATCTATTACAGAAGTTCATATTTTTTCCTACAAATGTTCATTGCATTTGTTCCAATCTTAACATTTTCATAAAATACTTTGACAAAGATGTATGACTGGATAGTTATTCAGCTTTACCCATGATTCAAGTCCATTCCCAAATACGAAAGAGACTATCTTACAAATCATAGAATTTGCTTCTAAACTACATTTACAGTTACATCTGCCTGAAATATACGCATAAATTAGATTGACTAATATTATCATATAAGTGAAGCTAAAATAAGCAAATTATAGAATTTAGAGGAAGAGCTTAATATGAAATGTAAAGGAGGGATTTTAATATTTTATTTGTTTATCATTTTAACCATTATAGAAAGATTTTTTGAGCAACTCTTTGGGCCAGGTGCAGTAATAGACACTGGGGATGCAGTGGTAACAAAAAGAGAAAGATAGTACTTATTTTAGGGAACTTATTTTTATAATAGGAGAGAAAAATAATTTAAAATATGATTATAATATGATGTATTATTTTATAACTATAAGAACTATAAAAAAATTGATATAAGCATAAAGAGAAGTAGACAATCCATTTCACTCCAAAGATGCCTCCCAAATGGAGGATTTCTAACCTACATTATATATAATGTTGATTGTGTGTGAAAATATGATAGACATCATAACAACTTTTTTAAAAATACTGTTTGGGCTGGGAGAGAGCAGATTGCTATGAAGTATAGTATAAACAAAGAGGGGAGAAAAATCAATTGTGAAAATATCAGAGCATATGGGTTTTCATGTTAATACAGGTTTTTAAAGTCAGTTGTACACATAAGAGTGACCTATATAGCTGGAAATCCTGCAGACAAATATAAATTGGCATTGTAGTATTTAAAGTGGAATAATTTACAGGAAAGTATTAACTATAAGAATTCATAATAATTAAAGCAGTTTCTCAAAAAGTAAATAAACATGCTTTCAGACCAAGAACACAGTCATGGTGTCTTCCACATGTCAGTGGCCTATTATTTCTAGTCATTCAGGATCCAAACTCTAATTACTGTTAATTCCTCAGTCTCCCTCATCAAAGGTACTTAGTATCCAAGTCCTGTTCATCTTACATCTGTAATATTGCTTTATTCAGCTTGTAATATATATTTTTTTCTTTCAGTTGTTATTGTCCTAGTACAGATTTTTATTGCATTTCCCTAGATGATTGAAATAGGCACCTAATTGGTTTCTGTGCTTCAAGTCTTTCTTATCTTTATTTCTTTCTATACATTTCTTTCAAATTAATATTTCTAAAACATTGCTCACATCATGTCATTATTCCACTAAAAAGCCTGTCATGGTTCCGTGTTGCTCCAGTGATCATACAATTTGTCACCCAAACTGGAAGACATTTGAGAGTGAAAGAGGCATGATTAATATTCGCCTTCAGTTAAAAGGCGTAAAACAGGATTATCCTATCTGGATGGAGAAGTCTGGTCATTCTCCTCTTTGCCACAAAACACCATGATTCTCCCCAACCTACTCTTCTATCCAAAATTTCCACATTCTTTTCAAACTGAATTATTTTATATCTGACTATTTACCTCAGTTTTTACATAAGTAGATTGTGAATTTTTAGCTCTCAGTTTTTATGAGAGTAAAATGAAAGCGTATACAAATACATGGAACATATCCGGCACTCAAATAATACTACTGTTTGTCTTAAACAGTACAGGTCATGAAAAAATACAGAATACCTACCTTCAATATAAAACACTGGCAAAAAATACAGAATACCTACCTTCAATATAAAACACTGCCATGTAGGTAGTTTTACAACTATTGACACTATTAAACTATAATTAATTAGGATGTTGTTTAAAATTGTTTAGATAAGCCTCTCTAGAACTTTTCATTAACTTTCACCTAAATAAGCCTAAATTAGATCAATGAAATGGTTATTTTGCACAGGTGCACACATAATCTCATTCTAATTCACTGAGGTTTTTTTTTGTTCTTCAACTCTGGAACATGCACACACATATTTTTGTATGAATAAGGTAAAAATACAGATTTTTATTTAAATTAAATTCTACCATCATGTTTTTCTTAAAAATTTAGAGTTTGGCTTTCTTTAAGACTTACTTTGTAATTAGGTATGATATTTGATGTCTCCTTCATCAAGCATTTATAGACATGTTAAATTATATCTTGATTAGGAAAGAGAAAACAAACCCTTGCCTATACAAATATTTCTGGCATATCTCAAAAAGATATCCTGCTACTTATTCTACAATCAACTCATTACTTTATAAATAGATTTATTGAAAGTCTTCAATGAAATAACTTTAATCTAATTTGAATTACATTATCAGTATGTTATGAATCTGGCCCATATTCAGACTTCATTCTGTACAGATTAAAATCAATTTACTAAGAGTCTGTTTCTAGAATTTAATTCATCAAGTTATATTTGGTAGTAATGGCATTTTAAAAAATCTTGTCCTATTTCCTCAGACATTTAATATAGTAGAATAAAACTTACTTCTAGTAGCTTGTTTTTCTCTTTTTAATTTTTATCTATGTACATGTTAGTGAAACATTAATTCACAATGATAATACAATTCTATATTTTTATAGAAATTAGATTTTTAGGTATTTGTTATGTTTATTTATTATTTTAATTATATTTTACATTTATAGTTAGTAAATTGTAAGTATAATTGTAATATAGTAAGATATACCACTATTTTTTCATGATGAATATTTATCTTAAGTATTCACACAAAATTGTAAACAGTTATATTTCACATGCATTATTTAAACTATGTCAACTTTTAGAGTCCACTCAAAAATGTACTTTGCTTTATTTAAAAAAAGTAATTTATTACAATTCCTTGTCAAATCTACACTTTCTGAGATTGATGTTTTAAAACACTAAAATGCTCTTAACAGTGCATAGCTAACACCCTATCCAGTTCGTTTTAGACATCATTTGTTTGTTTAGAAACTTCTCTTAAGACAAAGAAACTTTAACCCACTCCTCTCTTTATTATCACAAGTTTTAAATCAATGATGCTTAAAATATTGATTATTTCTTTATAATCTTATGAAAAAAAGTCTAACATCCCTTGGTTCAAATTGTATTCTTGAAACTCTACCTTCACTATGTAAGGGTTAAATTTAGCACAAAAACTGAAATGAATATAATAAAAAGACCCACTACCTGAAAATGTATTAGTCAAAATCTCTAAGGGAATTCTCCACTTGTATATTTTCAGGCTAGGAATTACTAAAGTTTATAATATACTTTCTGAACCAGTTTATAATTATAAAGATACGTCTATATAAAATAACATACTTTCTGGCCAAAATACAAATATGAAGGTTTTTTCTCATATTTTTTTAAATTTTATGGAACTGTAGAATTCTAGCTGAGATAGGAATCTTGGAGATTCTTTGTAGAAGAAAAGCTCCTCACTGCACCTTTATAGGATGGTCATCTACCTTCTGTTTTAAATAGCTAAGAAGCAAAGTCCCATTGGATAGTTTTGTTTGGGAAAATTTTTAATCTAACTGGTGAAGTAATTATAAAAAGTAATATAATTGACTTGGAGCTCAAGTCACCTGGACTGACTTGCTTGGGAATTGAAACAGTAGAGCCATATGTCCTTAGAGAGGGACATGTCTCATTCTGGTCACTTAAACAGCTCAACCCTGCATTCCCATTCCAATCGAACATTTCACAAGAATGTATATAACAGTGCAAGATGTCATTATCTCTCCAGGAAATGTAAGGAAACTAAGTCTCATTCTAATTGTTTTTCTTTGGTTTAGGCCCTCACTCCATTTTTGGATCTGCTACCTCCGTTACATCTCTGATCACATTTTGGATATATCATGGTGTTCAACCACAAAAAATGACTTAATAAATAATTTGGGTATTTAATGCCCTTTTCCACAAAACCTAGAATTTGATAAAAAAAAAAAAATACAGCATTGTAAAGGAAACTGGGCTAGCCAGGCTTACCTCACCTGGCTTTCTCAGATAAAGGGCAACAAAAAGTTCCTCTAGGAATTCTGTAAATAATATTTAATTAGTTAGTAACTTTCTAAATTATAGTGGATAATACTTTCTAGAAAAGTATTTTCTAAAAATTTCTTATATAGACAGATAATATAAATTTTCACTATTTTATCTTTAGAAAAATAAATATGGTATTATTTTATATAAGTAGTGAAATAAAAAAGAAAACCAATAACCTATAGGAAAACTATGTACATACACTGATGGGTCTAATTATTTTATTTGATATTACTAGTTTCCTATTACTACTATTTCATCCACTAGAAAATCTTTGTAGTAATTAAAGGTATTGCTACTGTATTTACTAAATTGATATAAACATCTAATAATAACATTCGACTTTTTTGCTATTAATAAAGAGAAATGTATTCATTAAGTATATCATGTTGTTTATAACATTTTTCTATATTGGTATATTATTCACATAAATGAGTAGGTCAAAAACTTCCATTTTGAAAAGAACAAAAAGAATATGGAATATAATGTTGAGGTTATTTTTAAAATTACCATTGTTGACTTAATTTTTTATTTATTTAATTCTCAGTGTTTAAACATTAATAGCATCCACTACACAAAAATTATAGACTACTGAATCAGAGTTGAGGATATTGGTCACTATTGAACATACTGATTAACTGAGAAGAAATTAAGGTCTTTAAGTGGGCCAATACAAGTTGAGAATAACTAGTGATTTTTTTACTGTCTAAATATCCATTCCATTACTGATATTATTATTATAGCTTGTTCTTCTTGCTCAAATATAAAAATATACTAAAATATTTAATAAATTATTATAGCTTATTTGCTCAAAATTTTTTTTAAAATCTTGTATTTCAACTTATTTTTATGTTTATTATATGATTATTTTGTTTATTTGGAGATTTCTGGGTTAATTATTAAAACATTTATAAATCTTTATCATATTTAAGCTTTTGAACTGTGAATAATAAGACATTTGTCTGCATTTTGATGATATTCTTCTTTTGACTTTATGCTTATTCAAAGAGGAATTGTGTCAATGTAGATGTGCATTGGGGTGTACAGAGAATCACATCCATAAACTTGATACTTGGGACTTATACTTAGTAGAAAGGTCATACCTTGCATTCAAACATTAGCTTTATGTTAATTCAAAATTTCCAGAGGGATGGTGTGATCATTTTAATATATAATATCAGAAACCAACTTTTGACATTTTCTGTGTGGTGAGAGCAAATACAACCAGAAGCATTGATAAATCATTTATTAAACAAACATTTAACAAATGCGTTTTCTTTTCTAAGCATTGTGCTAAGCTAAGAAAATAATATTTTCCCTGTCAGATAAAAGAAAAAAAAAGAACAATAATAAAAGAACAAAAATATTTTTATATATTTTGTATAAAATAATTGATGTATGCATTTAAACCTAAAAAGAACTAAAGTATGTTATGCTTTTTCTGTGGGTGTTTATCTATACAGATGAGGAAGCTGAGATCAGAGAATCTATTTCATTTGTTCAAGTTCACACAATGTGGAGCTGAGATATGTGTTCATATATGATGCACTACTTACTTATACTTTAATGAACAGCAAAGAGAATAATGGATTTATAGATCACATTATTATGACTAATAAATACAAATCCATAAATAAAGCATCTCATTTATGTATAGTGATAAATTTAATCTCAGTAAGTTTAAACACAAATAAAACTAACTACAATATCTTTTGACCTATAATGATAATAAAAAAAATTGGTAATTTTAAATTTTTCCAAATTAGTGTCTATATCTATCTATCTATCTATCTATCTATCTATCTATCTATCTATCTATAAATTCTTTTCCTGTTTTCTCTATATAACCTGTAAGTGAGAAGCATCTAGGTTTTCTCTCTCCATAAATTGGAATAAAAGTTTTAAAGGCAAAAAAATTTGTATATATTTTAAATTTAATCACTCATCACTGTGTGCCTAATGGTCATAGTTGTTTCTTCTTTTATTTTCAAATAAGGTTAAAATTTACCAGTAACAATCTGTCAAGTAACACATGCTTTAAATAATAAATTATCCTTTTTTCTGTGCCTTTTGTGCTGTGGTATTATATTTCATGTTTTATTTAGTATGTTTTACAAGTATTATTATAATACAAAGAAGGTAAAGAAAATATTATTAATATTGCTATCTCCTTGAAAACAATAATTTATTAATATTATGTGATATATAGCATGCTTAATGAAATAATTTTTAAAGTTATGAAAGGCATATTACATTATAATGTTTTAACTGGTTTGTCCTTTACTATTTTTAATCCATGAATACCTTTCTTTTTAAAGTTACCAATGAATGTCTTACATTAACAGAAATTAGCATATTAATTCAAAATTAGTATGACTCCTCTTGCTTGTTCTTGTTTGTGACAGGAAAAAATTGTTTTCTTTCTTTTAGTACAGAATATCAAATTGAACTTTTTTTCAGGCCTCCATTTAATGAATTTCAATCTTACTTAATTTTTGTGTTAGGTGGCTTATGTGCTATGGGAGCTTTTTTTAAAAAAAATGTGTTCAGTTATATAACTACTTTCAAAAAAGGTGCTACTTTTGGTTTAAAAAAAGACAAAACATGAAATAATTTTTTCCATTTTTACTTGAGTCCTCCTCGGTTCTAAATAAACATCATAGCCCATGGAGTTAGTTATAAATGCTGATTACCTTACAACCAGTGAATGTAAAAGCTAAAAATACTTCCTTGCCTTCTCTAGAAGTTAATAAACAACTGAGCTTATTCATTTGTTTAGTCATTTAAGCAATTATTGAGGACTTATTGTGTGACAGGAAAGAAAAACAGATTCTTTACACACACACACACACACACACACACACACACGCAAAATTATAGGTGTTGATGAATTCTATGACTAAAAATAAAGCAGGGAGAAAATGAAGACAATAATTATTTCAGGCAGGGTGATGAGGGAAGACCTCTTGAAAATGAAGCATTTCATTAGAGGTGAAAGTGGCAAGTGAGAAAGCCATATGATCTCTTAAGGTAAAGGGTTCCAGGCAGAAAGAGTCATAGCCGCAGAAGTTCTGAGATGAGTCTGCTCAGCAAGTTTTAGAAACAGAAGAGGCCCCTATGACAGATTTGGTGGGAGAGAAGACAGTGAAGGAGCCAAAATCTGAAACATACAAGAAAACTAGGAAGTGGTAGGCAGAGGATGAAACAGAACTCAAGACAGAGAACATTTTTTACCACCCCCCAAAATTTCCTCAGTCCTGATCTTGAAGCTCATACCAACAGGATCATGAAATAGTTAACATATAGTTTTAGAGATTAGCCCATTGATTAGTGTATCTATAATGCATTATTTCTTATTTATGAATAATATTATATTGTAGAATATATTTTTTTCTGATCATAACTTTTGTTTATTACTTTCTGAGGTCCGTCATGAACAAAGCTGATATAAACATTCTTGTTCATGTCTGCTTGTTGACATATATTAGTTTTTCTTAGATAAACACTGTATTTATTTTCTAGGGCTGTTGTAACATAGTACCTACCATATTCTAGGTGGTTTAAAAGAGCAGAAATTTATTGTCTCACAGGTCAGGTGCCATACTTTCTCTGAAAGCCATAGGGGAAGAGTTTCTTGCTTCTTCCCAGCTTCTGGTTGTTTGCTGACAAGTTTTGACATAACTTGTTTTGCAGTTACTCCAATCTCTGCCTCCAATGTTCTTATAAGGATTCACTCATAATGGCTTAAGAACACACTGTCCTCCAGTATGACCTCATTTTGACTTAATTATACCTACAACACCTAAATTTCTAATAAAGTCAAATTTTGAGGTACTGGGAGTCGGAATCTCAACATAATGGCTTTTTAAAGGAAACAATTCAACCCATACCGAAACTTAAAGAGTAGAATTGCTGGCTTATGAGGTAGAAATGAGTGTGTGTGTGAGGTGGGGTAACTATATATGGACAGCCAAGTTGTTATACTTTACACTCCCTCCCACTTCATGAAAAATGAATGAGAGTTCCAATTTCACATATCTGTTCTAGAAAGGATGAAGTGATATCTAATTTTGGTTATGTCTTTATTTACTGATGTATTCTTCAGTTTCTTAGAGCAGAGTTTTGTAGTTTTCAGTATAAAAAATCATGCACACTGTGAGTGGAAATTGTCATAATAGTGCCATTTATGTGAAATATACTAAAATGAAACCAGGAGGCCATAGTGAAATTTGCCTTATGCTCATTTTTCCTATGAACTTTTGAAATTTTGAACCAGCAGTGAAACCACATCCTGAACTTTACTTCCTCCTCCCCATGGCAACCAGACAATCTGCACTCTTCACCTTGAAACAAGCCAATTCCCTTCAACAGCCAGCACCCTTCATTTGCATAGAGGATCTAATGAAGTTTGATCTCAAGATTTTGTGCTTGCCATAGAAGCACATCCTGGAATTTGCTTACCTCAGACCTAACCAATTCTTTTTAAACTGGTCATTACACCATGTTAGACAGCCAATAGGAAAAGTTTCTTTTGTTACAAGTTGTGGTTTATGCCTTTATAAGCTCTAGCTTTCTTTTCTTTTTTTCTTTTTTTTTTCCCTCTCTCTTTTTTTTTTTTTCCTAGAGCTCAATTTGATTTCCTAGTGGTTACCAGAGGGAAGAGAGGAAGGGAGAGGTAGATAAGGGTAAAGGGGTCAAGTATATGGCGATGGGAGGAAATTTAACTTTGGGTGGTGAATACACAATGCATTGTACATCTGATGTATTATTGAATTGCACACTTGAAACCTATGTGATTTTATTAAGCAATGCCACTCCAATATTTTAATAAAAATAAAAGAAAAGAGGTGAGACTGGCTTTGCAATATGGGTGAGTTCGATAGTGTTTTTTTTTCTCTAATTTATGAGTTTGTCCAAGGATATTATTTTGTCATTCTTGTTAGACAGAAATAGACATTTAAATCATCTAGGTCTAAAGTTTCATTATGGGAAATACTTAAATACAAATTAAATTATTATAATTCTAATTATATTTACTATGACTACATTGTGAAAAATATTTGAATACAAATTCAATTAAATAGATGTAGTTCTAATTATATTTACTATGGCTATTCCTAATTATGTTTACCTACTCTTCCTTTTCAGCTTTTATCCAAACGGTTTTTCCCTTCATGATAAAATTATAGGAGATGGCCTTATTCTTTTGTAGAAATGATTTTTGTACTCATGCTGATGTATTGACATGTTTAGCATTTTTAGGCTTGGCTGTGTACTTTCTAGGCATGTTGAAGTATGCTAGGACTTTATCAGCATTTCACTTTTGAATAATTATAATTCATTTTTTTCTCACATAAATCACATTTTGCTGTAAGCTGTCTCTGTTTAAAATTAGTAGGACTTTTCTAACAAGATAATGTTTGTTTCTTTGATGAGCAAAATGTACAAATAATAAATTAGTCATATCAATCTCTCATTGCTTTGCTTTTTTTTCAGATATATTCCCAAGGGCTGGTAATGTCTCTTGTCTTTAGTTATACCACACAGCTTGTAATGGCAAATCCTTTCACTCACATATAAATGGCAAACTATAACACAGATTCTCTTTTTATTCAAGGTCCTATAAACTATTATGTGTATATATTATTCCTTGCTAGGAAACATAAAATTGTTGACATTTCTCAAATAACAAATATCAGTTTTATTATATCAAATGTAAATTCCCACCTTCTTTCCCAAGTCTTTTTTACAAAATAACTTTCTTGCAATGCCAAATCACAGCATGGTCTTTTTCTTGAAGGTATTATGTTAAACTCAACATGTGTACTTCCAAAAATATACATAACTCAGTTGAAATAAAGTTATCATCAATATCTCTGGCCAAGATATTACATGCATGAGCATTTGCAATTGTTTTGTGTTTAGTTGATGGCGATTATAAGAGTCCCTTGATTCTAATTCACAACCTGATCTTTATCAACATTTTTACAATGTAGAAATTTAAAATGTTTTTTTGCCTTGTAATATTATCTAAATTCTCCACAATTATGCTAAAAATATTAGTAAAAGCATCAGTTCTTATTCTTGAATTTAATAGAAATGTCTTCAAGGTTATATTATTTAATATCATATTTCCTGTTATTGGGTAATTAAACATTATTGTGTGAAATTAGTTTCTTGTACTTAGTTTAGTTTTTTATCTTTATAAAGGTGTCAATGTATAACATGCATTTATTTTAAAGTGTTAAATAATTCAATAAGGTTTGTTAAAAATATATCCACTGTTCTTCTTCCATTTATAATTTTTATTTTTTATATGATTCTATGGTGATAATTTCCACATCTCTGAATATACTAATGTTGCTATTTATTCATTTTGTATTTTTTTTGCTTTGGATTTGAGTTTTACTTTTAATTTTGAAAGTTGATTTAGCTTACTCTCACCCAATACACACACACACACACACACACACACACACACACACACACACATACACACACACACTTTCCATTCCCTCAATATATTTTAATGTATAATATTTATCAGATCAAAATTCAAAATTCAGTAACTAAAATAGGTACATCAAGATTTCAGAGACTAATCCCCTTAGATCTTGGGTTCTTATTTCTGATGAATGAGCACCAACCATCTGAGGTTGGAACTTTTGAAAGGTCATGGGAGCCTAGTTCTTGACATGCCAAATTGAGCTGAATGCTGAGAGTGAATGGTAGTGCCAAAGTGATGCTGAGAACGGAAAAAAGATTAAAAGAAATGAAGCTGCTTTTGCATTTCTCCTGCTTTCTAATATTCCTTTTACCTCAATTTATTAAAAAAATAAATAGCTGGATCCATCCTGTCCCATCCACCTGCTACCAGAATGGGCTTCTGCTAACTCATCCCATAACAAGAGTGGCTCGCTCTCACAGAGTACAAAGGCTATCATTTCTCTCAGGTACCAAAGGTGCGGTGAAATTGTGTTTCCAAGAAAAATGATCTAAAGAGGTAGAGTCTAAACCCTGCATTCTTGGGCCCAGTAGTCTACATATAATCTGTCAAAACGTTATAAGTAGAAGATAGAGTGAAAATTTGAAACTCCTACAATTGCAGATTCTTTGAGTGCTTGGAGTGTCCAGTTGCAATTCCTAATTATAGTACATCCTTCTACGGGTGAATGGGAAGGTCAAATAACCTTTGCATTCTCTTTTTGAGATTTGGCTTGTTAATTTTTTCAAAAAGTATTTTCTGTGATTGTATATCAGGTTGCATTTAACCCAAGCCCCAACATCTTTCACATGTCTGATCATACTATATTTAAAGTGAAACAACTTTTTTTTATTAAACAACATTTATATATATATATATATATAGTTTTACATGTAAAATAAAAGGATTTTCAATACTAAAGACATGTATTTTGTGAAGACTTTACAATTATGTCAGCGTTTTTCATGGCTAAGTAAATTGCTGAGAAGAGAAAATAAAAAATTTAATTAGAAATGCATACCTGTGGCTGTATACTTAAAATAATCTATATGGTCAATGCCTTAAGTTAAATTTTTGAGTATGAGCATAATTAAATTTTTGAGTATGAGTATAATTTATTTAATAGTGTATATCAAATTAAAAGATGAATTAAAATTTTAGTGTCTATCTATTCTCACTCATGGAACTAGAATGTAAGAAAGTTAACATCAATGTTATCAGCATTTTCCAGTTAATCAGTGCTAGACAACTCTAGCCTTAGTTGTAATTTTTCAAGTTAAAAAATGCTTATCATTTTAATTTTTGGGGGGTTGAATATGTGCTATTTTTAGTAATATTTGATGCTATTATAATCTTATTAACATCAAGAGTCAGGTAATTGGAAGACAAAATATTAATTATGTTTAACTTCTGAAATCCATTCTGCGCTCTAAAGGCCCAAAAGTAACTATCATATCAAGATCTTATGGATATCTTATTTATTAATACCTATTGAAAAGTTAATAAAATATCTTTCAATTGTATTTTCATACTTTTCTGTTGTAGAAATTAGCTTGCTTTAAATCATTATGATATACATGAATTTTAGTGTCTATGGTTTGATTAAATAATACCAGTCTTCCAACAATATGGTTCAGGTTTCAGTTATCAATGTCTATTAGTTGAATAACTGTGTGAAGTACAAATTTTACTGCTATCTATTTAGTCCATGAATCACAAAGTAAGTAATAAATACACATAATGATCTGTGACCAATTATGTCACTTTTTTCAAAGTCTAACAGGGATTGATCTATGTGCATGTTATTCAGTTTATACACAGTCAGCAGAGCATGTACTTGTGTTGCCTCCTTCTCTCCCAGTGATAAATTCATGTGACATTTTCCTAACTTAGATAATAAAAAAAGGGATCTAGCCAACTAAGATGAAAGTGCAGCAAAAAAATGAAAAGTGATAATGCTGAAAGTGAAATTAAAATCAAACATAAATGAAATTATAGAATAAAGAACTGAGTGTAGGAATGTTGACAATGCCACTCTTTAGAGGATCCTAGATATGCAACCAGAATGATAAAATAAACTCAGTCATTTTCCTATAGAGGAAGTGATGCTGGCAAAAGCTTCCTATTAGAAAAATCTAAAATGTTTCACGACATGGAAAACACAAAGGATAAAATGTCAGAAGCTTATACAAACTTAGAAAGGCATGAGAAAGATATTTGCTTCATGATGTGCCACATAACAAAAAGAGGTTAAAGACTTCTGATGCTACTCTTGATAAGATTTGTACAAAGAAATATAATACTTTCATTCTAAATGTTTCTAATGTTTAAAATTAAAGTGTACTAAAATAATAATTTAATATCTATTTTTCATTCATATTACATTCGTAGCACCTAGGCACTGCTAGACCTCTAGTTATCTCACTATACAAAATATGATGAGTAATATTATGTTTCTAATAAAGATTCTCAAAATATGGGAATATGATAATAAATCTTGGATACTTGACCTAACAGATAAAGAATCAATAATTGAAAGATAAAAAGAAATGTATTAGGTAAAGTTCCTTCCAAACTTATAAAAAATAATGTGTTCAAGGATTCCATATGAATATATGAGTGTGACTGGTCCTGGACAAGACAAAAAAAGCATTTGACAATTGAATATAAATGGTGATGGTGAGTAAGCTATATATTAACTCACTGACAAAAAAACCTTTGAGTTTTTTTTTCTTAAATAGAGGAGTGTTAAAAGAAAGTTTACTCTTCTTAAGCTAATAATATTTTACTTACGTTTTAAATCTGAAATTAAAGGTAAATTAAATTACACCTAACATTTTAAGTCCACCAGAATACACTTAGAATAAATATAAAATATGAACTTATTTTTTAAGTATAAATTAATAATAATGGTCTCTAAATTGCTAGGGGGCAATATCATGCAGTGAAAAGAGTATAGTTTTACATTGTCTTAGGATTTAATTTTTTAAATTCTAGTTTTGAAACTTTCTATTTGTATCGTCTTAGGAAAGTTTTGTAAGCTCTGTAACCAGATTTTGATGTACACGTCTTTCAATTATTATATTCCATTTTGCAATAGTCAATCAATGTATAAGTCTTACTGAATAAGTACTATTTGATAGATTTAGGAAAACATTTACATTTTTTGAAAATCAATTCAATTACAATTCTGAGTGTTTATTTGATGAAAATGAAAACACTAATTCAAAAAGATATGCATAGTATGTTCATCATGGCATTGTTGACAATATCCAAATTATGGAAACAATCTAAGTGCCCACTGATGGATGACTAGGCAAAGAAATTGTGCTATAATACAAATGGACTATTATTCAATCATAAAAAAGAATAGAATCTTACCATTTTCAACAACATAGATGAAACTTGAGGGGATTATGATGAATGAGATAAGATTAGACAGGCAAAAAAAAAAACAACTAAAACATGATCTCATTTATACTTGGAATCTAAAACAAACAAAAAAACTAAGCTCAAAGATATAGAGAACAGATTGGTGGTTGTTAGAACTGAGTGGTGAAGGCTTGGTCAAATGAGTGAAGGGGCTCAAAAGGTAGAAACTTCCAGTTATGAATAAGTTATGAGGATATAATTAATGTACAACATGTGACTACACTTAATAATAGTGTATTGCATATTTGAAAGTTGCTAAGAGAATAAATCTTAGAAGTTCCCATCACAAGAAAAATAATTTGTAACTATGTATGCTGGTGGATATTAATTGGATTTACTATGCCGATCATTTCACAATACATAAAAATATTAAATCATTATATTGTACATCTAAAACTAATGTAATGTTATATAGTAAATATACCTCAGTTATAAATAAAAGAAGCAATTTAAAAACAAACAGAAAAATTCAATGAAATACTATTTAACACTCGAATTATTTTTAAAAACTAAGGAAACAAGTGATGTTGAGGATGTAGAGAAATTAGAACCCTCACATACTGCTAATGGATATGTAAACTGACCAAACATTTTAGAAAATTGTTTAGTAATTCCCAAAAAGTTACATATAGTGTCACCATATGACTCACCAGTTCTACTGCTCAGTATAAAACCAAGAGAATCAAAAATATATGCCTAGAAAAAAATTTTCATACAAAGTTTAGATCATCATTATTCATAATCTAAAAATGGAATCAAGCCAAATATTCATAATTGATGAAATTATGAAATAAAACATTATTTGACAATAAACTGAATTAAGAAATGATACATTCTACAAAGAAGAATTTAAAAATATGTTAAATGAAAGAAACAAATCACAAAAAAATAAATGTTGTACAATTAGATTTGTATAATATATCTAGAATAGGGAAATATAAAGACAAAGTAGATGAGTGGTTATTAGGAACTGAGATGGTGAAACAGACACAGTTTTCTCTTACACACAAGGTTTCCTTTGGGGGCAATGAAATGTTATAAAATTAGATAGTGATAATGGTGGCATAGCTCTGTGAATATACTCAAAACCACCGAATTGTACACTTTAGAAGGTGAATTTTATCATATGTAAATTTCATTTCAAAGCTATTAGGGAAAAAAGAACTATAGTCAAAGAACTTCTGACTAGAAAATAAAGTGTATTTGAAAAATGAGTCAAAGAACTTCTGACTAGAAAATAAAGTGTATTTGAAAAATGAAGTGTTTTAACTGTTTATGTGAATGAGTTTTTCAAAGAGTAGAAAAGTAAAGTTAAGACGAATTTTCTTATTTTGATCAGGAGAAAATTTGAAATTGACCTATGTAGTAAGTGATCTATGTAAGACAATAATGAAACTTCTCTTTCCTTGTTTTTTGATGCCCTTTTCTGTTTTATTTAAAGATGTTTACACTAGGATTCTGTCACTGCTAATGAGTATTTTGCTCATATTGATTTTTCTGGGATGGTATTTTATTTGACATATAAAAGGCCTTATTCAAGTCTTCATGCTTCCAGGGTTGTTGTAATGCATGCTTGAAAACCCAGGCATCTTTTATGAATTTCTTTTTTTTTCCTTTTCTTTGTCTTATATAATGTAAATTGTGCTTGTTAGGGACTTATATGTATACCTGTATTTTTATTAGGCTGCAAATTTTGGGATTAGTTAGAATTTATTAAAAGTAAAAAAGTTTGATCATTTTAAAATCACAGATATGTAATTATTCTGAGAAAATAAAATCAGTACAGTGTGTATGAACAATTATCCAAGTTTCTGTGGTGAAAGTGTTTTATTTTAAAAATGTAATACATTGTGATGTACCAATTCTTGAAGGAGAGTATTTTCCTCAATTCAAAACAGATATCTTAAATTTTGGAACCTACTCTACAATTAATATATAATAGAATAAATATCCATAAATCGAAGTTGTCCTATAGAGAAGTTTTCAATTTCATGTACATCAATAATTGTCAAATTTTAGTTTTCATTATATACTTCATATAATTAATATTAGCATTTACCTTTTGCCAGTAGACACGTCTCTCAAGACATTTGTTCTATAGGAAACTCAAATACTTATATCCACTAGTAATCACCATCTGACTATCTGTATCTCTATCTTTTCTGTGCTAAACAAAATATTAGTTGTTTATTTATTCCCTCATGTAATATTTCTCACATATTATACATGGTTCTTTGCCTTTTCTGAGTCATCATTACATTTAAAAATAAAAACATTTATGGAAATTTCTCCAGAAATAAAATTTATACTTTCATGCATGCATGCGCCTACACACACACACACATTCTCCTAAGCCAAAGTACTAGAGTGCCTCTATGTGCCTCTTATATAGAATAAGATTAAGAACTCTGATCTATTCATCTGTAGCCCCTTCTTTCTTATTATTCATATTTAATTTTTAATAAACCAACCCATATAGATTCTGCCACCAAAATCTCTGAAACAATCCCATTTTACTGTTCTTAGATATTGCCTACATTATTTTGTAACTTTTTATCATCTTGAACCATTATAATTTATAATAATCTAAAAATTATCTTCCTGTTTTCCAATCTCATTTTTTTAAATTTTTTTTCATAACTGTCAATTTTATTTTTAATGTACATATCAGATAATATCACTGAATTTAAGACCTCCAAATGCTATCTTTGTTATGTCTATCAAAATCCAAAAACCAATCAAAATATTTTCTGAATCTTATTACATACTTTTATCTCCTAAAATTCCCTTTTACAAAATTCATATTAAACTCTTTAAAAAATTTTGGTTGGGTTTTGCTTTGTTTGGGCTTTTTTTAAAATTCTAATTTCAAGATTAACGTAATGCTGACAAGTCAGTCACTGTTTAAATGTTTATAGACAGTGGCATTAAAGTAGAAAAATTAGTTATTTTAACCTGTTGAAATTCACAGTTGGGATTAAGTTTCAAAAGAAACAATATGCTGCTCACAGTTTTCTTAGAATATACCTTTATTGGACATCTACTTTGTGCTCAGCATTTTTCTCAGCATTAGGCTCATCCATAAACAAAGCAGACAAAAATAGCTGCCTTCAGAGAACTTAGTACAAGTAAAGAAACAAACAAAAAAAAATATGTAGAGTCTATATGACAAGCTAGATTGTGCAATGTGTTATTAAGAACAAAAATATGAGAAGAAAAGGGGATAGAGGATATTTGTAGGTTGGGATTTGCAATGTTAAAATAGTGTAGCCATGAAAGCAACACTGAGAATGTGATGTTTGCATTAAGATCTGAAGGCGAATAAGTAAACTATTCATATATCTTGAAGTACCCTGTGTATTAATAGTGTCTAATCAAAAACAGACCTTTGCTTTCCTAATCTTCCCTTAGAATCTTATAATAAATTCTTCCCTATAAAACCTGTCTTACTGAGATTCCCCAGGCTTCCTCTGATGTACATTTTCTCTTAATGCAGCAAACTAAATAAACATTACAGTGATTATAAGTATATTCCTGGTAGGATTTGATAGTTTCAGACAGAGAAGTGATAATATAATTTATATACTACAGATCATCCCACTCATTTTGTTAAGAGTCGACTATAGTAGCACAAGGCAGAAGATGGGAAACTGATTAGAAGACTAATGTAAGAATTCAAAGGAGAGGTCATTCATGTAGCTTTGACTATAGTGTTAGCATAGAAGGGTTGGGAAGTAGTTGGATAGTGGATGTATTTGAGGGCAGAGCTGACTGTGTTTCTTGACTGATAGCGTATTAAGATATACAGAGAAGAGTCTAAGATGACCCCAGAGGCAGATTGGGCCTAAACTTCTGGTAGGAAAATATGGTTATTCAAATTGAGAAGACTGGGGGATAAGCAAATTTAGATGTAAATTCTGCTCTGGACATGGTAAATTTTAGATATCATCCAGATGAAGATATTGAGTAAGCAGTTGAATGAATATATGAGCCTACAGTTTAGAGGAGAGTTGGTTTGAAGATGTAAATTTTTGAGTCCTCCCAGTATAGAGGGTATTTAAAACCATGAGACAAGAAGATCTACGAGGCAGTGACTGTGTTTTTCTTGTATTCATATTTTCCAAATTGACTTGCTGCATTTTTATCAATTTGGTCAGATTTGGCTTTGCATGCAGTAGATGTTATGGCTATGTAAGAGATCTTGGGTTTTCTTTTATCAAATATTTACTCTCATAAAATTACTTATTAATGTCCAGAGTATTCATTTAAGTTTTTAAAGTCAAAAACATAAAACCCAATTTCAGAATATTTTTGACATTTACTTTTATCTTAGTATCTAACTGCATACATTATTCTGACACTAACTATTCAACCAAGTATTATTAGAGCTATCATTGAAAAGGTCTAGGATGGAAAAAAAACTAATTCAGTTTCAAAATCTGGTATTTTGATTTAATGTTTCAGTTAACAAAATAGTCAATTGCTTTCTTCTATTTGTTATTGTATGACTTGATAATATGCATTTTAATCACAACAAACTGTAGATAATCTCTCAGAATATATCAATGCTATCAAGAAATCAGCTTTTTTACTTTTTAATTAGTTTTTAGGTAATCAGTTATTTAGTTTTTAATAGAATCAGGTTCTACTTTAACTCCTATCTACTATGAAAATTGATAAATGTGAATTGGAACACAGTGGAAAGTCGAATGCCAATAGTTTTCCCTGGACAACAGTAGTAATTATCTCCATTGTCTTCTGGATAGTCTGATATGGCCATTATGTCTGTTGGTTTTATCCATTTACTCTTGTGGTTATATCCTAATATAAGACCAAATAAAATTTCTTTAAAATGGCATTCTCTTAACTTGCAAAATTACTGATGTTCTCAGTTTTAAGATAAAATAAAATAAATTAGTATCTAAAGACTTGATTGCCTGATAGTTTTGCATGATTATAGGCTTATGAATAAATCTTATCCATTATTAAAATCTTTTAGAGTATAATTTGAGTTTTAAATTGGGCACATAAAGAATAGACTTGGTATTCACTCTGTACCTTGAATATAGTGAGGATCATTGTTTTTTCACTCAAACCTCTCAACAATATATAGTCAATTTTATTCAATTATTTAAAATAAGAAAACCGAGTGTTATAAAACATAAGCAATTTGTTCAAGGTGAACCTACTAATGAGAGTCATAACAAGGATTTAAATCAGAATCTGACTGATCAGCTAATTCCTTGTACCTTTTACAAAGGGGCCTGTTTCAACTTGTAAAGATCAGGTGTATTATGAATGGCTATATTTACAACTAGGATGGATATTTTTGTACACATCCTTTAAAGAGCTAGCTATTCACCAATTCAGTCAGAAGGTGTTTACTGAGTGACTACTCCATTGGTTAGGTGTTGGTACTATTAAGTAAAATAAAACATCATCTCTGGTCTTAAGAAAGCACAAGCCAGAGGGGAGAGACTCTGCAGCTCAACAATACACAATGCATTTTATGCATAGAGATATGCATAGAGGTATGCATAAAATTCCACCCCGGAATCAGAAAAAGGATTATTAAGTTAAACTCCAAAGTAGTAGGAGCATTCAGAGAGTAAGTGAGTCTGTTAAATAAATATTTAGAAATTATCTAGATAAAGAAATAAATATAAAGTTATCACATTCAAAAGGAATAGCATGTGTGAAGACATATGGAAGTGTTTGTTGGAAGGTCTTATTTGGGCAGCCATGAGTGGTTTGAAAGGACTGTCGCATGTGTAACTCTGAGAAAAAGCAGGCTGTGAGACTTGAGATATAGACATGAGATGGATGATTAAGAGCTTGGGTCCTAAGCAAGAAGCTATAAATATATACTTATATTTTCTATGTAATTGAGCTTTGAAAAATAAGAATATGTGATACTTAGAACTGCAGGGTCATAAATAGCTGACTCAAAAGCAAATCTTATGTGTCAATGATTTTAAATTGTTCGGCAACATCTGCTTGCTATTTTGAAACACCTTGATGGAGCAATGTTTGTACCAGGAAAAGAAAAGTTATTCCAATAACATATATTTGGGTCATTGGGTTGCCTTGGGTATAGATAAGATTTTGATTAATAATCAGATCTACATTCAAATTACAAAGATTATTTTATAAAATCAGCTCATCTCTGTGAAGGTTTTCAGGGAAAATTTTAAAACAAAAGGAATATTGTTGTTTATGCAGCTGCTTTCTGATACTATTTTGTTCTGAGCAGCTATGTTATATGTTACATGCATTTATAGTGTGATTAGAGAAACAGAGAATATCACATGTGATTTTTTAATGGAAAAATCACATCATACTAATATTAGAGCATTTATTAGAGAATAAGCCAAAAAATTTTAAATGAAGAATTGGAGACACAAAGAGTTAAAGAGAGAGCTCAAAGTCACAAACAATTTAGTTAAATTATCAGGTTTGGGCATAGATCTTCTCAGCTTTACAGATTTATTTCTCACCCTACCCAACCATGCCTTAGTTTAATTCTTAAGTCTCTTACCCTGGATATTGTTTT
Organism: Macroglossus sobrinus; assembly: GCA_004027375.1. Taxonomy (NCBI): domain Eukaryota; kingdom Metazoa; phylum Chordata; class Mammalia; order Chiroptera; family Pteropodidae; genus Macroglossus; species Macroglossus sobrinus. The sequence continues at coordinate 141,741 of PVKZ01000887.1, forward strand.
TCAAGAAATTTGTAAGATTTCAACAGACTCATATGTCAAAAATTGAGTACTGTGAGGAGTAATTTCTACTTAGAGAAACAAATCTCACAGTGTGCTCGAATGCCTAGAATCATATTATATTTAGTTTTGAAATATTCTTGTTAGAAAGAAACTTGAAAGATATTATGAAATGATAAAGTATAATTTTTTTCTCCCTTCTATTACAAGACTAAGTTAGCAGTTCACTAGGAAAAATCTTTCTACATATAGGGTTGTTATTTGATTAATTTTGTAGTACAATCTCAGAAGATTCAGTTTGTTTAGTTTGTCCAAAATGTTGACTGCTAATCTAAACAAATGGGATATACAAAATTTGCCTAGAGACACCACAAATTGCTTTGTTTTTCTCAAGATAGTAGACATTTTATTTTTAGTTGTAGTAAACTCTAAAAATGCAGTTGTATAGACATTTTAACAAACGACCAAGTCCTTACTGCCTTCTTTAAATTCTTGAAATATAATTTGAAAAAATTCTATCTGACAGAAATAATTACACAATTATTTTTTGTCTTACCAAAGACAATTTCAAAGTAATACTAAATGAACAAAGTTTAGGGATATTTAAAATATATCTTTTTTTGCCTTTTAAAAAAAGAGCATCATTTTATAATTACAGTCATTCAAATTTAATAATTATTAATAAATATTTTTCTTTTTTGTAAGAATACTAACCCTTTGTATGTGGATTTCAGAATTCTTTTAAAATCATTTTTGTTAAATTTTTAAAGTCTATATAAGTATATAAAATGACCTCACTGAAAGAGATGTGAGAAAATGTGCTATATCTAATCATTTTAGATGTGGGTTAAAACACATAAGACTAAGGGCAAAAGGAATTGTACATATTAACATTATTCCATTTGATATAGTGGTTTTCCACAGGTTTCAGGTTAAAAATTCTGATACCATTATACATTTATACTGGAATTGAACAATGATGTAAATGGATGGTAAATAGTGGGGTCCAGATTTCTCATTTTTGGATTTAGAGATTACAGAAAAACTAGGAGAGAAGACTAAAATAATCTATGTGGTAATGGATCAGAGTTGGAAATATAAACATAAACTCATGTTTTGCTTAATATAGATTTAAATAATTATATAGAATGATATTTATAAATATGGTATATGCACAATAGTATTCACACAAAATTTGTTGCTGTCATGTGAGATGGTGTAGAAGCTACAAAACCCCTACAGCAACAAGCACAGGCAGCACTAAGAATTGGTTTTCAATATGATTCTACAATGAAAGGAAGCAGGGATACCTGAGAAATTACAGTTTTTAGGACGAGAGAGAAAATAAGAAGAGCCTGGAGCATCTTGTACTGCCAGGAAGCAAAGACAGTTGAGTTCATACTAACGTAATAATGATTAGATAAGTAAGTAAATGGGAGATAAAAGACAAATGTCTCATGCAGGATTCTATTTATTAAAAATGTAATGGTCAAGTACCTAAAATCCTATTGGATTTAGAGAAAATGAAATATTTAAGCAATATTAATGATTATGATTATATTGTTAGCATATATTTGCTGAAACATTTTTATTGCAGCCACAGTTTTAAGTGATTTAAATGTTTTATTTCATTTTGTTTAATTCTGTAAAATAAAGTTTAAATAAAGTTTTATATATGACAATTAGGATGTGTTACTTAATATAATGTTGAGTTTTTCCGAAGACTTGTGTCTTTTTTTTCTCTTCTTCTTCCACCCAGTAAAACAGCAATATCATCGAATCCCCAAGGATTTAATCATTTATATCTGATGACATCATTCAGCATCTAACCCTATCCCAAACTCCAAGTTGGTATTTACAACCACCTGTGGAACAATTTTTTATTAATATATCTCTAAATCTCAAGATTTCATTATAGAAAACTAAAACTAATTGTCTTCTTCTATATTTCCTGCTCTAAATCTACTCTTCTTATAGTCTCTCAATTTGAATAAACATGCCCTTCCACTTAACCACCCAAGCCACAAACTTTTGTATTACTTGCTTCTTTTCTCTTCACATAACCCACACCCATTTCATTACTGTCAAGAATTTAGCTAAGTTATGCCATCATATTGCTGCCTCTATTTTGTTTAGCCAATCAGCCTACAGGGACTTTAAACCAACCCTGCCCCCTCCTGTAAACACATGCCCTGGATAGTAGTCATGTAATCACAAGCAAATGTAACTTCCTCATATGACTTCCCCAATGGCATCTGTGATCAACAGTCTTACTGCCCACTACAACCTCCCCGTTATGCTCCCCTTAGAGAAGACCCATGTGGCCTGCCAAAATCCCACTCTTTCGGTTCAAATTGATCAATCTGGCCTTAGCTAGGGGACATCAAAGTGTTTCACCCATGAACCCTATGAAAGGCATGTGTCCCAGGTCTCCCTCACGGTCTGCAGTCTACTTTATCCTCCCTATGTGACCCCTTGAGGTATGACAGGTGTTTCTTCCAAGACTTGTTAGTAACAAAGTTCTCTAGTTCAAATCTACTTGTAGTCTGTGGTTAAACTGGGATTTAGCATCTGGCACCCTGTGCTCCACTTAATAAGTGTTAATTTGACAAATTCATGACCGTCACTAAGAATTATCTTTTCCATTTTCTTTTTGTCCTCTTGCCTGGTTTTGGAAGCCCTTTCTTAGCTCAATTCTATACTTTTCCACCTTCCAGTTTATCTTGCCCAAATCTAAAATTTAGCTTTCTTAAATAAAAATTAGCACCTTAGCAGATATCTGGTTTAAAAACATTGATATGTCCTTAATGCCTCAAATCTGAACTTTTTACCAGGTCTTATCAGCTGCTTTAAATTTGTTTCCAAAAAATCCTTGGTGGGTTCTGTTATGAGTTAAATTGTATCTCCTAAAAAAAGGTATGCTCAAATCCTAATTCCAGTACCTGTGAATGTGATGTTATTAGTGTCTTTACAGATGTGATCAAATAAAGAAAAAGCCATACAGGATTAGGGTGGGCACTAATTCCAATGACTGGAGTTCTTAAAAGGATAAAAAGATTGAAAGACAGAAAAGACAAAGACACAGAAGGAAGAAAGCCCTGTGATAGCAGAAGCAGAGATTGGAGTGATGCAGCTACAGGGCAAGGGACACCAAGGATTGCTGGCAACGTGGGGAAGCTAGAAGAGGCAAGAAAGGATTCTCCTTAGAGGTTTCAAAGAGGACATGGCCCTGCCTTGATTTCAGACCTCAAGCCTCCACAAATGTGAGAGTAAATTCTTATTGTTTTAAGCTACTCATATTGCTGTGCTTTGTTAAAGCAGCTCTAGGAAGCTAATACAGATGTATTCTTCTTCTGAAGTTATACTATGTGCTTTATGTGTATAGATTCTGGTCCTTTATAGAAATATTCCTCTTTGCATTCTCCACAGCATAACTCAGTTATTAATCCTGGACAATTTTCCATGACTCTTTTAGATGGAATTATTGCTTGTATCTGTGTTTCTTGGAAAGCATTTACAACAGGAAATACTTGTTTACATATTTCACTGTTAACCATCACCTTCTCAAGAAAATATTTCACTCCTAGCACTAGCTAAGTATCTGGAACATAAAAGCTATCCAATAAATTGTATTTAATAACTGAATAAATTCCATTTTCCTTGCATTTTCATATGCATAATATGAACTGACCACATATATAGACAATGAGTATTTTACAACAAATGCTCATGTATAATTTATGAAACATCAATTTAACATATTTTAGAAGATTGCACATTAATCATATAAAATAGTATAATCATTTATTATTTAATATTTGCTAAGTACTACTTAATATTTAATTTAATACTTAATATTCAATTTCATATGTAGAGCATTAGCTATATCTATCTCATTACAATTAATTGATTTTGTATTGTAAAGACCTATTTTTCTGTTTAAACATGAAATGACATATGTTTGCATGAATAATATTGAACTTCCTATTGGAATTGTCAAGGGAAGTAAAAGGCTAATCTAATAAGAAACGTTAACATAGAACTATAAACAGATGTTGAGAAGCCACAGAAAAAACTTGCACTTTTTACCAATTTAACAATCTTTTCTGCTCTAATTAAAGGAGGAAATAAATGATCCCATGAGGACATTAACCAAAGTATTAATCATTAGCACAATTGCCTAATTTAAATTACTTAGAAAATGCTTTATTTCATATTACATTAAGCAGTCATCACAAGTTTAAATATATTTGAGAAAAATCAAACACACAAAAGGAAAATATTATGTACTACTGGTATTAAGGGGGAAAATGAGAGGAGTAAATTATATAAAAATTTTAAGTTATCTCCTGTTCCTAATCTAAATAATAATGAGAAAAAGAAAAAAAATAGAACCAGGACAAAATTTGTCAAATGTTTTATTAACAAGAATATAAAGACAGTGATACAAGGACATTTTTGAGATAATCAACCAAATGTCAGATATAGAAGGAGCATTACTGGTCTCAGTGCTGTGATGTACAATTGATTGTTCAGGACTCTGCAGGGAATTGCTCAGCACAAGAGGAATACAAATTAGATTTTCCCATAGTTTAGACATCTACAAGTCGCTCTCTCACATGGAGGAAGGAGCTGTAAATTTGAAAATATCTTTAAGCTTGTTATTTCATTTGATGTCCATTCTATAAAGCAAAATGGGGAACTATCCCCAGCACTTGGAGTAGGCAAATAAAATGATAAGTGAGGATGGTGGTTAGAGCTTAAATTAGAATGATGAGAGAGACACTGGTAAACAGTGCATAATAGGGATATGATTCACCAGAATTTTAGGAAAGTAAACAGTAATTGGAAGAAAATGCAGAACTCTGATGTGAGTTTGATGTTTTCAGATCCAGTTATTTTCCCTTTAGCCTGAAAGTTAAATGTGTGAAGAAAAGACCAATAAAAAATTAATTGGCATTCTCCTTCATGGCTGTTCCTTTCATTTGTGTAAACAACAGATAAAAATATTAGGGACGTATGCCATGAGGTCATTCTCTTGGTGCATTAAAGAGAGAAAGTTCCTATCAATGCTCTGACTAAATCCATGGTGGAGAGCAATCTGAAGTGTTTGAAAAGCTCTGGTGGCCCAGTTAGGCAGCCTGAGTTTGTGAATGCCACCACCAGTGGCATCCTGTACACACGTGGGGAAAGCTGCTTCTCTCAACAATGTTAATAATATTAGAGAAACTGAGAAACATTTTTTAACTCTACAAGTGATTTTAACACCTATATACACATTCCCTCCATATATGATATAGAATGGTAACAGAAAAAGTATTTGGATTAGACCTGGAGTTGAACACTAATTTCATTATTAACTGGCTATAACCCTAGTCAATTCTTCTAATTTTGTGAAACTTATTGTCTTTATTTATAAAACAAGAATGCGAAAACTTTGCCTCACACCTGCATTAGCTTAAGTGACAAAATATTTGTAAAGGACAGTATCATGCCTTACTTATGGGCAGCATTCAAAAACTATTAGATTCCTTCATGGCTGCACCTACACCATGAGGGTACACAGAGCTATCCTGTAGGCAATAGATCCTTTTAATATTGAGAAAATGTTTAAAACTTACTTGGTACATTTTGTTATATTCAAAGATCATTACATAATCTAGTAGATAAAAAGGGGTAAAAATCTATATATTTAAGGAAGAAGGATACCAAAAGTTCAGACCATAATTTTTGAGGCTAGTTTCAAAGAAATCAGATCTAGGAGAAGCAAGTTTCACTTGAGTATTGCATGGATACCATAAAATCATGGGGTTTGGCTTGTAATGGCTTCAGAGATATAGTTCGTCTTATCAATTTAACTTTCCCAAATTTCTCTAGAATTGACCTAGATAAAGTTTGCTTCAATTATCTCTACTTAGAAAGAAGTTGTCATCTAATAAAAGTCACATATATTTGCCATGAAGACTGAGAAAAAAAAATAAAAAGTAAGGTGGGCAAGCCAACAATGTGGTTAAAACCACAGATACCGAAGGCAGACAGATTCTGTATTTGAGCAATATCCCTGGCACTTAAGAACTTTCTGTTCTTGGGTGTGCTAATTATCTTCTCTGTGACATAATTTTCTCATTATAATATGTGGATATTAATAGTACCAATATAAAAGTTGATGAGAGAATTTTATGTGTAAGAGTTTAAATTAAACAGTAACAATGATAATATCTGCTTCACACAGCTGTATTAGTACAATTGACCATTAAAAATGCTTCATAATTATAATTAACATTTGTTATATTAGTAATAATTTCAATTCAGAGAGGCATTTATATTTATTAAAGAGAAGAGAAGATAAATAACTTTTCTGAACAAAAAAATAAGAATGAGGTCTTTGTATATATTTCAAGAAGCAGATATGGACGAGATACAATATTCAGACATACATTGATTCTGAAGAAATAGGTCAATTATTCAGAATGTATTATTTTAATGTTTTATTAACTTGCAAATATAGCATGATATTAACCAAAGTTCAGTAAATAAGTATAAGAATTATCTAATTTATTATATATTGTTATTTATTATTAATTGCTGTATCATTATTATTGAAGTTCTAATATTGAAAATATACCAATTTTAATCATAAAAATAAATTATTTTTTAGAAAGTATATTACATTAAAATTATTAACTATATTAGGTATAAACTATCCAGTATTCATTGTTATATTTTTCCTAAACTCTATTTTACTAAAATATTGCTGTTTGTGCTTCATATCCTTATTTTTTAGATTAAGTTCATAAAGTCTTCATGTTTTTGATGCATTTTTAAGAAAACAAGAATTCAGATAGTCATTATAATTTTCCTTATCTTATATGTATATTTCTTATTTTACCTTTATCACATTCATATTTTCCTTTTAGTTGTTTTTCAATTTCATTTGCAATATTACAATTGCCCACTATGGTTATTTAATGCTTCTTTTAATATTATTTGTAATTTAATTTGCTTATGAATTCACACTTGTCTAAGTCCCATATATGGCCATATCACATTTTGATTTATGATTATTTTCTCAATTTTCTACTTTATGTTTTTAATTCCTTCTTTGATTCAAGTGTTGTATAAAATGATACTTTGTTTTAAGTTTTTACTAATTTCTAATTTTTGACATTGGGTTATAAAAGTGTAATTGAAAAAATTAAAAATTTTGACTTCTCACATTTTCCTTTTGGATATTTTATAATGCTTTTGTTGTAAATAAATCATGAAATCTTGAATGTGTTATTCCTTAAATTTTGGCATGCCCTATATACATTGAATATGCCCTATTTATTTCAATTTTCATTTATTCGATTTTACCTATGATTAAAAATCTGATTAAAAATATGATGAGTAAAAAGATTTCCATATACTTTAAATTATAATTTTTTAAAAATATTTTTTGGCTGTTCATTATTTATAATTTCCTTAGTCTCCCTTATATTCTGTAAGTTCCTTAATGTTAGAAACTATGATAACTTTTTTTATTTTTACTTAGCACAATACTAGACATATACTTTCATTAAAGGTATGCTCAATAGCTACATAAATATAAACTTTAAACTGTATGTAACGTGAGTATATTTCTTCTAAATTTTTTAAATTTAGTTAAAAGAGAAATAGAATAATTTAGAAAATAATGTCAATGAAAACACTATATAACAACTTATAAAATTTACATACATCAATATTAAGAAATTTCTAAAGAGGTAAAGGGGGTCAAAATAGAGTTTAGGGGAAGGGTGAAGTGGGTAAATGGGATCAAATATATGGTAGCTGAAGGAAACTGGACTTCGGATGGTAAACACACAATAGAATATACAGATGTCAAATGATAATGTACACCTGAAATTATATAATTTTATTAACCAATGTTATCCCAATAAACTTAATTAAAAGAAAAATGTACTAATAAAAAAAGAAACAAATACAAAAAAAAAAGAAAAAAGAAATTCCTTGATGCAGTTTATATTATTTTTTTATTTAAAGAGGAAGCACTAAATAAATGAGGAAGTCAACTCAAGATTATGAAAATGGAATGGAAACAAAATAAAAAAAGAAGGAAAGTATAATATATAGAATTGTTTTTTATTCTTTTATTTTTCTTTCCTATGAATTTGATAAAATCTTCACTTTTAACCTTTCTGTTCATCTTTAGGCGGTTTCCTTTCAAACAAGATACTAAGATGATTTTTTGTTTTATATCTTTATTAAATTTGAAGTTTTGTTTACCCCCAATCTCCTCGTAATTCCAAAAATGCAGTATATTAGGTCTTAAGAGGAAATATTTATTGGAAATTTTAAGTAAGCCATCTTCATCTGCTGTCAGTGATGTGATTCATTTACACCTTCCCAATAAAGTACAGGTAAATATAATATCCATAATAGGTATGTAACAATAGGTATACAAGCACCTAGACTAGCATGTTGCTCTTCTCTATTTAGTCTGACATTGTCCTAATGTGAGTTTGAAGTTTTTCCTTTACAAGGTGGGGGATGGTTGAGACATGCAGCACTTTTCTTCAGCTTCCTTTATCACAAGTAATATGAGGCCAAGTTGCATTCATAGAGAGGCTATTTGAGTCTTGAGTTTTCTTCCTAATAATTATGAAGTGTGTGTGTGTGTGTGTGTGTGTGTGTGTGTGTGCGCGCGCGCGCGCGCGAGTGCGCGCGTGCATCTGCGCACTCTTTATTTCTTTTCATGTATTAGTTATAGCTGTTTTTCTAGAAATACATTCATTGTATTTATATTACTCAAATTTATCTCACAGTATTGTTTATAGAATCATTTTATTAATATAATAATTGTAGTTTCTATAGTACTGTTAACTTTTTAAATACTAACATTGCTTATGCATTAGTTTATACCTTCTCTATACATTACTTGATTTGTTGCTATGGATACATCAATTTTATAATTTTCAAAAACTAGCTTTGATTTAATTACTCTCTTTATTTAATCGCTTCTATTTTTTATTAACTCTTTCCACACTTTTATTTTAATTTGCTATTTATTTTTCTAAATTCTTTTAGTGTTATATTTTATTATTAGTTTCAAGTATACAATACATTGTTTAGACATTTATATAGTTTATGAAATGATTCCCCCAATTACTCTATCACCCTTCTCGCTCTACGCATAGCCATTACATTACAATTTTTCTAAATTCTTAAGGAAAATGCTTAGTTCAATGATTTCGTCTTGTTTTCTGTTACATGCTTCAAAGATATTATCTTTCCATTACACTTTATTTAGCTACATCAGTCAAGTTTTGCCATGAAATACTTTATTAATAGGCACTTCAAAGTATTATTTAATATGAAGTTGTATATTGTTTAATTTTCAAGTATTGAATATTTTCTAGTTTTCTTTCTGTTACTGGTTTCTAACTTAATTCTGCTGCAAAGACACACTCTGTATGCTTTATATCCCTTAAAATTGGTTGGGGCAATAAATTTAATGAAAACAATCAGCCTGAATCTGACTTCTCAAGAAAGGAAAATAGTGTATAACACTTTCAAAATGCTAAAAGGAAATAAGCTATCATCCCAACATTCTCCAATGAAAATATCTTTTGGACAAAGAAACAGAGAAAGTTCACCAGTGATGGACCCACACTCTAGTAAATTCTAGAAGTCTATTTCAGGTAGAAGAAAACTCTCAGTGCCTTGTAGAGCTCCTGATGCCTTTGTAAGCTGCATACTTTCCAAATTTTTCTGGTTGTGCCTGTGTCTGGTGTTTGAAAGAATAGGATTTAGGGCATCCTTACTTTTTGAATACTCCCCTATTCCACCTTCTGACCAAGAATTGTGAGCAGAAATTATGTACATAACAGAGCATTTATTTGACAGGTAATAAGACCTCATATGGCTTTCTTTTCATGCTTCTTAAAAATAAAATATTGGGGAAAAATTGAGATGGTGTCTTCTTAATCAGCTTGTATCTAAATGATTTTGTTGAGTAGAGCTTTCCATGATATTGTTGTTCAATGGCTTTGACAATCCTTTTTCTCGCTCTGAAATCTGCTGATTTTTTTCTAAGTTAAGCAAAAGTTTTAACTAAGGAATGTTATCAGTGGTTTCTGATTTTAGGTTTCCTTTAACTACTATAATCAATGATTTCATGGTTTTTCTTCTGTGTTTTTAAAAAATAAAAAAGGTTTCAGTGGTATATCCTTTACTCTGCAATTTTTAATCATAACTTTCTTTTATTTTGCTGATCCTAAGAGAATGAATCTTATGTAAGGTCATGTTGAAGACATGTTCAAATTGTTCACTTAATGACATGTGAATAAATTTCCAAAGCTGTAACTCTGGAAAGTGATGAGACCAGAACAATAAAGGAAAACTATCCTTTCTGTTTACATACCTGGTAACTTTGACTGTTCAACAGGTAAAAGTAGCTTATATGCAGAATAATTATAATTATTTTAGCATAAGAAACTAACTCGTATTTCACATTTCATACTTTTTATTTCTTATATCACTTAGGCTTTGTTCTAAGAATCAAAACTATTCTAAGGACTTGAAACAGATATTTAATTAAGGAATTTTGCAAAATTTTTGGAAAGGCTAGATGAGTGAAAACCAGGGAGGCTTTGCTGAAGCTATTAATCTAGTATTAAGAAAGCCAGGATCAGGAAGCTGGCATTGAATCTGCAATTTTCTCACACATCCGTGCAGGTATCAGTTGAAATAGTGCGATACCCATGTTCTCATAGGCTTTTCTTGCTAGATAAAGAAGCAAAGCACCAGAAAGATGACATCAACTTTCCTTCTGCCTTATTTCTTTAAGTTCAGAAAGTTAATAAAACCTAATTATACCTAGAACACCTAACAAGAGATTCTTAGAAATGTAGTTTTTACCATTGCCATTTCTGCAATAGAGCAAATGGATGAAGAATTAAGCAAATATATCTAAAATTATCAAAGTGTCTTAATTTTAATGCAGAATACTTTCATTTCAAAAGTGTTAGTTATTTTTTTCCATTTTGGAGAAAAAAAAGCATACTGAAGGTGATATCTCTATTTTGTTAACCAATAATAGTAAGGACATTGACCAAAATCTTGCCATAGATACATATTAGACTTTGGTCTAATTGCCAGGTGCATGCTTCTTATACCCTGGTTGCAGTATCATTGACGATGTGCTCTACTCAAGTCAGAGGCTTGTGATTAATTTTATGTTTTGGTTTATACATAGTCCTGTTACAATCTTCATACAAAAAAAAAAAACCAATGAGACTGAGTCTGAATATAGTTGAGACAATTTTATCTTATTTCTAGTCTGGCTACATGTCACTGTTTTTCATGGTAAAATTAACTTTTGTTTTTTAAGATAAAAATCCAATGGGTATTTTAATGAACACCAAAGTGAGGGGCTATGTGATTCATTGCTTTACTTTACTTTTTTTTTTTCTTAAAATCCAATTTGCTAGTTTAGCAGCAATTATTAGAATGACTCCATGGATTTGATAGCTAAAGATATGGAAAGACAGAGTACAGTAAGTTCTCACTTAGCATTGTCAATAAGTTTTTGGAAGTGAAATGAAATGAGATATAATGAAATCAATTCTACCACAGGCTAATTGACATAAACAAGAGTTAAGTTCCTATGGCATCTCATCAGTGTTACAACAAAATGATGTTGAACAAAATGAAATTCCTCAAGGAGTTGCTGTATATGTCTTTTGGAGGACAGATTATTATCATGCTTGATAATAATATAGATTATTATCTCCCAAGAGCCTACACTGGGATCTAGGACTTTTCCAGATATTTAGAAAATCTCCATCCCAGCCTTTCCAGGATTAGTTTTGTCCTAGCTGGGAAGCTTTATGAGCTAAAGGCAATAGCTCTGGGGAATAATGGGCATCACAAATGGAAAATGAGATAGAGTCAGATTTCCCATAACATAACCTCACCTCAGCCGTTGGTGACAGTTCTGTGCTTTCTACCACTTCCATGAATCCTGAGAAAGGAACTGGGATAAAGAGCTTACTTTGAATTTACTTTACAATTTTATAAGTTGCTGCATGATTATACATTGCTTAATAATATCTCATTAGCATATTTCCCATGTGGCTTGTGTTATAACAGTATCAGAGAGGGAAAAGATGTAAAAATAATATTCATCCTCTAATTTATGATATGGGAGAATATGCAAGGAATATTACTTTCAACACTTCATTTTACTTGCTATATTTCTTTTATATATTCCTTATCACGTTAGCTTTCTTTTTAGCTTTCTATCTTACACTAATAATAAAAGACAGGGGAAGGTAGTAATGGAAGTCTGGCAATGACTATGAATACACATATCAACCTGGGCAAAAAGGAATGTGAAGTGACCGACTTGGGATTGTAATGAGGATGGTGTAATTTAATACTATCTTCTTGCCTTGTTAAAAGAGATGGATTTTGTACCATACTTAGCTTATTATAATTTTTCTCATAAAAATGACTCACTGAATAGTAGTTCCCCCCAAAATACCTTGTTTTTGAATTATACATGCTGTCCCACCTTCGACTTTAAAATAAAATACCTGGTTGATTTGCAAATAGTTCTATATCATTCAGGTAATTGAGAATAAATTTTCTGGGCACATAATTTCAATGCAAATATTTGCTTTAAAAATATTCATGCTTTTTGTAAATTAAATTTAATTAAAATGACCTAAGTATGGTTTTAAATCTAATTTTCCTAATCTGTTTAAAAATATGTACTGCTAATTATAATTTTGCAAAAGTTGCATATTTGTTGCTCTATATATGCTTTATATATGTGTGTGTGTGTGTGTGTGTGTGTGTGTGTGTGTGTGTGTATACACACACATATATATATATAGGCATTTAATGTTCCACAGTGGTTTTGTGATTTTTGATATTTGGAAAGATGAAAAATTTTATTTATTTACTCATTCAAGATATCACAGTGAATTTCTTAGTACAAGCTTTGAAGAATGCGCTAGCAGGGCTGTAGAGATTATTTTGACATAAAACCTGTTCTAAAGGAATTCATAGTTCAGGAAAGAACTTACAGCTGAATAGACAGTTTAAATAAGTTTTATGTGTATGGATTGATAAAATACTTTTTTACCAGCCTGTTGTAAAAAAAAAATCTTCCCAAGCTTTTCTAATATTAAATATTTGACTACATTTCTCACATATATTTTAAAATTATTATAAATTTAATTCAAATGTATAATAAAATAATCTTAAAAATAAGTAAGTTAATTAATTAATTAAAATTTAAATAGATTCATTCAATGAAATCTGTACCCTTATTATCTTTGAATATTTTCACTTTTCTTTAAGTGATAAAAAACTGTATTTGTGAAAATTTGTCTGAGCAATTGGACCTAGAAGAGGAAAAGAAGTGCTAAGCCTTTGAGCTGAATTTATGAGTTTCCCACAAAGAGAAAAAAAGTAAAATGAGAGAGAATGCCTTCTGGAACAAATATCTCCAAGTATGGGCAAAGTTTTACAGATGGTAAACCTTCTCCCTGATTAGATTTGTGGTTGTTATGGAGATGAAAACATGCTGAATCCTTTCAAGGTTTGTAAAAGAGTACAATAGAATAAGGTTACTTTCTAATATATATAAAAATCATAAAAGTATATACTTTAAAGTGAAGCCAGGAAAATTAAAGAACTCTCACTTACTATGGAGAAAGAGGTACCAAAGTGAAAAAAGGTTTTATACAAGTAATGATAGAGTGCAGTTGAAATTTCAAATTAACAACATATTATGAGTGTTAGTGAGCCAGAAAATGCAGAAATGCCTAAACCTAAATTAGTTCAACCACCTTCTCCCCCAGTATAGATTTCAAATGAATGGAAGTAAACAATGGGAAAGCAAACTAAGCAGTGGCTTATTAGCTGAGGATCCAGCACCAAATTTGAATACCAGAATGCAAAAATAATTGAGTCACAGATATAGTTGAGTGAGTTCTTCTTCTTGCATTTATACCAACTATTACCACCAATATATAAATTCAAGTAATAGAAATTACCACTTCAGTGGCATGGAAGCCATGTCATCAAAGGCCAGCACCAAAAAAAAAAAAAAAAAAAAAATCAAACAACAAATATAGCAAAATTTGCTCCTGATGTCTCCCACAGAGCAGGCTGAAACATGCTCTCGACCTCTCAGATTACAGCATAAATCCTTTGTCTTGGTGATAAAAGTGAGAATAAAAAAACTTCATAGAGAAATCACCCTGGGCTACTAAATAAGCAGTGCCGGTCTTTACTATTTTGACGATTAAAAGCAAGAGAAATAGTCCAATCTCATGAGCACTGACAGTCTAGCCTTGTTAAAAGTTTTAGCACTCAAATATTCAGCCCACTATAATGTCCTTCAAACTTATCAATTCCTAATAACCTCTCTTTTTTGTGGATGTATAAGTGATACGGCAAGAGACATATAAGATCTTTTTTCCTTGGATGCAATTATTCAGCACTCAATATTTGTTAGCTAAGCAAAATAGATATACTAAGCCATTCAATCTACTGAGAAAAACAGATAGATATCTAATACAGCAAGGCTTATTACAGTGAGTGCTGTAGTAGAAATGCTAAGGAAACAGTGCAAGGTTTTCCATTCCAGTTTAATATTGTGCTTCCTGTGATGTGGATGCATAGTAATACTTCAAGGGTTGTGTCAGCTGAAGGTAATAATAACAACCTTAAGATCAAAATGATATCTTCAGTTGATGTACTCTTCCAGCAGTTTCACATCTGAGAATTTTATATGAAGACTGTTCACTTGTCAAATATCTGAGGTACTTTATTTTCCCCCTGTCAGAATCTGATGTCCACTGCAGCACTCATCTCCAAAGACTATTTATTTAGTAACCTTGATCAATTTTAAGCTTGTTGAATACTTCACACGTTGAAGGTGGGAATCAGGAAGATAAATGGTAGATAAGAATTCACTGAAGCTGATGGGAATAATTTATCTTAACAGCATGATAGTATAATCACATCCTGATAGAGCATAGGAGATTCTATAAGATGACTTTAAGGACCAAGTTCAGGAAAACTAAAAATTTCCAAACCTGAAGATCTTTTCTAACTTTTAAATATTTCTTTAAATAGTTTTTTTTTAATTATACAAAAAATCCTTTGTGCCCAATAATGCATGAAGTATTACACAGAAATTAACTACTAATATTATAAAGTATTGAAGATTATATACAATAATGCTCTTTTAAGATAAGCATTATATGGTATAGGAGATCTACATATTTTCATTTACAGAAGTATTGTATGCCAAAATTCCATGCAATTTTTCTTTTCATTTTCTTTTATATTTTTTGCTACTTTGTCTACAGGGCATTATAACTCATAAGTGAATGTACACTGTGATAAGTATCAGTAAAATTTTATATATAATTTACCATGCTGTTTCCAATATAAATTTATTTTGGAATTTCTTCACAGAGTATTTAGTCCCATTTATTTAAAGATACAGAAGTATATGCTTATCCCATTTTAAAATACCAAATTTTTTAAAAATTATTTTTTTATGATTTGAAAGGCAAATAAATATAGAAATAGGTAAATATATGGAACTGACATATAACTAATTCAACAATAAAAATAACATTTAAAATATTTAAATATTTGATCTGTTTTACTCAGTCTCAAAAATTAGCAAGATTTTGGGGTAAGAGTTTATAAATACAGCCCTTTTCCCTATTTTCAACTTTTGATGTGATGGCTTTATTTACCAATGTCTTTCTTGTTTTTTATTGGTATCAGTTATTTTGTGCCTTTTTAAATCATATAATATGGCAACAGAAACTCTGATTTTTAAATATTCTTATCTAAATTTGGATCTTTTGTTGAATAAATGATTCATAGTATGTAATCAGAAAGCTTTTTCTCTTTCCTACTGTAACTTCCAAATTCATAAAGCAGTGCAAATTCTTTATTTTCTCTTAAAAAAAAAGACTCAAAAGCCTTCTCTGGCCCATCATGACTGATGCAAAATGGTTTATGATAATTTTAAGACATAGATTTGGAGCTGATTCAGTACCTAAGATTTAATCACCTACTATTCAAGGAAGACCTCTTTGTTCTGTCTAGTTTTCTTTCAACTCTCCTCCCTCATTTGGCTTCTCATAGTCTCTGACCTTTTTGGATGGACCAAGCAAGAAAGAAAAGATAAAGAGAACAAAGAATTTCTTAATCAGTACTTTTATAGATTTATTGCTTATTTTTGGATCTGACAGAAGAGTAAAGATAACATTTTTTTTTTCAAGGTGCTCATTCATAGATCAAGTCAGTAATGTCTTTTAATTACTTTTTTTTAAATAATCTTCTTCAGGGGTCTCCAACTCCTGGACTATGGACTGGTACCGGTCCTTGGCCTATTAGGAACTGGGCCCCCCAGCAGGAGGTGAGAGGCATGCTAGCAAACAAATCTTCAACTGTATTTGCAGCCACTCCCCAGTGGCATCACCACCTCAGCTCTAACTCAGATCATAAGGTATTAGACTCTCATAGGAGCCCTGGTCCCTGGTGCCAAAAAGGTTGGGGACCATTGATCTACTTCACCTAGATACTATGTTAAGATCCTAATGATCCTCTTGGGTATAATTTTAAATAATTCTCATTGAAATTTGATAGGAGATAATCTAGAAAATACCCATTTCCTCTGCATTTGTTTTGTGAATAAATTATGGGAATGCAAGCTGACCATACATGCCAATCTCTTTCAAAACTATTAGGAGAATAGTTAGCAGATTTTGATGTTGCAGTTCTCCTTGTTGGAATCTGTGCTGGTTAAATGTCAATTTAGCTAGGCCATGGTGCCCAGACGTTTGGTCAAACACCAGTCTAGATCATTAAAAATGGAGGATCCTGGGAAGATGACATAGTAGGAGGTACTGGGAATCTGTACAACACCTAGACAACCATTGCACTGATAGAATCTGTCTGTAGTAACTATGTTGAAGCTCTGGAGTATACTGATGGTGTACAACTTCCATGGGAAGGCTTGGATAGAAAATTATAGTTAACTTCAGTCAATCCAGCTCTTAGCACAATAGCAGATACCCAACTCCACCCCTTAGTTTCCTAACAGACACCCCTGCACATATTTCTGGAGCACCCTGCAATTAGTATGCAGAAGTTGCATTGGGAAAAAGATCTTATCTTTAAAATTTAAGATTTATGCTTTAATTGTTGATTACTGCTTCTGATCACAGAGGCACAAAAAGCCAGAGACAGCTATTATTATCAAACTTCCCCCTCAGTGTTGCCATCTCCTCTGCCTCTGGTTAAAGTAACTTCCAAGGGATTTAAAAAGTTAGCATTCTTTTCTCTAATTCTTTTACTGTTTTTGTTTTTCCCCTTTTGAGAGTTAGACATTAAAGATGAGGGTATTCAAAAGCAACTATTTATACAGGACAAATTAGAAAGTCACCACAAATGCCCAGGAAAAAAGGTAGACTTAGAAAAGACCTCAGAAGACCTAAAGATTATACCTCAAGATGATCTTGAGCTCAAAAATAGCCTTTGGGGGGGAGGGGATTAAAAAAAAAAAGAATAAGAAAATACAACAAACTCTAAGGAAGGGAAGTAATTTGATCTCCTGATATACCATATTATTAAATTCAAATATTCATTTTAAAAAAAATTATCATAAGGCATAAAAAGAAAAAGAAATATAAAACCCAAGGGATAAAATATCAAAAGAAACTGCCCCAAAAGACATAATGTCAGGTCTACATGACAAACACCTTAAAACTGAAGATAATCTTAAAAGCAGCTCAAAGAACTGAAAAATGATGTGGAGAAATTCAAGAGAATGATGTATGAACCAAATGGAAATAGCAACAAAAAAATAGAAAACCTAAACTGGAACCAAAAAGAAATTGTGAAGCTGAAAATTACAGTAACTAAAAAAAAAAAATTACTAGCAGGATTAAAAGGCAGATTTTAACAGACAGAAAAAAAAAATCTTTAAGGTAAGAAAATGGAAATTATTGAGTTTAGAAACAGAAAGGAAAAATATTAGTGAAAATAGCCTAGAGTACATGTGGGACACCATCAAGGTGATCCATATACGAAGAGAAAGTTACCAAGAAAATATTTGAAGAAATCATGGCTGAAAATTTTTCCACTTTGATGAAAGACATGAATATAAACATTCAGGAAACTAAACACTCAAAGAAAGATAAAGTTAAAGAGACTCATACTGAGACACATTATAATCAAACTTTCAAAAGCGAAAGACAAAAAAGAATCCTAATAGCGGCAAGACAGAAGTGATTCATTGCATACAAGAGTTCCTTAATTAGAGTATCAACAGATTTTTGCAAGAGAAACTTTTAAAGCCATAGGCAATTGTCTGATAGATGCAAAGTGCTAAAAGAATAAAATTGTCAACCAAGAACTTTATATCTGGAAAAACAGTTCTTCTAAAGTGAGGGAGAAATTAAGACAGTACGAGATAAAGAAAAGCTTAGAGAACATGTTACCATTACAGCTTTCTCACAAGAAATGCCAAAGAGATTCTTTTCCATTGAAATAAAAGACATTAGACAGTACCATAAAACCATATGAAGAAATAAAGATCTCAGGAAAAGTACATATATGGGCTATTATAAAAACTAATATTGTAATAGCAGTATGTCACTCTATTTTTTGTTTTCTACATCATGTAAGAAACTAATACATTAAAAATTAAAAAATAATTATATCTAAAAGCTGGTATCATTGGAACTTTGGTTTATAACTACATTTTTTTCTGCGTAAGTTACAAAACTAATAACATTTAAAATAATTATTAGTTTATGTTTTTGGACATATGATGTATAAATGTGGAATTGTGTGACATCAGCAACTGAAAAAGATAGAGATGTAGCTATAAAGGGGCGATTATTTTACATTGTTAAAGTTAAGCTGGTATAAATTCAAATTAGAGTGCTATAACTTGAGAATGATAATGTAATCTCCATGGTAACCATAACAAAAAATAGCTATAGAATATACACAAGGAAATAAAAAAATTAAATATTTTAATACAAAAAAATGACTAAGCACAAAAGAAGAGAGTAATGCAGGCATTGAGGCACAAAAAATTGCTAAACACATATGGAAAACAAATCATAGAATGACAGAAGCAAGTCCCTTCTTATTGATAATGACTTTAAATATAAATAAACTCCCCAATCAAAAGACAGAATAAAGTACCATGATCCAAATACACGCTGTCTACAAGAGACTCAAGGTAGATACATGCACACAAATAGTTCAAGAAATAAAAGAATAAAAAAAATATAGTCTACACAAATAATAACCAAAAGAGAATAAGAATGGTTATACTAATACCAGACAAAATTGACTTCAAATCAAAAAAGTTTACAAGACAAAAAAGGGTATTAAATATTAATAAATGTTCAATCTAGCAAGAAGATATAACAACTACAAACATTTATGCATCTAATAACAGATATTCAAAATATATAAAGAAAAATTGACAACTGAAAGAGGAAAAAATACTACAAAAGAAGGATACTTTAATATTCCATTTTCATTAATAAATAGAACACAACCAGACAAGACAGAGAAGTTAACTGAGGACTCAAACAATACAATAAACCACCTGAATCTAATAGACATATACAGAACTCTACCCAACAATGACAGCACACATATTCTTCTCTAATGCACATGAGACATTTTCCAGGATAGACCAAATGTTTGTTACACGACACATTAAGTCTCAATAGATTTAACACATAGATATAAAAAGTATCTTCTCCAAGTACATTGGGATAAAGTTAGAAATTAATCATAGAAAAAAAACTAAAAAACTTACAAATGTTTAGAAATGAAACTACACTTTCTTCATTGTCTTTGCTCCTTTGTCAAAACTCAGTTGATTATGTTTATAAGGGTCTATTTATGGATTTATTGTTATGTTCCATTGATCTATTTGTCTGTACTTTCATTAATACCACACTGCCTTCATTGCTACAGCTTTACAGTAAATCTTGAAGTCAAGTAACATTAGTCCTCCAGCTTTGTTCTTCTCCTTCAATATTGTATTTTATTTTCTAGGTATTTTGTCTCTCAATATAAACGTTAGAAGCAATTGACAATATTCGTAAAATAAGTTGCTGGGATTTTGACTGGTATTGCTTTAATCTATGCATCAAACTGACATCTTGACAATATTGAGGCTTTCTATCCATGAACATGAAATAATTCTCCATTTATTTAGTTCTTTGATTTTATTCATTAGAGTTTCATAGGTGTTTCATATAGATCTTGTACATATTTTGTTAGGTTTATATTTAAATATTTACTATTTCTGGGTGATAATGTAAATGGTACTATGTTTTAAATTTCAAATTCCACTTGTTCATTGTTAGTCCATAGGAAAACAATTAACTTTTGTATATTAGTATTGTATCCTGAAACCTCGTTATAACTGCAATTTTTTTTTCAGATTTTCTGAAAAATTTTTTTCAGATCTGCGATGAAATATATGACCATGTCATCTGCAGACAAAAATAGTTTTATGTCTTCTTTTCCAACTGATATACTTTCCCCGTCCCTTTCTTACATTATTGCATTAGTAAGGATTGCCATTGATTTTGATTTTGGTTATTATCTCAGTTAATAAGGTATTAGATTCACAATAATATATGATAGTTAATTATTCTTATATTGCCAATTACTTATTTTAGAGGTATATGATTAAAGGAGCTTAACAGTAAAGTTGTCACCTCAATTTAATGTTAGGTACTTAGTATCATACCATGTTTGTCAACCTCAACTCACAAATAAAGCTGTATCTTTCCTAATAGCTTCCAAACATGTTTACCACTTTGGTAAAGAAGACAAAGGAAATTACATACGATATTGTTGAACATGAAAAAAATATATATCTTTTGAATTAGGTGTTACAGTTTTTATTGCATGCACTGCTGTGTCTCCTTAACAACTACTATTTCAGAAATATTACAGAACCCACTTCCTTAGCTATCAGACATATTGACTAAGCTTGAAGTTTGAAAATTATATATTTGCTATTCTAACAGTTTGATTATTTTTAGTTTGGGGAAGAAAATATCTCCTCTCCATTTTTATCTTTATTCATTTGATCTTTGGTATAGAAAATGCAATCCAGATTCACAAAATAAAACAGCACAGAGAAAAACTCATTCAATGGTAAGCACTATATGACTCTATTAAAAAAAAAAAGTAAAGGTTACTTTCACAAAGTCTTTAAAAATTATTTCTGAATGCTTGAGTCTGACAAATATGAGATAAAGAAAACATAGTTGACAGTTAATTAGATCTTAAGTACTTTTCTATTAATGTACATATGCATCAGGTTTCAAATATAACTTGGGAATTATTAATCTTTTTTTCCCTCCAAATCACAAGCAATTATGCTCAAAATAATAATTAGAAGTACATATATTCTTTTGCTGATATCCTATATCTTATTTAACAAATATTTCTAAGAAAATATACATGATCAGAACTTAAAATTAAAAATGGAAATATACACTTATATAAAACCTATATGTTCATAGTTACCAATGTACTTACAAATATATAGTTATTCTTAAAATTTAGAAATGAAATATATCACTGATTTAGTGAACTATATTATTCCTGAATTCATGAGGTCTTCTAAAGAAAGGAGGAACATAAAAAAGAAAGGAGGCTGCTAATGAAATGTTCCCACATAACTTTAGTCAAGCTTTACATAGAAAACTTCATAAAAAATTTTCAGTCTCTATTTCACTCTGGGTGTCTTAATAGCAATAGATTTCACTCAACTTTATAATGTCTTTATTTAGACTAAGTACTATGGCTGTCTTATACAGATATGCATTTAATGTTCCATTTAAGACATAAACAGAAGGAAGGATGCTTTGGGATAGAATACTTGAAATTTGTGAGCATTATGTTTGATGTGATTTTTTGAAATGCAGTAACTCTAATTTGTGTTATATTAGGTTGTCATTTTAGGGCAGTTTTTTTGCGGAAGATTTTGATATTATATACCTGTCAGATTTTTGTTGTTAAAGAATGGGAAACTTCTGCTTTTATGTTACACTTTCAGTTTATTAATAGCTCATTTTAAAATGCAACAGAAGAGTCTTATCATGTCAGAATCATGAAAAATTATTTCTAAATAGCAATTTGTTAAAATACATTTTATAACCATTCTGGTGGAAAACTATGCTGAGAGATATCAGATGCACTGGTTTCATTCTTGGAGTAGAAAGAAATGATTCAAATAGAAAATAAACGTGAAAAAATTATATGCTATTTTGGATGATTCATTAATTTTCCTTTAAATAATAATGCAGATCTTTGTTGAACTACAATCTGACATTTTACTATTTTATGCACAGAAATATACTCCTATTCATGTCATTAAATGGAAATTTAAATTGCAGCAATATTGTTAAGGAGAATATATCCATTATCCACTTTATTATGTTTTATGATATACATGAGGACATTGGAGTATATTCATCATTGAGATAATGACTAGATATTTTGCTGTGTAGAATTTTAATGAATAAATGGCATTTACATTGGTTATTTATCTACTCTTTTATTTCAGGAAAGTATGCTTGTATTACTAACCAAGAACTAACGCTTTCATCCCTTTATATAGACACAGTGAAGGCATAGGCAGGTTAACAGGACAAATCAGAACTCTCGTGCTAGCCTTTCTATCTCACTTTTGAAAATTTAGAGGTTTAGAGATCTTGCTGTTGTATTTGTAACGAATCAAAGAAAAATGGGTCCTTCACATACATATTTGTTCCAAAACTTGTAATAGCTAAGAGTTCTTGGGCATGTGACTTCCTACTACTGTCTCTCAATTTCCTCCTGTGTAAAATGTTACCGATAATAACTAAATAATTAGTTTGTATGTGAAGCATTTAGAAAGTGCTTGGCACATGCTATGTGATGTATAGGGCATTATTATTACGATTATTATTACCATTGACTGTAACAATTAATAGGACACTAGCTGTCCCATACTTTTCATTGTCCTAATTCTGTTTACAACTTATTTCATTAGCACTGTTCCACTATGAAACAGATTAAGAAAACTTCTCTACCACTCAACTAGGCTTGTCAGAGCAATTTTCTTCCATGGTGCCTCTTTGATTCTGGTTACCCACGCCATTTTATTGCCCTATTGCTGCTCTGTTCCACGCCATATTCCAAAGGCAATTCTGAGGAAAAGGTCTAAGTGTAAGTGAACCAAAAACCAAAAACATATTTTACCTAAGCTTTTATGAGGAAAGAAAGATACAAGCAAAATAAGTGTGTATCCTAATATAAAAAGAGCATGTAGCCTAATGATGACCAAAAAGAAAAATCTACATTTCATTAAGAGGTAGGAAATGAGAAGCATGAGTGAAAGAAGGATGTCAGGGGGTGTAATAGTTTAGAGAAGAAAAAGGTCCTAATATGAGGAAATGTCCTGGAAAGGAAAAGAACTATAACAAAAATGAGTAAGATAGGGTAAAAATAGAAATAGGAGATGACACTTTATACAAGCTTTTGTGAAGCAGAACTGCATGTGAAAGGGGTAATATGTAGATTAATATGGATTTATTTTCCTACTTACATATTCCTGACAAGATGCCAGTTACTTCTGTAAGCACTATGCAATTATAAACTAATAGATTCTTTAACAATAAGCATAAGAAAACTGGTGAGATTATATTAATATCACACAAAATACAATTTAAAATAAAAAAATATCAAGATGAAAGAGGAATATATCATAATGTTAAAATGTAAAGTTATCAGGAAGAGCTAATCCTCAATGTGAAAGGTCTATAATAGAAAATCTAATTTAAAAAAGAATCTAAAAGAATTAAAATACAATTACAGTTTGAGATTTTAAACACTCTTCTCCTGTTAACTGATAGAACGAGTAAGAAAAAATTCAGTAGCAATATAAACATTTGAACAACAATAGTAACTACCTAGTTTATATTTATAGACTGCAACATGCGGTAATTACAGAATAACATTTTTACAAGTGCATATTGATCATTTTCTAAGATAGACCATATGCTAGGCTATTAAATAAGCCTGAATAAATTTTACAAGATGGAAATCTTACAAAGCATATTCTCTGAGCACAAGATAATTAAATTAGAAATCAATAACAATAGGGTAGCTAGAAAAATCCAAAAAAAATTGGAAATTAAACATTTACTTCTATATAAATCAAAGTCAAAGAAGAAAATAACAGAAAAAAATAAGTTATTTTAAACGAAACAGAAATTTAAACCCCCCAAAATTAAAATTTATAGGGTATAGTATTTAAAGGAAAAATTTTAGTTGTAAATGTAATTTTTATATTAAAAAAGACTAATATTAATGATATTATCCATCACCTTAAGTCACTAGAAAAAAAAGAGCAAATTATTTTCTATTATCAGGATTGAAAGAACTTTTACAAAAGACACTATATGCAAGAAGACAAGATAAAAAAGAATCTGAATAACAATTTTATATCAGTATAGTTAACAACTTAGATGAAATAGGCATTTTGTTTTAAAAAAAATCAAAATTAACGCATGAAAAAACTGAAACAGCAAGACTACTAGCAAAAAAAAATTAATTTGTAAATTAAAAGCAAACAAACAATTAAAATCAAACCAAAGAGAAGGAAAGACTTCTCTTTAAAGAAAATTTCAGGCCTAGATGGCTTCACTGGTTGTCTTTTAAGTATTTATGGAAAACTAATACTAAGTTTATGTAAAATCTTTGAAAAATAGAGAAGGGAACAAATACTAGCTTATTTGAAGAGTCCGATATAACACCAACATGAACTTGACCAGGACACCAGAAGAAAAATGTTTACATATCAATATCCCTTACAAAGAGGTCAAAATCCTAATAATACTTTAGCAAACAAAATCTAGCAATATATAACGAGTTAAAAGTGAGATTTATTTCTGGAATGAAAGTTGTTTTAGCATTGAAAAACAATATAATTTACCACATTAATAAATAAAACAGAAGAATTATTTTCTCCTCTAATAGCTGCATAAAATGCAAAATTTACCGCCCAATCAATATGAAACCGTCAGCAAACTAGAAACTAGAAACAATCTGATATACTGACATCTATCAAAAAAAAAAAAACTAAAGTTAACATTGTACTTAATGGTGAAATGCAGAATTTTTTCTTCCTTTAAGAGAAAAAAGGACAAAAGTATTTGTTATCATTACCTCTATTACTCATTGTACTAAAATCCAGTCAACACAAATGGCAAAAATAAATATATTTAAAATGCACAGAAAGGAAAATTTCCGCTGTGTTTATTCAGTTAATAAGATTATAAAGAAAATTCTAAAATATCAACAAAAATTCCTCAAAACTAAAAAGTTAATTTACCTATGTGAATTACAACAGATATCAATACACAGATATCAACAATGATGAAATACAACAGTAATGATAACAATAACTATATACTACACCTACAAATAATTAAAAATTCAATTTAAAATGCTATTTACAATACCTTTGAAAACCATAACTATAAATAAATGTATCAAAATATGTTACAGGCCTCTACATTGAAAAACTACAGATTACTGACATGACTGAGAGAAATAAAAAAAAGATTAAAAAAAACATGTTTATGAGTAGAACTATGGAGTCTAGTTAAGGTGTTAGCTCTTCCCAAATTGATCTGTAGATTCAATACAATCCCAGTTGTATCCCAACAGGTTGTTTTCTTCTTTTCTCTTTTTTTAGTAAAAGTTAACAAGATGATTCTAAAACTTATAATAAAATAAAAACACCTAGATTTTATAATAAACTATATACACTTTGGGTCAGCACGAGCAACTGGTACAAGTTATGGCTTACTCTAAGACTGTCAAGGATTGTAACACTTCTAAGGTTTTACCGCATGTTCAAGCATCAAGGGAATCTGTTGTTTCTCATGATGAGTATCTTTTCTATATTGAATACAATTGGTCCCTGTTTTGAATATTAATAGTCAGTGAAGTTAGCATTAGAGTACTCTTCAAATAAATGTTGTATGTCATAAAGCTTTATAGAAAATTATCTTAGAAAGACAGATAAGGAGTTGGTTAACATAGCTACTAGGAGACAATCATTGACTTCAATCATAATACATAGAGCAAATTCTGGAGGTGAGAATACATTACAGACAAAGAGACCAGTATGTGTAAAAATATATATACACAAATGAGTATGAGAACACAGGATAATTCAGTTTAATTATAATGTTAAACATATATATTAGGATATGGTACAAGGAACTTTATAAATGTAGATTGAGGCTAAGTTGGGGAGTAATGATTCTTTTTTCCTGAAAACTGGATTTTGACAAGTGGTTATCCTTGGACTGAATTTTAACCACAGATATTTCATTGTTTTATAAAATGCATTTAACAATTTCTGGATTAGTTGCAAATATTTAGACACTGGAAAACTTTCTCATAAAAATCAAAACACCAGTCTCATGTGGACAATTCATAAGATCTAACACTATTTTTCCCCAATTTTGTATCAAGATCTGAATAATGCTCACTCTGTAAGGTAAAGTGTGCATTCCTCACCCTCTATTATATGGATCATATTACTTATTTATGTTACTAGCTGATCATTTATCACCATTTGTGTCATGACAAAATTGTGGGTGCAATAATTTAGGTAAGACCTAATTCAGGTTTATTATAAGTCAATGACAGTGGGAATAGAATAGAACAAATGAATCCCAGAAATATATGTGAAATAGAATAAATAAAATATCATGTCTGATGGGTAAAGAGAGATTGCTTAGTGAAGGCTGTTTCACAGGTATTTACAGTATTAATTATAACTGTGGTTAGGTTAATGCTACTTTTAGACATGTTCTTACACATAAATTAGACATTCCACCATTAAATATATGCTATAAGTCTTAATGACCCTGGAAAAGGGAATAGACAAAAATAGAGAAATACCTTCCAAAAAGGAAAAATAAATATGGTGACAAAGAGTGAAAAGGAAATAAGTCTTACAAAAAATGAAAGATAACAGTTTCTTCCCAACCAAAAACCTATCTCTTGGTTTCTCCTCTAGGGCCCAAACTTGAAAATAGTGATTTTAGAAATGGAGAAAAAATATACTAGGACCACAGGTCTGCTTCCCCACCTATAGCTAAAAGGAACCACAAAGCCTCTTGGGGAGTACTGGTGTTGGCTGTGCTAAAAATCCTATGTCAGAAAAACATAAGCATAATAGCAATTAAAGTTTTCCATGTAGTATGTGCAGGACATCTAGAAGATTCGAATTGACTTTCTGTGTTGTAAAGATAGTATGAAAGTCTATAGACTGTTAAATGGCTGAGACAGAGGAAGAAGCTTCAATGAGTGGGGCTCTATGACTAAGGGAAAGATTACATCTTCTGCCATCGATGCAGCATAGCACCCCAAAAAACAGATGAGACCAGTTGTAACCTAGCAGCTAGCTGTTTAAAGATGATCCCAGACAACACATTTCTTAAAGATAGCACAATATTCTGTATGATCAGCATGAATGTCTCCTCTTCTACTTTGTCCCCAGGATAAATACCTCACATACAGGGAATACCTGCCATTCTGGGAGTAGGAGAGAGGGAAGAAAGGGAAAAGCAAACTCTGGTATTTAAAAGACAGTGAGTTACTTCCATAAGTCTATTTAAAACCAAATGTTAGTATTAACTAACATTTAAAGTTAAATAAAAAGCAACAAACATTTACATATTTATTTTTATTTTTCCTATAATTACTTGGACAAGGAATTGAAAGGGTAATGCGAGAAAGATTAGTTACAGAAAATAAGCTATAATTTCTTTACATATCTGTCACATAGAACATACATCTTTGATCCACTATGGGCAAAGGGTTGATATTAATGCTATATATTTACTGAACGCTTACTATGTTCTGTAAATAGCCTAAATATATTAATTAACTTATTTTCTCCCTCTGGAGGGAGGGGGGCCTTTAAAATATATCTTGTTATTACGACTGTTTATTGATAGAACAACTGAAGTGAAAAGAAAATAAGTAACTTGGTAAGAAACAGCTATTAAGCAGCAGAGCTAAATTCTGAATATTAACTACTGGAACTGACTGTTTACCTTTTGTTTACTCTTAGTTTATGAGGGTCTGGTTTTAATGGGTTGGGTTTAACTCTCTAATGTACAAATGAAAATGTACATTAAACTCTGAAAAGTAGACCATAGAATATAGATTTTCAAAATATTTTCTTTGTTAGACTATGACTGTGGCTGAGACCACGAAGATGTAAATATAGAAGAGCAGAAAGATTTATCTTCTTTCATCCTGTGTTGGATGGCCATCTCATATTAGGGACATAAGATTACATAGGAAGGTGTTTATGCTTACTTAACAACATTTTTATAAAGCAAAATTTGTTTGTTCTTTAAGAACTTGAGTAAAGGTATCTCCCAACACACAAAAAAGCTTATGACCAATATCGGTTTCTAGAAAAAAAATGATTTATTCATTAAGAATATATGGTATTATTTATAAACATACATATTGTTTTGTTTCTCAATAAATAAGAATATAATATAAAAAACTTAGAAGCATAAAATGTTAGTATTAAAATAGGCTTTAGAGACCACCTAGTCCAATTTTGTCATTCATTCTAAACAAGTTTAGTCCTTTAAACTGCACAAAGAAAACTTGACTTCAAATACTCAGAGGGAATTTGGTCAAGTAATTAAAAACTAAACAAGGAACTACAGAGACATCCAAATGAAATAAGAAAAATACTCCCTTGCTCAGAGATTTACAATGTATGGAGAAAGAGTAATTAGGATTTTCAGGAATTCAAGATGAGATCTATTGCCTTATCCTTTAAGACAGAATAATGGCCTGGAAAATTTTCCAATTAGCCAATCTTCTCAACTCAGTTAACCCAGCATAACCTCAGAAATCTAAGACAGAAATTGGAGAGCAATTAAGTCCAAAATTATGTGTTCCTAGTTGTGCTGCTGTGTGTATGTGTGTGTTTCTAGAAAAACTGAAAGAATTTAAATAGCCATCTAAGACATACAATAATAAACTGGGAAGCCCTTTGGACCATAATAAAAAATATGTCAAAGAGAACTTCAGAACAAAGTAAATAAGTATAATGCTCTGTTTTCACTCTGACTTTCACAGGAATTTCATAGACTTAAAATTTTCAGGAAAAAAATCGAATCGACAGAGTCAATGGCCAATAATAAGACAATGTGAATTTTCATTGCTGTTTACCCAGTGTTTTACCACTGCCCCCTTTGTTTTTATAGAACCTAAATTGTCTTACATTTCAAGTAACACTGTCATGAAAAAAAAGACATATGTACACATGCACGCACGCACACACACCACACACATCATTTGAAACTCAGGGACGTTTAAAGATTTCTGATGTCTACTTTTGTGAAATATAAAGAAAATATTTTCTCTCCCATTTATCCTACTTCATACTATAACTCAATATCAGCTTTCAGTTTGGAGAGTGTTTTAAAAAGTGCAGCAAATTTTTTTTTTAGCAATCTGAAGTTAGGTAAATAGTTTTAGGATAAGGATCTATAAAACTAGATAGAAAACTTAAGTTCATGTGTAGATTGAGCGATTATTAAATGGGAAACATTACACTAAAACAATTCATTTTCTCAAATCATATTTAACATGATCAGATTTGTATCTGATTTAATCATATAATGTAATGTAACATATAATACAAATATTTACTTCATATAACATATATATTTTGGCTCCAGTAAATTCAAAGTTATGGAGAATGTCAGGCCAAATTGCTGCCTGGAAAGTTATTGATAGATTGAGAAACAAGCAAAGTTTTCCCCTGGCTGACATAATCACTCCAGAGTTACAAGTACTTACTATATGCCAGGGCATTGTGTTGTCTCTTACAAACATAATTTAATTTTAAAAACATAAAATCTCCCAAAGTGGGTGCAGCTATATTATATTCATTCTACATATGAGAAACTAAAGTCCAGGAAAATTGAATAATTTGAACAACGTCATCCAGTTAGGAAAGGCAGAGCCAGAATTCCAAATAGATCTAACTGATTTC
Organism: Macroglossus sobrinus; assembly: GCA_004027375.1. Taxonomy (NCBI): domain Eukaryota; kingdom Metazoa; phylum Chordata; class Mammalia; order Chiroptera; family Pteropodidae; genus Macroglossus; species Macroglossus sobrinus. The sequence continues at coordinate 171,916 of PVKZ01000887.1, forward strand.
AGTTTACAGACACCTTAACATAGCTTATATCCTTCTTTCAACCCTAGCAACTCCTAGAAGACCCTAGTGGCTAGTTTTAAAAAACAAAACAAGTTAACAACAAAGAAAATTAATTTCTCTGTGCATGATTAATATATAATTCTTCATTTACATTCTTTTCAACCAGTTGTTTCATGCTCTACTTTTGTGGTAAATAATATTCTTTAAACAGAAAAGATGTCTCATTCCGGTCAAACATAAAATTAATTAAGAATTACTAGAAAGCATTCAGGAAAAAATCTGAACAAATGACTTTGAATGCTTTCAATATGTATAAAACAAAATTACTGAATAATCTTGCCACTCTTTTAGAAATACACACAAAAAATTGCTCCAATTATTAATAGTATTATTACCCAGTTTTGTAATACTGTGGTTAAGCATAAACAGCCCATGAATTATAAAAGATTTCCAGGGGAAAGAGGTCAGCATATTACATAAAGGGAAAAATAAATTTAGAGGATGTTGGAAATAATACTGCATAGCAAAAAGAAGTGTTATGGTGGCTGAGGAAAAGGAAGAAAGATGATCCTGACCCCAGAGAAAATGAATAAGAATTACCCTTCCTCTTGCAAACCTTGGAGAAACATGTGGAGCATGTGTATTTAGACAGGACTAAGCGTAAAACTTGTTTTATGTTGACTTGACAATCTGAGTCACAAGAAACAAAGCAAGTGAAGGTGATGTCATTGAATCTAATGTTTACCGAGCCAGGGTCTATGTTAGGCTTTTCACATGACTTTTAATACATTTAAAAAAGAAGACAGTTCAAAGTAAATTATACTGGTTTGGGTATCAAAGATGTCATCATTTAAATTGGAGAGAAAGAAATTGTTAAACATATTTTCTATTGTGTGTTATATATATATATATATATATATATAATAAAATTATATATATACACAACAATAAATCTTCTCATAAAATTTGTGGTTATTTCACACCAGGCATTTAAACACATCAGAGGTTTAAATACATCATTAATTTAATACAATAACTCTACAAGTTGGGGTTTTACTTATCTTTCTTTTTCTCGAGTCAACTAAAGCATAGAATATGTAAGTAGTTCCCCAGTTGCTCATGTCTATAATCATCCTATTAAACTAGTTATGAGAATGATTATTTCTTTTGCTTTAGGGTCATTTCTGTAGGAATTTCATGCCCTCAGTTACTTCATAGTTATCTGAACAGATTTTTAAAGAACCTAGCAGTTTCAGAGTGAGACAATAATTAATAATTATATTTTAATTAGAAAACTGCCAACATCCATTACATAGAGTAATAATTATCTAACTACCAATAACACATTATGTCAAAGCAGTATCTTTTTATGGAAGCTATAGCCTTCCTGTTGGAGTATGGAGTTTACTCTAATAGCCTATGAACAAGAAATGTTTAGAAAGTGGAGTTATCAACAACAATGAAAAATGAGGTACAGATGTGATTTAATGTTCTATTCTTACAATAGATATATATTTTAGCTAAGAAGATAATTGTCAAACTACACTAAAATAAAACTTTTTCCTTTAAACAATTTTTAAAACTTAGGAAAATGTAACAATTAGGTTCTTAATAAACAAAGGGATCATTTATGAAGCCCCACTTTTTAATGCTATCTAAAATAGTCAATTCAATGGAAAATATTACATATATAACTAATATATAATTTATAGGAATATATTCTAAACCATGGTAAATGTTACACAATGCTTCATATATCTTCCAGGGTTTTAAATCAATATTTAAAGGGCTATGTTGTAGTTTTTCAATTTTCTAAAAGAAACATTTTAGTCATTACCAGAAGAACTGTAAAGCAAAACATGTTCACAAGACATGAAGAAAAATTTAATTTCAATCATTATTGCCTAAAGTGAAAACTCCTACAATCTGATGGAATAGAAAAATAATGCAGAACAAGTTCTCCCTACAGTACAATTTTTCTAAAATACAAAGTGCATCAAGATGATATCTACAAAAATCTCTTGTCCTTCTCCGGCATCTCATTCTAGAGTTGATATATTATTCTTAAAGTTGCCAAATACTACAAAGTACTTGAGGTTTAAGAAAAAATAATTTTCTTATCCCATTCTCCAACTGCTCAAACCTTTTTCTTATTGACATAACCATTACTTATTACAGAAACAACTATAATTATAAATATAAACAGAATGATACCCCATTAGCCTAAATCTTCAGGCATAAAAATGGAAAAGGGCCTATTTGAGGAATTTTCCAAAGAACAAAAATGAGGCTGATGATGATTATATATATATATATATATATATATATATATATATATATATATATATATATAGAGAGAGAGAGAGAGAGAGAGAGAGAGAGAGAGAGAGACTGATCAATGTATTTTCAGGTGCCATATGGTAGTAATAAAAATTGGTGGCAATATATCAAAAAGATATGTGCCTAAATTTGTCTTTAAAAGAGAAGAATGTAACTCTATCTTAAAATGCTTAGCAGACATCCTATAATATCTCACAGCTTTGCTTTGGAAGTTTGCCTTTCGTGAATCTCTATTTTGAGCATAAGAAATGTGGTATGCTGATTGGTTAGAATCAATCACTGTCTCCCCAGGAATAACACAGTGGGAAAACATCATCCAAATCAAATGAGTGGTTTTCCCAAAGCAATTTGGAAAAAAATTTAACCAAAATTAGGTCAGAAAATAACAATTATTGTTAATAAAATTATATAGACTATAAACTATGGTATTTATAAAAAATGCTTGAAAGACATTCAGTAAACATTTACATCGTAATTTAACTGAGCTAAAAGAGAGCTTAGATTTTGCCACAGTTTTTTAGCAGTGTTTTTGTTGAATATCATGTGTCTCATTAACATTTTATTGAGGAAGGTTAGAATAAAAACATTAATGTTTATTATAATCCTACAGTTAAAGGCATTGCTAAGTATAATAGTATCCTTTTTACTGATAACTTCTAGAAAAAAGTTTCCCACCTTAAGGTAAGCAATATATATATATATATTGTTGTTGACATATATTATCAATCTGCTCAATTTCTCATTCACTGTAATTTTCAAAACTTAGCACCAAATCTATGGTCCATACTTTGTTTGTACTTTATTACACCATTTTTGTTGTCCTAATTCTGCCCCTTTTTAAACCCTGTTCTTCTTTTTATGATTACCTTATCATACCTATATGTTTTATATATTTTATAATCAACCTTATAGGGAAATGCAAGATGTAAGAATACAGTTAAAGTATAGGCTGTTTGAAATCTAAGGTATTATATTGAATTTGGGCTCATTATAAGGTATATTTTGATATGTATATATCACCCTGGGTCACATCTACCATTATAACTAAAAAAGATAGACTATTATAGTCTCTGTGACTAACCCAAGATAATGCAACACCAATTTAGTAAGAATAATATGTTTTCTCATGGATGTGAGTATTCTAAAAGCCCTACAGTATGTTCTTTCCACAACTATTTTATAAAAGACAGAGACTAAAATAATTTTTAAAAAAGAAAGGGCTTTCAAAATTAACTTCAAACTACCGTAATTTTCTTCTCGCAATTTCACATTATATGAAATATATAAAAACATGCTTTCAAATAGATTATGAATGCATAGAAACATACATGCATGCACAAACACACACATAATGGAAATTTAAATTTAAATGTTTCAGTACATATCATAAAATCAGGTGCATATAAGTGACAGAATTTAAATGATTTCAGTACAAATTATACGAATCCTAACCTATTTTCCACAAATAGTAATACATTGGCATGTAATTGCACATATTCACATTTAATTAGCTGTCAAAACACCTATAGCTGCATTTATCCAATTTGCAAGTGTAAAAGGAAAGCATATGAAAAAGAGGTTGCACACTACACTTGTAGAATATATGCTGTGCCTGCTTTTGCCATTCTTAACAATGAAACCAAAATATACGATGGTTATTACTGGTTTATTCCAAAATGTAAACAGCCTGCTGTATTGTAATTGCTAGAGATTAGGAGGGGGAGAATAATGATCAAGATGGAACAATAATAGTATTGTTTTTATTTTTAAAATTTCTACTTATCTATTCCATCAAAGACAAAAATAAAAGTGAGAGAAAAAATAAAATAAATTAAATGTAGGGAATATAAGTATAGAACACCGTGAATAATGAATGATGAGAAACTTTAAATAGAACTAATTCAATCTTTAGAATTAATTTACTTAGGACTTGATTTACTGCTTATTAATAGCTTTCTAAGTCACAACCTCCAAAATTTAAAATAAACGTATAAAGGCATATATTAGTAAAGTGAGTGACAAAAGAGTGTTCTCATGTGAAACTGTGAAGAACTGTAAAATGAGGTATTTCTTATTGAAATCAACTTAAAGTAGTAAGCAAATTACTACTTTGAATAAACTATAATTTACGTTCATTTCTCAGTTCATTGTCCCCCTGACAGTTTCTAATGAAATGTCCTATTTTAAACTATATTTTATAGTGTTTATATTTTGTCTGTTTTATTATTGTAGAGAAATTTCTCAATTACAATGGGTATGTTTGAGGAAGGGGTATAATTTTAAATAAATACTGATGGTGAACTAGAATATTATATATAAACTTTCCCAAACTAGGTGGTTTATTATATATATATATGTCCTTTTCCGGAAATACTTTCTAAATCATATTGTTTTGTAAAATGCTGTATTTTAATGGAACAAGCCCAAATTACAAACTTGTTCATTCATGCACACACAGAGGCAGATTGTTTATAAAATTGTTCAGTGCCAGTTGATTAACTGGCCATTTGTCCTCTTTTCCACATAGAAAAAAGCTGGTGTAGCTCCTGGACCACCCCAACAGTAACACAGCTGCTGTCTACCCATCAGATGAGTAATGTATAGATTATAATCACATTGCCAGGTGGTTTTATTAACTTTTCTTTCACTCTGAATACTAATATCCTTAGATTTTTTAATGCTATGTAAAAGATGACCTATAATGACCTGTGATTTCTACTTTATTCACACAATGATTCTATGGGATTGCCTTCCGAAATTTATAGCAACTGTTGTATCTAATTTTTTCTAATTATGTTGCTTGCATGTACAGACTGCCCTGCCACTCTAGTAATCAGAGACAAATTGTATTGTATAGATTATTTCTAAATTAAAAGAAAAAATCAATAAAGTTTTTCCAAAAGGCAACCAGCAACATACATTTTTTAAGCTTTAGCTTAGCATTAAATATTATAGCATGCAATTTACAATTTTGTTTTTAAAATTACGTTGTTAATGTTATAAAAAAATCATATGGTAATCTAGTGTATAGTATGCTGAGTGGCTGGCTTTTCTCATGAAAATTTCTCGGCAAAAATAGGTTCTGTTTTAAGACTTTGATTTTTCTAATGTCCATCCTCTAACATTGTATCTGTCATTTTCTGTTCTACTTAGACTAGTTCGTAAAACAAATATGAAGGAAATGAAGCAGGAAAGCCCTAGCTTCAGTGAAGAATATCTAAAAACTTTCTGATCTCCAGTGTAAAGCTTCCCTTACATCTAACTCCATTTTATCTGCTACAATCACAATACTATACTTCCTGTACTTATTATATTTATCTTAGTCTGAGGAAGATTTAAGAAGCAGAAGGTGAAAAGAAAGAAAAACCCATGATGATGAATGAATTTAACTTATTATTCTGGTAAAATATACATAACAGAAATTACCATTTAACTATTTTAAATGTTCAGTTCAGTGATAATATATTCACATGGTGCAACCATCACCACCATGCATTTCCAGAACTCTTCATCATCCCACACTGAAACTCTGTACCCAGAAAATAATAACTCCCCTTCACTCCCTCTGCTCACCAGCCTCTAGTACCCACTGTTCCACTTTCTATCTCTACGACCTTGACTATTCCAGGTATCTTATATAAGTGGAATCACACAGTATTTGTCTTTTTGTGTCTGGCTTGTTTCATTCAGCATAATGTCTGCAAGTTTCATTCATGTTCCAAACATGTTGTGATGTTTCATTATTTCATTTTTCATTTCTTTTTAAGGCTGAATAATATATACATATTTTATACATAGTGCATTTTGTTTATTCATTCGTTCACAAATAGACACTTGATTTTTGACTTGTTTCCACTTTTTGGCTATTATGAATATGCTGCTATGAACTTTGGTACACAGATATTTGTTTCAATCCATATTTTCGATTTTTGTGTGTTAATGTCAAGAAGTAAAATTGCTAGATCATGTGGTAATTTTCTAATTAATGTTTTGAGGAAACACATTCTTAATGATATCAGATTTTCTATTTTATTAAATGATAAATTTTTACTAAAAAATTTAGATAATGCCTTATATTTGAATTTCTTAAAATAATAAAATATATAGTGTTAATACACATTTAATACTATTTGGCCAATATATATCTTTATAAAACTAAATTAAGTTTTTGTTGAATTGACCAAACATAAACATATTTATTGTATATTAATATATGTAAAATAGAAAGTTGAAAAGGACATGATAGAGCATAGTGTGTATTTGGGTCCAACATACAAACTCTATTGGAGGAAAATGGTAGTAATAAATAAATAAGAATCATGGAGCTATCTTGGAGGACATCAGTGTATGATATAAACAAGCCTAAAAAGTAAAGAATATTGTGGATTTATGTAAATCATGCTTTGTACTTAATATTGATAACCCAGGAAGAACACCCATCTATTTATCTAACCGATTTACTGTGTGATCACTTTTAAGTACCACTAGGAAGAGTCTCCTTGCATATAAGAGATTTTACTAAGCTCCAGATTTTACAGCAAATTGGCATATAAAAAATGGAAGTCCTATGCCCAAAATAATAAAATATATATGATAAATTGGTAAATTACTCTCTTGATTTCTCTTTGTATAGAGTGCTATAAAACTCATTTCAAATTTTCTTCCTGAAAATATTTAATATTGTTTAAATTACAGCCTTTTATTTGTATATTTTTATTTATTTGCATATTTTATGTAAATCCTACTATAATACAAAACTATACATAACAGTAATATTGTGGTATCTAAAAATAACATTTTTCCATTTTAAAGGAAAAAATACTGACCATGGAAAATGCATTATCTTTATTTTGCATTCTGCAAGTTTTCACACAAAGAAAATTGTGTTATATAAACATTGCTTCGATTGTTCATAAATCATTTTATTTAGGCAGATTAATCAGTCTATACTTGCATTCACATATTTGAAAATATATATTAAATTTATATGTTGTCAGTTATACATGTATTTAATGTTGTAAAATATTAATAAATGCTTTCTGTAATCTTTTTGGTACAAGTATGCTGCCAACACCGTATTCCTTAATCATCAGTTCTCTTTCCCTTCTGTATATGTTTGGCACACCTGATGCATTAACCAATGAATGCTGTGCAGATAAGCACCATCAATCAACTCGGCATTGTTTCTCAGTTTGAGTATGAGTACGAATAAGCAAGCTTTGTACAGAAAACCATTATTCCTCTTGTAATTATTAACCAATACACTGAAGAATATAGAAGATTGGTTAAATTAAAAATAAATCAATGCAAGAAACAAAAAGCAGTAAACAAAAATCTTAACTCTACTAGAGAAAAAACTCATACAACTTGTATTTGATTGGTTTTAAAAAGACACGTAACTCCTGAGATTTCTTAAGAACCATAACAAATTACTCTCTTAAGTAAGAAAAAATTTGGAAAAAAAGATACATGCATATAAATTAAATCAATTGTTCCTAAATTATTTAGCACCACAATCTCATTCCATTATTCTCATATAAAATGCTAGGTCCTGATTAAACAGTAGCATGTGTCAAGTAATAAATTAATAACTTTTTTGTTAATCAAAATATATATCATTTAGAAATTCTAATCACTAGAGAAAGTCTGTCATAACATAAAGTTAATGTTGCATTTATAAGTAAATAAAACTGTAAAAGTTAGCCTTTAAAACAATATTGTAATTTATATTATACTTATTACATATCAAAAGTTGTCTAAGAATATAGTACCTATCACTCATTTAAATGAACTATACAAACCTGAAGGCTCCAGACTGGAAACTACTGACTAGAGTCATCTGCTTGTATACAGATTCAAACATTTAAACTCCATTATTAATTCCCAGCTGCTTTAAAAATTCTCCACCCTATAGTACCAATTACAACATGCACATAGAAACAAAACAGGTGTTCTTAAGAATTAAAAAAGAAAACCAGAAAGTATGTCCAGGATAAAAAGAGAGATTCTACATATACAGGTTTTTTGTTTTCCCTATCCATCACTCTTGTTTATACTCTCAAGGGCCACCACTCTTTCACTTTCATCTCTTCCATCATTTTCCTTCACAGCATCTTTTTTTAAAAATTAAATAGAACATTATTGAGGTATCATATACATAAAATTTACCCATGTAAGTATATGATTCAATGATTATTAGTAAATTTGTAGAATTGTGCAATCATCAAAAGAATTACATTTGAAAATATTCCTCTCCCTTCAAAGAGATCCTTTCTGCTCATTTGCACACAACCCTGCTTCTCACAGACCACCTACCCAGGAAACCAATAATCTGCTTTCTGCCTCTATAGGCAGACTTTTCATACAAATGGAAACATGCAATATGTGATCATTAGAGTCTGGTTTCTATAAACATATATTTTGCAATTCCTCTACACTTTTCAAGGAGAAAATTCTAAGATGTCCTAAATTAAATTACAGTAGGCCAGAGGGTGGAAGAAAGAGACAAGAGAGAATCAGCTAAGTACTGCAGGGCAAAACCAAAAAATGACTGCTTACATTCCTGAATGTATATTGAAACTTTGAATTAATTTCCAGATGGCTGTTCCACAATTATGTATTCTTGCTTATGTATAAACTTTCTGGTTATTGACCATAACCAATCTAATGGAGCTAACAGTTCTTCCTTAGAGACTTGCACCTATTCCACATCTAGCCCAGCTTCACCTTCTCCATCCCTTTTATCTACAGTTGATATCAATTCTTTCAAAAGAACTTACATCTTTCTTCTGTTGAAGTGTAGAAAAAGTCCATCAACTCCAGATGGGCTTAGATTTCATGGCCCAGGACTAGGTCTTCTCCTGGCTGTCATTAGGCTCAATAAACTTCTCTTATTGAAAAGCTTTTAGCCACGAAAGTTTTTTGTTTATGCTTTACTATATGTCAGTAGTGTATTTATTTTATGCCTGAATGATGTTCCACTGTGCCAAATCGTATTGGTTTCCCAGGGCTGCAATAACAAAGTACCACACCCTAGGTGGCTTAAAACAACAAATATTTATACTCTTACAGTTCTTGAGACTAGAAGCTTAAAATCAAGGTGGTGTCAAAGCTATGCTCTCTCTTAAGGTTCTAGGGGAAGATCCTTTCCTGCCTCTTCCTAACTTCTGATTGTTGCCAGCAATCCCTGGTGTTCATTGGCTTAGAAAAGCACCACTCCAATCTCTGTCTCTGTCATCACATGACATTCTTCTTGTTTGTCTCTGTGTCTCCTCTGTTTTATCTTAGTATAAACAAAGATAGCAGTCATTGGATGAGGGCACACTTTAATCTAGCCTCATTTATAACCTCACTTAATTAATTACATCAGCAAAGACCTTATTTCCAAATAAGATCATATTTTAAGGTTCCAAATGAACATAGATTTTGGGGGAGACATTATGTAACTAATATATACATTTTGTTTATGCATTTACCAGTTGATGGAAATGTGGGTATTTTTAGTGTGTGACTATTATGTATAATGCTGCTATGAAGACTTGCATGCATGTGGTTATGTAGCCATACGTTTCCATTTCTCTTAAGTAGATATCTAAATGTGAGATTGTTGATTGGTATGAAAAATCGATGTTTGACTTAAATTTTAAGGTGTAAGAAGAGCATAAAATCATTATGGGTATATTTTTACTGGGCAATATGTTAAGCTCCTATGTGCATTACCTCATTTAACTCCTATGCAAACCTCATGCAGTAGACTGTTGGTTGATAAAAGGCATCAGCCAAGTTCTTTAGTAATATTCCAGCAAAAAAAGGGGAAATAACCAATCGAGAAAGACTTTAGTCCTAGGATCATACCAAGATAATTAAAAAGGAGAAACTGAACAGACTCGAGGGTGCTATAGCAACTTAAAAATAAAACTGATCCATTTTGAGTTAATTTTGTTTTCTTTGTCAAAAAACTGAAGTGAGAAACACAACAGGACAAACAAACAGAGACTCATGGCCATGGACAACAGTTTAGTGGTTACCAGAGGGAAAGGTGTGGGATAGATAAGGATAAAGAGGCTCAAATATATGGTGATGGAAGAAATTTTACCTCTGCGTGGTGAACACACAATGCAATGCACATAGGGCATAATATTGAATTGTATACTTGAACCTTATATAACTATATTAACCAATATTGCTCCAATAAATTTAATTAAAAATAAAATTTAAAAATATAGTCTACAGATGGCAATCAGAGAGACTCAGTTTTAGGAAGGAGAAATGGTACACATGCTGAAAATAAAGGAGAGGATATACTATGAGATGGCAACCCAGGCAATTTTCAGAGGTCTGGGCAATTCGGAATAGAGATTTTTATATAATACATTTGTGAAAAGAAGGCAGCAAAGTGAGCTGACTTAAGCAAAGTGAATGTTTTATATTCTCTTTAAAAGACCCAAAGGCCTGAAGTTTATGTTTACAACATTTCAAATAACCTCCAATATATAGCTAGCTGCTCATTAAGATAGGCTTGAGAAGTACCAAGGGGTCCTTATCATATTTGTCTTAGCTTCCTGGAGACCAACAAAAAAATTAATGAATTTTTTTTCTAAAATAAGGTAACTTGACTTTGTACAGTCTGGGGCCAAAGGTTATAGTCCAGTACCATATTCACAATACTCTTTGTTCTAACACCTTATCTGTGTTCTTAAAAAGTAAAATAATCAATCATATCATAATATGACCTTTTCTGCTAACATTCTAAGGTTTCCATTTTCTTACATAACCCAACTACCATTTGAGCATCCTGATTTTTTTTATCTATATATGATATTTTCGTGCAGAAAAGTATTACTAGGACACATTAGCAAATACAAAATTGAGTTTATACATTTGAAACCACAAATTCTCTGTGGTTTAGGTTTCTATTATGCTAATAATGTATTTCATTTATTTTATTCCCATGTTCAGTGTGCCAAATAGATTAAAATTGCAATTTGTATGTTGAGATAGAATTTCCTCCTTTTATTAATGGAATAGAGATAAAATAGAAAATGTACTTAGAAAAATGTTCAACAATTATAATAATTCCAATAATAGTCTCTTTCCAAGTATTCACAGCTTCCCTAGAATTACAAGGACAATTTTTATTAATCTGAGTGAAAGTTAAGTAGCATTTTACATTAAAATCCTAATTGCTAGTTAACTAGTATTAAAAAAAAAATGTCTGACGAGCTACTTTATTACAATACCCAAAATCTACAAACTTTTTCTTTTCTAGGTTAGCTTCAGAAACACCCATGTGCCATTTGGATATACACCTTGATCTATGTCAGACTTCTGAGTTCTAATACCCTCAGCCTTATCTCTGCTTGCTTTTCCTCAACAGAACTGGGTCCCAAGACCCAAGCACGTATATGTTTTTATAACTTGGCATTTATATTTATCTCAATTTTATTTCTCCTCTCAAATTATGAATTGAGCTCATATTATAAAATCTCTTTTTCATTCCTTATACTTATGGATGACTTTTACATGAACATCCTTTAAATTTATTTTGCAAAATTCTCCCACCACTCATATATATTCCTTAATCTAATACTACCTGCTAACTCTTTGTACAAATAATGCCACAATGGAACCAAACATAGCAGTTTCTTATGGATCAAAGCTCAATCATGGACATATATAGGGGCTAATATATGATCTTTATCTTCTGGAAAATTATGTGTAAAAGAATGTCACAAATCAAAATAATCATTTTTCTCCCACTGGTTATAAAAATAGAATAGTAATGCCATGTTCTATCAGGCAGAAAATCTACTGAATGAAGTCAATGACATTTGGTTCCACTTCAACACATTCTGGAAAATTACATTATAGAGCCGTCAAACAAAAATTCCAACCAAAATGTCATGTTCGTATAAAAGCAACGATCTGAAGGACAAGGTGAATCTTGCCTTACCCTAGAATCTCCAAAACTGAGCTTCATGTTAACTACAGTCCTTTAAGGATAAATCAGCTTTCACAGTAATTTTAACCTTCTCTAAGGCAGAGATAAATGGTAGTACCCCATCTATGATAACTCAACAGAAAAAATAAAGTTGCCATATTATACTACTTTCTATAGTGATAATTAAAACTAAATCAAAAGATCTTGCTCTTCAATGAAGAAGTAAACTATAATAATTAATTTTATTTATTTACTTAATTAAACTTATTGAAGTGACTTTGGTTAATAAAATTGCATAGGTTTCAAGAATACAATTTACTAGTACCTCATATGCATATTGCATTGTGTGTTCACCATTCAAAGTTAAACTTCCTTCCTTCACCATATATTTGACTCCCTTTATCCGTATATTCCTCCTTTTATCCCTCTTTCCTTCCGGTAACCACTAAACTGTTGTCCATGTTCATGAATCTCTGTTTATCTTGTTTCTTTCTTGCTTTCAGTTTTACATCAATATCCTCATTTTTAATGTGGATAAATTGATTAAATTGACTTGCTGCCTTTGTTTTTTTTAAATAAAAGCTTATTAGAATGTAACAAGCTCATTTGTTTATGTACTGTCTATGCAGCTTTCATGGTACAATGGCAGAGTTGAGTAATTGTGACAAGACCATATAATATATATGACCTACAAATTCTAAGGTATTTACTCTCTGTTCTCTTTCAGAAAAACTCCGTGAACCCAGAATCTTTATTCTGTAACATTATATCTTGAAGTCAGGTAATGTTTTACCTCTAGCTTTGTTCTACTTTATATTTACTTTGTTAGGTTATTTATGTTTGCTTCCATATCACCTTTAGAACTGACCTATTACATTTTTAAAAAGTCAGCATTTATTTTGACTGGGGTAGTTTCACATATATCTTTGTTTATTTCATATATATTGTTTTGTATATATTTGTTTTATATATGTATTTATATTTATATTTACATAGATATTTGCCATTTATTGCTCATTACTCATTCTTAAATATTAAAATTTCCCGCTGAAATATTAGAATTTCCCTCTGGAATAATTAATTCAGTCTTATTTAACATTTCTCTCTCATAGCATGGATCGGGCAGCAATAGTTTCTCTTAGATTTACTTTATTTAAATTTATTTCACCTTGCTTCTTTTAATATTGCAAATGTTTTTATACTGTCTTTTGGCCTCCATGATTTCTGCATAGAAGTCACAGCATATTAGAATTACTGTGCCTCTATATTTAATCTGTAATTTTTTTCTAATTGATTTCAATAATTTCTCTTAATGTTGGTTTTTAGTAGTTCAACTTTGAAGTACTTAGGGTGTGTGTGTGTGTGTGTGTGTGTGTGTGTGTGTGTGTGTGTAGAGTACTAATTTATCTTAAATAGATTTGCCGAGCTTCTTGACGTTGTAAATCTGTGGTGTTCTTCAAATTTGGGGATATTCAGCAATTATTTGTACAAACATTTTGTTGTGTTCAAGTCTCATTTTTCTTCTTTTGGCATTTAAATTACCTCTTTGCAAATTAATGAATGAATAAAATATTAAAAGCCTATAGAAAAAAAAATATCCCACACATCCCAGAGGCTCTGACAATTTTTTAAATTAATTCTTTTTCTCTTTCCAAATGGATGTTATTGCACTGTTAACCTATCTTCAAACTTATGGAACCCTTTCTCAGGTATCTTCTTTCTGCTATTAGGCACTGCCTACAAATATTTTATTTCAGAGATGGCATTTTTTCATTCTAAAAATATGTTCTATTTCTTTAATGCAGTTGTCTGTATTTAATTCATTTATATCAATGACAAATATTAAGAACGCTTAAACTTTTTGTCTTATAATACCAATATGAGTCACACTAGTGTCTGCTTGATTTTTGTTTAGTTGAGAAAACATTGTCATTTACCTGGCTTTTTACTTGTTAAGTAATTTGGGATGGTATCCTGGATATTGTGAACATTGTATTGTGAACATTCTCAATCACTTCATATTGTTCTGAAGGGAATTGATATTTTTGCCTAGCAAAATTTAGATAGGACTAAAAGGGCCTCAGATATCGAATCAGACTTTCAGTTTCCCCTGCACATGTACACAAAATTGACAAACTCATACACAGAATTTGGAGTTTGTTTCTCTGGGTCTCTCCTTCCCAGGACTTCCAGGTCACTTGCTATTGACCCTGATTCCCCAGGCACCTTTCCTTGGTTCTTCTATCTAGAAATACAGCTGTACATTCTGTTCTTATTTTAGTGACCCAAGAGTTAAAACAGGAACTGTAATCCCGTGGTCACTTCCTTGAAGGCTGAACTGCTTTCTGAATTTTCCCTGTATTTTTATTCAGTCATCAGAGCCCTCAGGTAGTTTTATATTTAGCCAAGAGTTTATAATTTTTCTTTAGTTGTCTAAAATGATCATGACATTTTAAATGTTAGAATTATACACAATCATTGTAGACAGCAATACAGTTAAAGTTTAAAATAAGCAACAAATGATGATTGATTTCTCACAACCAATAAAAAAATAACATTTACTTCAAAATTAATATCCTTGCTTAATGTTAGTGATCTAGGAATTGTTCACAATGACAAAATATTAGATATAGAAAGCCCATCTTGGCATATTTGTATTAAAATCTCACATAAACTTAACCTAAGTCTGATCTTGCATGTTTATTATTCATCTAGAATTCCTAAATTTTTAAATCTAAATCTTATTTTTTTGTGATGAGAAAAGTTATTTAATAGTTCTTATAGTTTAAGATATAGTTCACATTAGACTGTACAAATAAATCTTATTGAAAGTAATTCAGTTATACATTATATGTGCATCTACCCTTGTTTTGAGAATCCTAACTTACCATTAAAATAATGTTTTTATTCAATATATATCGAATGCTATAAAAGAACATATATTTTTACTTCAAGGCTTTATTTTGAAAGAACATAATTATGTAAAACTGACTCTTTTAGTACATGTTCCCTTTTTTTTCCAGAGAAAAGCTTTTAAGACTTGTTTTTGATACTGCTTCTAAATAGTACACTAATTTCCATAGCTTTCATATTTTATTATAACTCTCAAATATATAACTTTAGCCAAACACCAAGCTCAGTTCAACGTCTCTCAATGATAATACTAAACTCTCTAATTCCTTAAGCTGTAGCATAATATCCTTATTGTCCTGCTTTCCTGCAATCTGTTGGTAATTCCCAAACATTTAAATGTCAGGTGGTCAGGTTCACTAGCTATAAGGGCTTTTCATCTTATTGTGGGTAGTGTTTTGCCCATTACTTGGTATGCATCCTTTTACAGGCAAGCTAATAATATTCATGGGAAACTGCCTGCCAAAGAACTCGGCTGAATAGTGCAGCAAATCGGTATCACTATACACTGCCCTTTTTCCACTACTGTGAGACAGAAGTAGAGTTTTAAGGATACTTCCTGCGACTTTACTGTGTAGTTCATGTAGAAAATTGGTTCAGGATCTGATTATTTAGGAGGATATCTCACAAGAATATTAATCAAAAAATAGAAATAACTTGCCTTTTTATTCAGCTTTTTTTCTTCTTTTGAAAAAAAATTCAATTTGAAATTAAATGGAAGATACAAATCAAGTGCAAAATAACTTTTACAGGGATACATGGTTCTATGCTGACATAAAAGAAATAAAGCAGTGATTTTAGGAAGAGACGATGTGAAAGAAAAGAGAAAGCCATTTGATTATATTCAGGCATGGTATAACCACAGGTAAGTAACTAAATATTGATAATTCTGTAGGTTATGTGGGGGTCTACACACTCATTTTCAGAACCATTGTCATAAATGTTAATACCACGGTATGTAAGTGGCTGTGTACAGATACCAAATCAGTAAAATCTCAAGATTATTTTTCAGGAAAAATATTTATCAGTCAAAATATATCTATTGATCTATAGACAATTAATTATGGCCAAAAATTTGATGGTGGAAAAAACAAATATGATTCCTGGCCAAACAAAGCTTATGGGCACGTGTGGTGAGAAGAGAGTAATTAAATAATGCCAAATTATAAGTTGCAAACTATGCTAAGTACTAAGAAAGAAAAGCACAGGGAAACAATGTGGCCACATAAGCTGGGGATCTAGGCTTAATGAAGGCTTCTTTGAGGAAGTAATTTTGAGCTGTGAACTGAAGGTCAAGTAGGAATTAACCAAGAGAAAAGGCAAAAGTTGTCATCTAGATAGAAAAAAACAGCCTTCAAGAGGCAGCCGTCACCGAACTTTTGAGAAACTACACGATGTAACTAAAACAAAGACAACACATGGAAAACAAACTCAAATTGGCCAAATGATACAGACTTTGAAACCATATTTTGGTTTGTATTTTATTTTATGGGTAATGAGAAAGCTAAAAAAAAAAGAGCATTGACATGTTCACATTTTCATTTTTGATGTGATCTCTGTGGTATGAGTTTAGTGACCATATCGAATGAGACATATAGGTATGAAGGAACTAATCAGAAGACCAGTTGGAGATCTGTCTTGATGAAACACTGAATTAGTGTAGAGGTACCTATAAATAGAAAGAAATCAATTATTTGAGAGATATTCAGAAAATTAAACAGTGAACTTGATGATAGACTACTCATTCTGTAAACAGACTGTAATGAAGATTATAGGGTTTCTGACATGAACACAGTTGGTTAGAGATATTTTCACGAAGATGAGAAATGCTCTTAGTTTCCCTTATTAATGGATAGAGTTTGGGCTAGAGTGGATGAAATATTCTAGAGATAAGATGGAGGAGTCCATTGGCTATACAGGCATGGAACTCAACAATAAATCTGGAGTACAGATAAAAGTTTGAGAGACCTTTATGCATAAGTGGTAAATGAATTCATAAATATAAATGAAACCTTCTTCAACACCCTATCTCAAACACAAAAATAAACCAGATATTAAAAGGAATTTAAAGAAACCAGTAAAGAGAAACAAATTCTGTAATATGTAATAAATATTTTTTATTTTCTTGCAAAGAAAATAAAAAATATTTTCTTTGTCTAGGAACCTGAAGAACCTGAAACTGGGGATATAAAAAAATCAATAAAAAGTATTTCCCTCAAAACATTATAGTCTAGTGTTTTATGTGTGTATATATATATATATATATAATTTTTTATAAAGTATTTTAAAAGTTTTATAGAAATTATTTTTGACCATGTTTAAAATCCTTTGAATTTTAAACATTTAATTCTGAGATATTTTACAAAGAACAGGTATATGCAACAACAGAAAAAAACTCTGAATTTTCTTAGAGCTGTCTATATAAATTTAAAAGTTTGCTTACAAATATTCTTAATAGAGATTTAGGTATAAACTGCACTGTTTAATCAAATTTTGTAAGCAATGACAAATTTCCAAAGGAACTACAGCTACAATACTGTCCAAAATAATCCAAGAAACAGCTAAGAGTGTAGGTAGCAGTGTCATTTCTATGAAGGCTAAGGTTCACAAGAAGAGATGTCAAGGCAGGTATAAACACATTGTGTTACGCATTGCATTTGCTATTTCTCCCGTGATCACCATACTGATAGGGATCGTAGGTTGGTTTATCTGCTATCAGAAATAACCATATTCCCAGGCCACTATGTGGGTTTCTAAAACAATCCAAAATTAATGTTTTAAGTAAATGCAATTGCATTCAGCTTCAAACTAGATGTGTCACAAAATATAAGACAAAAACAGGAAAGTCTAATTATAGATATGGGCTTCTGCCTGGCCACAGACCTGATTAAACTGATTAGCGCTTTATCAGAACATCAGAAAATCAATTTAAGTCTAAAATTATTCTAACATTGAGGGAACTAAATAAAGTCTAAAGGTTTATGTGAACTCAATTTTAATATTATTATATATCTCTTATTTGAATGCAGTTTTTTCTTTGCAACAGGATATAGACTTTCCTAGAATTTTATTTAATTTATTAATTAACAATGAAAAGGAAAAAATATTTAGAGTCTACCTTCATTGTTGCTATCAACTTGAGCAGTAATGGGATACCATTAACTGACCGATCTTAAGCTACAACAAAAACAAACTGGAAATTAAATTGTAGAATATAAACCATTTTAAAAAGCCACACTTTATAAAAATAAAATCAATAGCCAAGTTTTATTTTTTACATATGTGCACAACACTGTAAGAAGAACAAACAAAAAATGACATTCTTGAAAACACAGTATATATCATTTTTATCAGTTTAAATTTGTCCTCAGGGAGGAGTAAAATATGCAGCTCAGATAGTCATTTTACATTTCACACCACAAAACAAAACCACCTTGAAAGTAACGGATCAAATCTTCCCATAGGCACAAGTATATACATAAATGGATAGATAGATAAAACGCAGATGTTACTAGCGCCTCCAGAGTAGTTCCAGAAACACTGAAATCACAGGACTGAGTTCTTGTTATGACTTTTTATATTCAATAGGTGATTAAACTACAGCATGAGTACTTACAGATTCATATGCTTATTCTGGTAATTGGTGAAAATGGTTTTTCCATTTTGTTTAAACTTTCCATCAGTTCATTACTTTATTTTTTTTTGTTTGTTTGTTTAAAAATGGATAATAACCTTCATAAAAGACGACTAAAATTTTATGGTAAATGAGTAAATCAATAATTGGGCACTAAATACTCTTGATATTCATTGTCTTTACCAAAATACTCCCATTATTTCCACTATAGGTAAATTAATAAGTATCAAATTTAATCAGTAATTTTAAAATTCAAAATAAATTAGCAGGTATGAACAACAATGCTTTGCGATCACTAAAGGTGGATTAAAAATTAACATGCCTACAGGAAAAGAGAAGTGAGATTAAAACAAGTCTATCTTGCCTGAGATCTTGATGAAAAGAAAAAAAATGTTTCCCCTAAAAATTCAAAGTTACAGGCCTATCTTCACATGGGTTTAGGGTTTCAAATTATACCATCTGTGTGATCAATCAAATAAAAAGCTAAGACACTAGCATTGAAATGTGGTATTATACTAATTAATTCCCAAATCATCTGCTTTCATCTAGATTGCCAAAATATATTCTTCATACTAGATGTCACAGGACATTCACAGATTAAAACAACAAAATACAAGTTCAAAATTCTAAGTTATAAAATAGACATTAAACAAACCACCATGAAAGAAAGTCAAGGGAAACAAGAAATAGAGAAATTAGAACCTTGTCCAACACCAGAAAAAAAAATATTGACAATAGGTGAAAAATGTAAAATGTATAAATTAACTTAAAATATTAGAGGAAATAAAAAATATGATAAAGAATATAACATTAAGTAGTAGATTTTAACAAAAAATGTAATTTTTAGGTATAATGCATACAACAATTAAAATTTTAAAATTTTAAAAATAAAGAGGTTAGTATTGTTTAGATATAATTGATGCAATAATTAAAACATTAGAAAAAAGATCTGGAAACTTTTTCAGAATAGATCACAGAAAAAAAGAGTTGGAAAAACTATAAAAGAGCTCAAATAAAAGTAATCTTAAATGGAAGAAGTAAAATATTCAGAAGAAAGACAAAATAACATTAGGTAAGGGAGGAAATATTCAATAAAAAAATGGTATATCACAACAAATTCAGAAAGCTTTAAATTACAAGCATGATATAGAAGAAAATTAAACTTAGATACACTGAAATGAAACTAGTAATGACCCAAAAGAAAGAAAAATAATAAAATGTGAGGGGGAAGCATCCAAGTAATTGTTATTCTACAGAGTAGGAAACTTTAAAGTAAAAATTCTAGAATTGAGTAAAGTTTATCAAATTCTGAGCCAATTTGCCAAACTAGAATTTTGAATTTTGTAAAGTAAAACATAAAGAATTTTTCAGCAACAGATTTTCACGAAGTGACTTCTAAAGAATATTCACATGGAAGAAGGAAATTAAACACAGACAAAAGTAAATATAATAATAATGACTAACTCGGAAAAAATTTTAAGTTTGGAATTAAGGTACTGGAAAACAATAGCATTAATGACAACAGAGTCATCTCTTTTTTAAAAAAACTGATTCTAAGGTCTATATATTACTGAAGTGGAAGAGAGAAATAGTGATTAACTTCCAATTATGTTGTTGAAGATATCCTATATACATATTAATGGTAAAATCCGAGAATCTGGGAGACAGAGAATAAAATGAATATTTTCCAAAAAGATAAGTCAGGTAAACAGAAAGCACACACACACACACACACACACACACACACACACACACACACACACACACAAATCCAGGAATAGCAGGAGTCACACTACATAGAAATGATCTAAAGTCATGTTTTAGACCATCACAATTGGATAAACATCACAACTGGAAGAGTAAAAAATAAAAGAAAAAATTGGCATTATGTTTTTACTAGGCATTCATCCAAGATATGAAAGAAGATACAGAAGGGAAAAACAAACAAGCAAACAAAGAAGAGCACAAATAGCTATATTAGGCAAAAACAGATTTGAAGGGAAAGTGAACATTATTAGAGATATAAAGTTTTACATGACAATCAATTGTATTCTTAACTAATACTTGTGTTTTAAAATAGATAAGTTAACAAAAGAAGAGAAGCTAGAAAAAAATTAGCAAATTCCCTTTCATAAATGACATTAATATGCTTTTCTCTTTAATAATTGATTAAATAAACCCAAAAGCAAATAATTTGAAAGTTTAAAAAAAAAAAGTTAAACTATCTCCCAAAGTCAAATATAGAAAACTGCATCTCCTACTTTGAGAACACACAGTTACATGTAACTTTAATTAATACTGACAATGTACTAAGACTCAAAATATATTAACTGATTATTTTTAGACTAATATTGTTTTTAATTATTTGGTTAGGTAAATTATAATTTTAGTACAAAAAGATGACAGTCAATCGGAAAGCAAACAGCTTCCACACTACAAGATACACTGTTGAAGAGAAATAATAACAGCCCATGAACATCAGAAAGTAAGAAAGAGAAGAAAAGACCAATGTCTGCCTTTAGAATACAACAAAAGATTATGGAGTAAGAGACATACCTGGAGCTGCCTACTTTCAAATATCCCTGGTTCAGCAAAGGATATTTGGTATCAGAAGCCACTGCTGGATCTGGACAGCTTCTAGGATAGTTTGTGGGAAGCTTGTTTACTTATGCAGGGTAGTGATAGGAGACACTAGGAGAAGTATGAAACTCATCTGAAATGTGCATTTCAAAGTGTGAGTTGTCAAAACTTGAATGAGGCAAAAAGTGGAAGCTCTATTTTGAGGTGCATTGATTGTCAGTAGTAAGGTTTCAGCAAGGTGTCTCATATGTATACTGAAGAGTCATGAGTTCATTTTTCTATTCATTATTAAAGGATGAGGAGCTCTTGGTCTTCAGGAGAATTAATTTTTTTTTCTTCCAAATGTTTGTGTACTAAAAATGTGATGTTTCGTAGATCCGTAGAGTATATAACCAAATTTAGAATCAATTATATATTTCCTCTGGCCACCATTTATCTGTCTTTAGCCTTATGCCTTCATGTTATGTTTTAAGATGATACTTTTACTGTTTCTGATTTTCATGGACATATAAAAAGAGAGCATATAGAATATACTATTAAACTAAAGTTTTCTACTACCTGGAGACATGCCAACTAACACTCAAAGTATTTTTTGTAGCAGATCAGATTTATCACAAGACTTTATATTTGTTAGAAATAAGATATGTAATAATCAGATTTCTTTTACTGCAAAAAAATAGTATATATTATGACTCACTTAGATCATTGTGTCACATAGCAGTCCCTAAGAAAAACAAGAAAACCAAAAATCAAAAATCACTTCTGGGCACACACAACAAATCTAATTTCAAAATTTCTGTGAAATACTTAAACCTAAATATGTAACACAGCACATCAATTGAACATGTTCAGATATAGCATACACGATATCTAAGGCTCAAGCTTAGAACCTAGTCCTTCAAAAACAACTTATTTTGTATTTTCTTTAGAATGGAAATTGGCTTAGATAGGCTTTTTCCAATATATGACAGTGATAAATTTAAAATTATATATTTTAATCATCCTACTTATATAAAATATAAAGCAATGTATAAGTAAAGGTAAAAATTTCTATAATTAACTTACTTGGGACTTAAAAATTTTATTTTAATTGCCCAATTTATAATTATTTCCATGAATCTTGACTTCTTGAAAGATAGTTGAACTTTTACTGGAGAATTCAAAATTAATATTTCACAAATTGATGTACAAGTTTAAAATAGCATGACTAAAGATGTTAGAATTGATAAAATCAATAATCATTTATATTGACATTTTTATAAATAACTGCTTATATAAAAGAACATCTTTTTAAAAATTAGTATGTAATTTGGGATGGGGAGCAAGAGTCCAAATTAAAAAAAAATCTTTCCCATAATCTTTTTTTAAATTGAAAATTAATAAAACATCTGGACAAATTTATAGATGCATAAATAAAAAATAAATAAATAGTGACTTTTTTTCTTTGAAAATGTGTGTTTATTATTTGGAAAGTCAGCATAGTCTCCATAGGATAAGGAATTCAGGTCCTATCATATTTTAACAATTCATGTATCAGTATCCTCATGTGTGAAATGTGGATAATAGTCTGATCTGCTTCATGGGGTTCTTAAATGGATTAAAAGAGTAAATATCTGAAAAAGCACTAAATGGTCTCTAGCAAATAGCAAATACTTAAGTTAAGGCCAGATATAATGCACAGGGTGTTCTGTTTAGGTAAATTGTTTTGCCTTTAAAATAAGGCCTTCTCTTATAAAAGAACACAAAAGGAGCTTCTTCTGACACTGGAACAATCTGTATTTTGAGTGTGGTGGTGCTCCCATGAATTTTGAGTGATAAAATTGCATAGAACACACACACACACACACACACACACACACATGATTGAGTGCATGTAAAAAATGGTGAAATCTGAATAAGGTCTGAGGTTTGTACCAATGTCAGCTTCTGAGTAAAGGCTACATGTGACTTCTCTATACTAATTTTGCAAGCTTTTATGAGCCTATAATTATTTCAGAATAAAAACTTAAACATACTTAGACTCTAAGGAAGTTTCCAATTCTACAAACTAAATTTCAATTGTCTTCATTATCAGGGGTGGCATCTTGAAAGAATGAGTAAGACAGACTACTAATTTGAAGGGTCCAGTGAAAAATAAAAATGCAGGGCCTCATGTTCCAAATTATTAAGAATTCCAAGGCAGCAACAGCCAGGCTTTGAACTAGATGTGAAGCCATTCTAAAGGCCGGGCCCTGTGAGACTGACAGAACAGGTCACCTGACCAATAAGCTGCATTTGGCAACTAGAGACAAAAGTTAGGTTTATCTGGATACATGAATGAACTGAAAATATGTGAATTTGCCAGAAACTTCCAGAGCATCTAACTAAAATTAGAAAATGTATTTATTCAGGAGACAAAGAAAGACATAAAATACAGAACACCTCCTTTTGATGCCGGAGAGCTCAACAGAGAAGGAGTCCAGAAATGGACACCCACCCTGGAGCTTGGGTGACCAGGCCCTTGTCTTATGCCACAAAAAAAAAATTCAAGGACAGACAAACAGCAAGTAGGAAAGCGCAAGTACACACTTACGAGAAAAGTGCAGGTAGCTCAGAGAGAGAGTCTGCCCCAAGAGGGGCTTTTGCTTTCTTATGGGCGAGGGTACCCCAGTGCTATCCAGCCTGTCTCCAGGTCTTGGCTTGTTCACTATGCCACCTGGAGGGAAGGAGGCAGCCCCAGGCCATCTATTTTGTCTCCTGGCCTTGGCTTGATTCTCATGCTGGGGTCTCTCACACTTGAAATCAAAACAAGGAGAGGGGCTGAGTGAGACACAAAGTAGAAATTCAGAGCTCAGAGCCACATCCTGGATGGGGGAGGGGGTCATCCCTAAGCTAACTACCCTGCCTTGCTTTGGAGTCCAAAATTTATATATTGTTTTTGTAAACAGTCAGCAAAATGGCTTTGGAAGCAGCACCACTGCAGTTTAGGTCTATTTTATCTACAAGGACGACACTAAAAGATTAGAGACATGGTAGTTGCAGTCTCTTTAATGTATAACTTAAAGCAGATTTAGATAAAATATAGTTGACATCTTTTTAAACAATTATAATAAAATAAAACCTGCGTTTTTACTGTTTTTTTTTCCTCATCTTGTTTCTTCTTATATCTAAAAAAAGTAGACCTCGGACGGCCCTGATCTTATACTCATACTTTTTGCACTTGCAAGTCCTCTTATTAAGTCTGCTCAGTTATCCAATATGACCACAAATGATGAATTTCAAGTATACTCCAGAAATACTTTTTTCTAAAGATATAAACTGTACACTACCACACAAGATTTTAAAAATTTCAGAAGGCATACAAATGGATATACAATTATTTAACTCATTTACAATGTTCAACTCACTGTGAAATTTCCTATAAGGCTAACTCTCACTTTGAACAACATCTATAAGATATTTAGTTCTAGAAACATAAGTAAAAAGCTTATCTTTATTCAAGTTCCAGGACAACTTACTAACAGGTTGTAGTGTATGAAAGTTTATATCTATATACATCAATCAACATTTAACAATTAAGTATTTTGTCTAATTTTCTTACAATGGATATAAATTATAAATTTATTTTATTAAATTACATAAATGTTTTTTATAAAACTTAATAGTTCTTTTTAAGATAACCTTCTATAACCATTTTATCTGATCATATTAATTTAAACAAGTTTATAGAAAAATTTTATCAGCTATTTATACTGTAAAAATGACAGAAAATCTGTATATTTTCGTAAGTGTAAGTGTGGGTGTAAAGTCACTGATAGGGCATTTCCCAGAGTGGCATTCCTAGCAATGTCATTTAGGGGAAAACAAGTGGATCTGGCTGTGGGCTCTTTATAAATACAGTTAATAAATTAAATTTAAAACTTGAAATAATACAAATATATGTTATATACATTTCTGCTTGTTAATGAATATAAGAGTATATTGTCATCATTTTGACCAATATAGCCTCACTTTTAAATAATTAATTTATTTTTTATGGTGACATCATTGGTTATTGCATTGTATGTTGCATTGTATATTCACCTTCTATAGTTAGACTTCTTTGTCACCACATTAATTTACATGATTAATTTAACCAGTCTCTCACTGAAAAACATTTAAGCTGCTTCCAATTTTTTACTGGTATAAGATTCTCCAATAAATTCTTATGACCACAGCTTTACACAATTGTCCATAACTAGGTGAAGATAAATTTCAGGAACTTGATTGCTAAAACAAATGCTGTGAACTTTGAAGGCTTTCAACAATAAACGGCAGTTTATGCTTCTGCACTATAGTCTGTGATAGTGTTACACATCATTTATATAGAAACTTAGCAGGTAAAAATTGGATATCATTTTTTTACTTGTTTTTTATTTGTTTTTAAGTGTGGTCAAATACATTATATGTGTATTTGCCTTCTATGTTTTCTTTTCTAATTAATCCATTTAATTTCTGTTATTTTTCATTTGTCATACAAACTTTTTATATTAATACAGAAAATCTCATTACTTGTTAAAAATATCAAACTGATCATTCATCTGTGGTACTAGCTGTGATATACTTTTCTTTAGTTTTTCTTATTTTACCTTTGATTTCCCTCTTGCATTTTGATTATAATAGCTTTTTGTTGTCAAAACCATTTTTATTATTTATGTATTTTTATTTGTTTTTTTTGGCTAAGAAAATAATCTTATAGCATAGTAATAACTACAAAAATACATCAAAATCATGTTTCCTGATGATTTGTGTATTTTATTTTAATTTTGAAAACTCTACCCATATGGGACTCGACATTATAAAAACATAAATTCTTCCCAAATTAATTTCTAAATAATTTCTAACATACTTCTAATAAATGTAAATCGACTATTTTAGAGATAAAAACATAATTCTAATGTTCACATAAAAAATAAGTTATTATAAGTATTTATTATATACTTTACTCTTTGAGGTAAATTATCAGATGAGTAGCCAAAGTTCTAGAAAATTTAAGTAACTTTCCCCAGGGCACAATACTGATTTAAGTGCTCGACATGGAGTAGCAACCAAAACCCTAAATCCAGATGCAATTTCTGTTGTACTTCCCAAGACTTTTCCACTTATTCTTTTATTTTACCTTTTTTCACTAGTTTTACTTCAGCTGTGCTGAAAACAAATATATATTTTTTTCTAAACAAGATAACTCAGATATAGTTGGGTAAAGAGGGTAGAATCATGTATGATTAAATGCCTCAGGCATAATTATAGCACTATTATCATTGCTAGACAATTAAACATTTCCCAGTGAAAAACAGAACTTTGAGGAACTAGAGGACCAATCTTGACGGCTGAGGGATTCTCTGGAGGAATATGTTAAGAAGGCATCCCACTGCACTCATATATCAATGCCTCCAATTCTTCACTATGTTTAAAATGTTTTCAATTATAATTTCAACAACAGAAAAATAATTAAATTAAATGAAACAAATATGTTTCTGAGAATACTGTACAGTTATTTAAATTATGTTTTGAAGAAATATCTAATGGTACAGGAAAATATTTTTGTTAAAAATCTATATATCTATATATGTATATATATATTTGTACTTATGAATAAAACCAGAAACACAAAGGAGATCAATAAACTTGGTAATTTCTAGATATTTTTTCAGAGTCCCTTTTTTTAATGTTTTCCGAGGTCTATTATTAACATATATTTTCAATCATAAGAAAAAATGATATTAAAAAAATAATGCCTCAGTTGTATCACAGAATGTCTTGATTAATTCCTTGACAGTGATTTACATTTAAATAATATTTTAAAGTTTATAAAGGTTTTTATATGTTATATATTCTAGAGTTAGAAAAAGATTAATCTTTTTACAAATAGCACTGTCATTGCTTTAGGTAAACACCTAAGCCTTAGTCAATGAATTGAAAATAGTAAGAAAAATTAATTTAGTCTAGATAGGGAAAACTGGATCTGAATTAAGAGACATGGTATGATAGTACACAGTTCAAACACCAGAAAAATAAAATATTCCTCTTCTCACTGTGTAAAAATTTTACATTATTGTTTTATTTTTAATCGCCTGAAATGGTGAAAATTAGATTTTTTTAAGTAGATTGGTAAACATAAAAGCAGATAATGCTTAATAATTATCAACTTAATTAGAAGACCTTAAATCAATTAAAACATTAATGAATAAATAGAAAATAAATCAGAAAACCCAGTGCTCACACAAACTTCAAAGGAGTTGGATTCATATCAATGTATATTAACTTAGTCTAGAAAGTAATTCTCCCAAGAAAAGTAATTGCTTCCTTGTTGCTCAATCTCATGTGATTTGGGGGATAATTAGATGAGGCAATGCATATAAATTGCTTATCAGAGTACCTAGCACATAAATATTCAGCTCAGTACATTAGATTAGCTTTTGTATTATCATCAGATTATTATCCATGTGTATTGGTAGTCACTGTACTATTTTTGCTTAAACCATATAATCTTGGCTATTTCACTGTTCATATAAAACTTGTGGGAGAAATGAACCATGTAAGATAGATTGTATCAATATATACATTATTCATTCCAACAGATTTTGGTTCTTAATATCATTTTTTGTGTGCCTTATTTTTATTCTTTTTTCTGTGTGTTTATCTTTTATTCAGTGATGCATCTGAGCTTAAGAGAAATCTAAGATGAAAAAGAGAAAACTTATGTATGTTCTTTACCATGAGCTGGATATTTCCTAAAACAAGCAAGTTGAAATAATCTCAGGGACTTGCAATCTTTGTACGGACTTGAATTTAGAGAAATAGTGTTTATCTTTCAATGCCCATTGTAATTGCCTACCATGAAACTCTCCTATCTAGTTTTCAAGGTCCCACATATCAATATGGCACTTCCCAACCAAAGTAACCCCTTGTCAGTATGGTCACATCATTATATCTAGGGGCACCTCTGACATTCCTGCCGTAGCACTCAATTTGTCCAGAATATATAAACAACTCTACCTTCTGCCTTCTGGTTGTTTTAAAATATGTCCACAAATTCTTTAACTCTTTTCTATCAATAGCTGGAGCTTAATTTCCCTCCTTTTCATGTAGATATTGACTCAGTGATCAACTTCTAATGAATAAAATATGGTGAAAATAATTAAGCGTCATTTTAAAGACTAAGTCATGAAAGTCACTGTAGCATTCTCCTTTCTCTCTCTCAGATAACTCACTCTGTAGAAAGCCAATCATCGTATCATGAGGTCAATCAACAAGCCCTTCGAAGGGGCCTGGCTGAAGAAAGTTAGCAAAGAACTGATGTTTCCTGCCAAGTGCCTTGTGAGTGATCTTGTAAGAGGATCTACTCAAGTCATAGTCAATCTTTCCGATGACTACAGCCCTGATCACCATTCTAATTACAACCCAATATGAGACCTTGACTCAAAATAACTCAGTGAAGCTGCTTCTGAATTTTTGACCTACAGAAATCTTAATGTTTTCTGTTTTAAGTCACTATGTTTTGAGGCCTTTGTTTTCACAGCTACAGATAACTAAGACCTATTTTTGTGCTGAGAGTGGGTGTTATAGCAGCGTAAAAAAACCTAAAATGTTGGAATGGATTGGAAAGCTAAAAGTTGCTTGAGGAAAGTATCGAGAGCCTTGAAGAAACTAAACTTTTATAAACTTTGAGAAGGCAGCAAGCGAGGGTTGTATAAAAAATCTTAATGGAAATAGGAGAAAGAGGAACCTTATTATACTGGAAACACACCGTCT
This sequence comes from Macroglossus sobrinus, assembly GCA_004027375.1. Taxonomy (NCBI): domain Eukaryota; kingdom Metazoa; phylum Chordata; class Mammalia; order Chiroptera; family Pteropodidae; genus Macroglossus; species Macroglossus sobrinus. The sequence continues at coordinate 201,093 of PVKZ01000887.1, forward strand.
TCTCTTTGATTCTTTCCCTCAGTAATATCTTTTTATAATTCTTATCCAGGATAACGATGTTCTGGCATGCTCTTGAAAACTCTCGTCTTCGTCTCCATTTCTTCACCTATGTACCAGGAGCACAGGCATGCTTGACATTCATCAGGTCAATCGTGTGGTGCTGGTAGCACTGGACATAACTATAGTCTTTGTGCTGCTCAGTATGTATGTGATTACTGTTACATGACCAATTCTCTACTAAGAACCACAGATGGAGACTTGTCATGAATGCCAGCTTTGAAAGCAGTGAGGCAATCATTCAAAACCTGGATGATATTCTTAGTCTTGATGGTAGCATTGACATCTTAAAGAAAAAATCAAATTTTTCTAAAATAGTGTGGGTGGTGAGGACCTACTGGTAGGTTGGAAATGTGGAGAGCTGAGTAATAAAGATTTTCAGTTTGAATTTTTTGGCATAATCAACAGAGAAAAGTTTTAATCAGCAGGGAGACAAATCTTTAATCAAAAAAGATACAAAACCATTTCTTCCATTAAAATTGTGTCTCACCAGACACCTTGATTTTGGACTTATTAATCTCCAGAATGGTGAAAAATAAATGTTTGTTGTTTAAGCCTGCCAGTCTATTTTGTTATATTAGCCTGAACAAGCTAAACCAATATAGCTGATATAGCCAAATTTTAAATAGTCCAGTCCTATAAGTTTCCTAAAATTAAAAACTCTGTCTCAAGAGTAATAAAGTAAATTTTCTAATTAACACATTAGGGAAAAATGAAGATTATGTGCTCAGATCAGCTACTCATAAACTTCCTTTTGGGAGTGGCACTTTCACAAAGACTTCATTAGCTTCTCAAGGCAAGGCTTCTAAATGTGGGAGAAACTGGTTTCATGTTTGACTAATGATGGGAGCCAAGAATTTCATGCTATGTACTTGGCACTTCTCAAAATGCCCCAAACAAAAAAAGAATCACAAGTATACATGAAGACTGTATTGGGTAACTATTCTGAGTATATTGGATCAGGCCACATTTGTAGATAAAGTGTCCAATAAAAGAAACCTTACATTCTTAAGCAGTCTGATACTCATCTGTTTATTTCAGTAGCACTTAGACCTCTTATTGACCTATGGTAAAATTGAATTTGGATGCTAAAAATTAATTTGTATAATGTAATGGAATAATCAAAAGAGCTAGAAATGTTAGAGAAGTTATATCATTGAATTGTATTCAATCATAGACTACCATGTTCCCTGAGAGTCTGCTTAGGATACTTTTTGAAAATTGTATTGGTGAGGTAAATAGCAATATAAGAAAACATACTTTCAGTAGTTGCTTTGTGTAGTCAGAGGATATAGGTTCCCACCTATATTGTGCCATTAAAAAAAAAAGTGTTTTCTAATTTCAACAGAAATAATAAGATTTTCAGATGGCTAAGGCAACAAAGAACAGAAAATGGCAAAAATGATCTAATCATAGAGAGTCTTGATGGCACCACTAGGACAGTAAATCAAGAAAACTACATGTCCGGAGGTTACAGGGCTGACTAGGCCACTGTGATAGACAGTTAGAACCCTTCTTTTTTCCTAAATGTGAACTAAAAACACTGTGGGCTCTATGAGGGAGGTGGAGTCTGCATACTCTTGAGAAAGGAACTCTTGCTATCAAATCTCATGCAGACATTGTGGTATGTTAATACATGGATTTCAGGCCAGTACAGTAGGACCCCAAGTCTGTAGAATGGTTACACTTCAACTTCTAGACATGCAGTTGAAATAAATATTTGGAGAAAATGTAGAATTTGTTCATTGTTTCCATGGTCATTGGCTTAAAGATTTTTTCTTTTTTAATTTAAAGGGGCAAGAAGACATGCTCATAAATTATCTTCCATTTCAAAAGATTAAGAAAAAACAGTTGCATATTCCAAGGCAACCATTGTGTTAGTACCATAATAAAATTGAAAACTTTTTAGTTTAATCTACCTATTTGGATACTGAAAAATGCAGATGGCTCTTAAAAATAAAACCGGAGCAAGGTTAAGAGGTAAGTAAAAATAGGGAAGAGATTAAGAAGTACAAATTGGTAGTCACAAAACAGTCAATAGTCATCGATATATAAATTATAACATAGGAAATATAGTCAATAATATTATAATAGCTTTGTATAATGACAGACGGATACTGGAGTTATTGGAATGATCAATTTGTAAGCTATATAAATGTCTAATTACCACATCATTGTACACCTGAAACTAATACAATAATGTATGCCTCTGTAATTAAAAAAAAATGTTTAAATATTTAAAAAATAAAATAAAAGTGGATTATTATAAACTTAATAAGAGAGGTTTCAAACTGTATTTGTCATATGTGCTCTCTTTATTAGAGCAGAGCGTATATTCCTTAACACCTGATATAAAACTATCGGAAATCAATAAGCAGCAAACAAAAGAAACAACTTTGCTTTCTTATAGAAAAAATAGTGTTGCATATTCTCTATCTTGCCTCAAAGATATATCAATTCTCTATATGTGTACTATAATTCAGTCTAAACAGTTATTTATTCTCATCTATCCACAAGACTTCAGTGTTTCACTACATAGGGAATATACCATAATGTGCTGGAAATGCACAGTATTATTCACGATCATAAGATGGAAGTGGTGGAGATATGGATTATCTTCACACAGGCCCTAAAGGAACACATCCCCTGTGTGCCTCTTCCTACCTAACCAATATACTTCCTTCATTTCATTTCTAGAGTCTTATGAAAAAGTTACTTATGAGCTGTTGACTAAGGATGAATAAAAATGATAGTTACAAGTGGCTCTGCACAGTTTGTTGACAGCCGCCAGAAAGAACTGCTGGAGTATCTCAGCCCTCATCACTGTGTCTTGAAGGAAAGTGGAGAAGATAAATTATAGCAGGGAATTTAGATGCATTTAATTGTCTATCTTTTTTTTGAAAGTTGAGCACCTATTGGGGATTTTCCTAAATATATTAACGCGGCCATCTCATTTTCAAAAAGTACAGACAGAAGTAAAACTAAATATATTTAATTTATGTGTTAAATTGATACTATAAAATAGAGATAATGCTACACTGATAACAAAGAGTTGGCTTTACATACTTTTTTTTTATTATTTTGTTGGCTATTTTAATCTTGGTATTTGCTGAAAGTATCAAATTATGTTTAATTTTAACAATTTTATTTAGAATATGTTTGAATAGAATTCCTTTGAAAAGTTGTCTTTACCTATACTATTAAAGGACATTGAAAAATATTAAATATTATTTATATCTCAACTGCTTTTTAATATTGAATACTACTTAGAGTGTGAAGTACAGAATAAATAAAGCCAGTAATGAGAGTTTACAAAGGCATAATTTTACCTAATTAAAATACTGAAGGTTTAAAAGATTAGCAAAGGACAATTATTTTTTAAGATGGTAATCCAACATAGAAAAATGCATTATTACTCAGCTTTAATATCATTCACTCTTGTTCAATATTGAATATTTTTAGAATTTTATACCAAAAAACATTCTTTCAATTCTCAATGTTAAAAAGAGAAGTATTTGTTCTTATTAAGCTTCTGTTGTTAAGACAGAATTATTCATAGTACCTCATTATAAGGCACCTAGGAGCATCTCTGACATATAAGCAACAGGGTAAACTTATTTTGCTTGCTTCTGGCTTCTCTGTTATGTTCCCATAGAAGCAAATAAAAAGCTTTCAAATCACTTGTTTTTCAGAATTCATTCAGCCTGTTTTCATAAATCACATATAAGAGGCCAGATACTTTTAAACTTATGAAGGAAAATCCTTTCATATGTTTACATAGGGCCTGGAAGGAAGGCAATCTATTTGTGCTCTAAGTGAACAATTGTTTTATTCCATTCACATAACTCTACTCTTACACTCATGATATGCAATAAGCTACAGAACTAAACATAGGTTTCAGTCACTGACAGGAATATTAATAGCCTCATATTCAAGTTCTACAGTTGTCCAAGGCATAACCTCAATTTAAACAAAGCACAAAGGAAATCTCTGAGAGAAGGCAGTAGGGCATGGCTGTTAGGCGAGCAAGCAATGGAGATATAGTGATGCCCATCTTCGCTACTAACTAGCTTCTCTAGCTCAGGCAAGTCATTTATCCAATCAGCCTTAATCTCCTCTTCTGTAAAGTAGAAAAAATAATAGCCCATACCTCAAGGGGTTGTTGTGGGGATTAAATGAGAGAATGTATATTAATAACTTCAGGTAGAGATCAATAAGTATTAGAAACCTGGTTGATTTTCCTTTACATTTCATAGAATGGGATTTTTTTAAAAAAGAAACTACATTGTCTTTTTAAAATTTAGTAAATATGTCAGTATGCTACTTGAGAATTCTGAAACAGATATAAATAATTGGAGAATGGGTTTGAGGACAAACGGCTCACTGCGAATCGTGACTAGGCTAGAATTCCATCTGCCATCTATAAGAGAAAGTGGAGAACTCTCTTCAATTATGAAATCTGCTAAAAAAAAAGCTAACATTTAAAGTCCTTTTACTACTTATGAGCATGCTTAGTTAAAAATATGCTGTTATTCATGATAATTAAAGCTATTGATATTTTGTTAAAATTTGTAAATATAATAGTTCTACGGTAATTAGACTTTTGTTATTTACTAGTCAAATTTTGTAAAATGACAAAGTTTGGCAAATGAATCAAAACAAGAAAAATTAGATAATAGACTTACTACACATTTTATGATCCTCAAGATTGTATCACAATTACTAAAATATCACTATATGGAGAATGATTTCACAAAGGCCCACCTTCATCTACTGAATATCCTCTTCACTGAGATCTTTACTGTTTTAAGATCTCTGATTATACTCATTATATATGTTACACAAAAGTGGTTTTTATCTAATAAATATCTCTTTGACAAGTTTGTTTTTTAGGGTAGGGAGATGGTTGTATAGTTTCAGTAGGAGAAAAAGTGGGGGAGTGGAGAATCATGTTCACCAATAAACATTGATAAACAATATCCTAGAGCAGATAACCTCAAGGATATTCTTATCTTCTCAGCCACCATCTGTGTCATAGTCTAGCAGAGCATACACAATTAACACTTTGCAAGACGTGAAGAAAACAGCCGGTATTCTGTAATGCCCAACTCAAGAAAAGTGATCAAAGTAGGCTGTGTGTTATTGTAGAAATTATGTAGAGAAAATGCTTGCAGGGAAGCAGTGTTGAGACACAGACTAACCTATTCAGCAAGCGGAGAAATAATTGGAAGATGAGTTTGAGGAATAACTGGGCTCACTGTGAATTGTGACTAGGTTAGGATGCCTTCTGTCCTCTATAAACTTTCACTGGGATCTGTGAGATTAGTTTTTATTAGTCCCTTGATATAAGAATGAGCTTGGAATCATAGTTTAATTACTTGATATTTTCTACTTTGCCTATTTCACTGGCTTAAAGTAGCATTTTAATCTGTGAAATATATTGCACAGTAGACATGGTTTTCTCACTTTTGTCTTTAATGAGAAAAATGTCAGTATTTTACCAGTAAATATAATTTTTTCTGAAAGGTGTCTAGTAGATATTTGTCCTAGTGAGGATGTTGTAGTCTATACTAAAAGTACTGCAGTGCTAGGCAATTTTACAAACATTATTGCAGCTATTAATATCATTATCCCTAATTTCCAGATGAAGAAAATGAGCCTCAGAAAGATTTAATGAGCATCAGTTTCATGAAACTAGGTGGTATGGCCAGAAATCAAACTAAGGCAAATTTACCTCCTCTTTTCTCTACTCTCTGGTAAAAAATAATAAAACTGAGTTTGATAGGACAAACGTTGTATCTTATTTAATATTACATTTCTGGCTCAGAATCTCACAAATAACAGGAAGTAATAAATCTTTGTTTTATGAATGAATGGCACATGGCAAAAAAAAAAATCTCCTCACTTTTTAAATCTAGAGAGTCAATTATACAAAATAGATTTCAGGATACACAGAGACTGAGAAAAACATAGAAATGAGGCTTTGGACCATTTCCTAACTATTCAACACTAAAAAAAAAAAAAAGTAAGAAAGGATAATGCTTGGAAGTTCATTTCCCAAACTGGAAACCGTCTTTCTGTTGATCCATGCTTCAGTCAATTCACTTTGACTAATAGCCTCCTGCATCAATAGTGACAAATCACTAAACTCTGGTGCACATTTCAGGCCAGAGGAATCATCTTTGAAATTATTTTCAGAATTGCCTGACTGCCTACATATCCTCATCTTTTAAATATATATATATTTTCATATCTGCACAAATGCTAAAGTAAAATTCTTAAGGGTAAACACCAGGTCCATATTTGATTTACTTCTCAATAAATTTTTTTATAGCATGCAGCAGAGTGTTCTGCACCTTGTATGCATTCAGATCTAATTTTTTTTTTATTTAGAAAGTGAAAAAAACATTATTTCACTTCTCAGTAGGTTTTTCCTTACTAGCCAAATGAGTCAATCTGCCTCTCTCTGTGCTGTGCACCTATGTACACGGACCAACAGTCATTGCTCAATACTCAGAGCTCTCCAGATGGCTTCCCAGTTGTGAAACCTGCAACCAGAAGTCTGGTTGGGCTTATCTCTTGACTACACTTGATTCTGGGCTGCTGAGATATTCAAATGACTGAGTGTTGCCTAAATACACCTTGATATATATCATGTGTTCTATTTTTAATAATTTGGTATAAATTGTTGAAAATAATATCTTAGTTGAAATAGGGAAGAACCAATACTAAGCTAAAAATTACCTTAATTTCTACCATCAGTTTCTCTAATCATTCTTAAAGATTTTTTAAATGGCTGTTTACATTAGTTTAATAAATCACTGAAGAATGAATTGACAAATAAGTCTATTTTTAATGTCAAATGTACAAAAATAAACTGAAAACAAATTACTATTGAATTTAAATAGTACTTTGCCCATCTTAAGAAATTTATCACATTAAAAAACTTATATTTTAGAACTTTCCAAAATAAAACTAGATACAAACTCAAAACTCAGTACATACTGATCAATCTTTGACTTTTTCCAGTGTTTTGAAATTTAGAACCTGAGAAAAGACACTAATTTACCTAAAACCAAAATATTTATTTTGAATCTTTTTGACAATATTAACAAAAACCATTATTATAAAGATCATGCAACTTTAACTAGCTGCTGTTATTATTTATATTTTGGAAGAGGGAAAAATGATGCTTACAGATGTTATCTTAAAGTAGTCTCGTTTGTTTCAGAGTAAGATTCAAGTCCTATCAACTTACTCCAAAGCTAAATAAAAAGCTACTGTTCTATACTTGTCTTTTTTCAAAATGATCAAAGTAAATGTGACTGTCTTTTATTTACCACGTACAAGTATAAGGGTATAGAAAATCCATTATATGTAAAATATTCTTCACTCTTCACAACTGTTGATAATTATTCCCTACAGAGTGCACTGAATATATTACCTGCTGTAATTAGTACTCATTGCTAGCTTCTCATACTATGAGTATTATTGTTATTCTTGTTCCATCTCTATTTTAGAGATTTAAAAACATTGAACTCAAAAATCTACTGATTTCCCCTGAAATGACTGAGTAAGAATTTCAACACAAAATGTTTCTTGCTCTATTTAATAGAATCTACCAAACCAAATATGTCAACTATTGACTGTTAAGTCCAAAAGAATAGTATCCTAAAACATTCTTGTTTCTCAGATCTTCAGTGTCCTGATGGAAATATATGCATTACTCTAATAATATGTTTGCCCTTTAATAAAATCTCCTTGACATGATTTAAAATAAATTCCTCCCATATCTAATTGGATTGCAAAATGAATCCACTAACTTCAATAGCTTTGTTCCTGAGCCTATAATTTACTTTTGTGTATTCGTCATGTCACCAGAAATAGGTGAGATTGAAATTATAATATTAATTTATATTTGTACAAAACACTGTGTGGCTTTAAAAATACGCTGAAATTTTCATATACATTTTTATTGAACCCTAATGGCAATTATCTGGAAAACCTGTAAGATAAGATAAAAAGTACTACATTTATGATGAACGATATCCAAAATTACATAGCAAGGAGGTATCAAACAGCAACTAGGATCACATTTTCAGTGCATAAGTCCTCTGGTTGTTTTTTTTTTTTTTCATCTCACCACATTCTACCGATCTCATTAATCTCATTTCACTTCTGCCCTTTATGTTGCAGGATCCAGATGCCAAAAAATGCACAAGTTGCTCAGAAAGAGATGATGGACCTTCAGTAGCTATTTAACACTGTCTTCTTAAATCGTTGTCTTTTAATTTCACTTTTAATAAGAGAACACATTAAATATAGGATAAAGAATAAAAATACTAAAAGATCTCTGTCATTTCATACTCATTACAACATAAAAATTTGGTAAAACATTTAAATTTCCATGAGAAATATTTTTTCTATAAGTCACACTGGCAACTATGGACACTGCTGGTATACTGTTCTATTAATGTAAATACTTTATACCTACAATGTTAAATATGGAAACAGTATTTTGTTCATTTTATAGTGGTATTAAAAGTAAAATTGCTAGGGAAAGTGACATCTAATTATCATTTCTAATTTGTGGTCTGCTAGACTTCTTGCTTCACTACCATTTAATCTATTACTCTTACTTTCAGAGTTATTGACATTTGTGGCCTTTATTTAAATAGATTGACAGTTTTATTTTCAAACAAAGAGCATGTGATTTAAACTTAGTATAAAGACTTTTATATTGAAAGTCATATAAAACTACATTTGTATGGAGTAGAAAAGAAATACTGCAAGTGTCAGCTGGCTACTGTTTTATCAATTTCCATTTGTTTAAAATGTCGAAAGTAAAGGAAGCAGTTAATTTAAAGCACAAAGTTAAGTTCAAGAACCTAATGAGGTAGGATGTGATATTATTTATAAAAAGTTTTATTATATATACCTGCAAAAATTTCTGCCATAATTTTCAAACTGTTATTCTGAAATTTATAATGCATTAATTTCTTAATTCTTGAGTGATAAATTTAAAGAACCAAAATCTGTTTCTAACAACAAAAAAAAACATTTTCTATTTTACTAAGAAGTTTTATTTTGCCCAGTCTCTAAAACTAACTATCCAAAAATGTATGTGAGCCTGTGTAGATTGACTATGTTTTTTAGCACTTGTAGTACCTGTTCTATCTATTCCACGTTAGGGTCTCCTCAGTCTGAGTGCACATTTCATTTCTGAATTTCTCACTATCTGTGATTGAAAAGTAAGTGTTAAAAAAATCACTGGATGCTGACTAGCTTGTATCAATTTTCAGTTATAAATAATTTTGCAATAAACATCAGAGTAATCTTCCAAGTAAATGTATACTTGTTGTGCAAGTGTAGTTGAACATATGCCTATTTTATTTTTATTACATATTTTTAAAATGCTCTCAAAGGTAGTTGCACCAATTTTTACTGTCACCAAGAGTGAATATTTCTGTAGTTACTTTCTCATCAACACTTGATGTTGGCGTATTTTATATATTCTCCAATCTGTTATATGTTTAATTATGTCTTACTCTTATTTAATGTTCACTTTAGTGATTATTCATAGGTTGAACATCTTTTCTTGTGTTATTTAGTCATTTTGTGAATTGCTAATAACATTTACAAATCATTTTCTATTTAATTGTTCTTATCGATTTGCTGGGCTTTTTAAAAATACAATTTGTATAATCATGATTTTAGTTTTTTATGGAGATAATGAATTACTTGAGACAAAGTTTTTATTTTTAATCTAATCAAATTCATGAGGTTCTTACTGAGGTTGATCTACTTACCAGGTTATGTTATTCTAAAGTGTAAAAAATTGGTCTTGCCTTATGTTTTATATCTAAGTGTTAAATATGCCTGAAATGAATTTATATTTATAAGTGAAAAAATGATCCAATTCTGTATATTTTTATGTAAGAATAGGCAATTTCTCAAGCATTTTTCTTCATTCTCTATATAGTATAATTCCATTGATCTCACTCTGAACTATAGATTCATAAATAGTTTGGGGATATCATTTTTCAGTCAATAATCTAATAAAAACCACTGCTTTTATTTCTATAATCATAGATGATATTTGTACATTCTTGTATATAATATAAAAGTAATTATATATGTATATATACATATATATAATTTTTCCAGATGATTGCTATTAAGTCCAATATATATATATATATATATATATATATATATATATATATTGGACTTAATATATATATTACATATGGAGATACAGTCATGTGGTCAAGTGCATTAGTAGGTATGATAGATTTGATTATCAGGGATATATTTCTTACCTGTTGAATCCTATCTGTATCACTTAGATATATAACTTACTTGTTTCTTCAGGATATACCTGATGCCATTCTCATATAGCCATCTCTATTTAAACTGAGGTACTGACCCTGATGATCACTAAATCTCCTTCAAGATAAGTTTTTCTTCTTGCTGAAGACTAGCATATGTTTACAATTAAATAGTTCTATCACATCCTGTCAAATACAAGAAGTCAACAGCCTTTCTTCACTTTGTTCTATCTTTGTTCCCTTCAATTCAAACTGGCAGTGCTTCTGTTTATATAATTCCATAAATTCTTTATTGAATGATAGTGCAGCCACACCCTTTATGTTCTTTTCAGAATATGCTTTCTCATTTTTTTGCAATATAAAAAAAACTAAAAATTTTGCCAGTCTTTTAATTTGGCTCCTTTTTGTTTAACAATTTTATCTTTAAATCATTCGTGTCCTTTCACATTTTGCTATAAGTAGTCAGGAGGAACCAAGGCACTCCAACACTTTTCTTAAAAATATCCTCAGCTAAATATACAATATTATTACTCTCAAGTTCCTTCTATAAAACAATAGAACATAGTTTAGGCAGGTTCTTTGCCATGTTATTACTATATAGCTTTCCTTCAGTTTCCTATAGCATGTTTCTTAATTTTGTTTTGTACCTCACTAGAATTGCCCTTAACATCCATATTTCTAGCATGCACCTCAAAACTTTCCACCTCTACTCGTTACTCAGTTTGAAAGCTGCTTTCACATCTTTAGGTATTTGTTAAAACAGTACCCCTCTTTGAGTAGCAAAATCTGTCTTAGCTGGGGCTTCTGTAACAAAATCCTATAGGTTTTGGGTGATTAAACGGTAGAAATGTATTTTATCACAAATCCGGAAACTGGAAGTTCAAGATCAGGGTACTAGCATGACCCATTTCTGGTGAGAGCTCTCTATAGATGGCTACCTTCCAGTTGTGTCTCCACATGGCAGAGAGAGAGCAAGCAAGATCTCTGGTGTCTCTTCTTATAATGGTATTAACCTCATCATGAGGGCCCCTCCCTTATAATCTCATATAAATTCAGTTATCTCCCCAAAGCCTTATCTCTAAATATCATCACAGTGGGATTAGGGCTTCAACATATGAATTTTGTAGCACTGGGTACTGGATATATGGGAAATAATTGGATATTTTGGGGATTATTATATACTGCTTCTAACTTATACAGATTTTTAGACACTAAAAGACCGTGGTCACCAGTCAGATTTGGGATAGATGATGGGTAGGTTATCAATTTAAGTTTTGTCTAAGTTTTATCTCAGAGAATTAAAAGCAACCCTTATCCAAATAATCTTGTTATTATCACAGTTCTGAAATACTTAATAGGAATAGCTGTATATATCAATTGTTAAATATTTATATTAGTTCCTTGATGCATGTCATGAGGCTAATTTTGTAATGAAAATACAACAGATGCCACCAGAACATCCTCAATCTCCCGAAATAGTAAATCAAAGCAGACCTGTGTTTCTGAAAAAATTGCAGATATTAGTGCCACCACCAAAGACTTGAAAGAGACAGGGGGTAATACTTCCTATTTTCTTCACTTTTAATGTGCTTTTGAATTGTGCAGAAGAGAGATATATTTTCAATAATAATAGTGAATTATTTATTATAAACCTAAATAGGTAACAACTTCAATTGCAGTTTCTACTCCAGATATAATTTCATTGTTTGAACAAATAAACACATCCTCTAGCACATATATGAAGCTACTGAACACAAAACATTTTTCCCTCTATGTCTATATCAGTTGGTATGGCCAGCAGTACACCTTTACTATTATAGTTTAGGGCTATATCAACAGACCAGGGCCATCACATAATCAAGTCATAAGAAATTATATTGTATCTCCATTCTACAGAATATCAAGTTGGCTTATTAAATTGATGGTATCATATTGATTGGAGTCTGATGAGCAGGAAGTAGCAACTACAATAGACACATTGGTAAGACGCATTGAAAGAATATAGGAAATAAATACCAAAAAATATAATAGCTGTCATTCAGTAAAATTTCTAGCTGTCCAGTGGTCTTGGGCAGGATTGGGCAAATAATTTTTTTAAAGGGTTAAAGGGTGAAATGGTAAATATTTTAGGCTTTGCCATATAATTCTATCACAACTATTCAATTCAGTCATTGTAACATGAAACAGCCATAGGCAATATGTAAAAAAATTAATGTGGTTGTTTTCTAATAAAACTGTCATTAAGAAATAGGCAATGGACTGGGTTTTGCACACAGTCTGTGTGTGGTTTACTGACACTTAGGATAGGACATGTTGAAATAGCCCTTCTAAAAGAAAAGATAAATTGCTAATTTTGGTCCTCTCTACAACGAATAATGCCTGTGGCTTTTTTGCAGTTTTGAGGCAACATATAACACATTTGGGCTTATGCTTATAATCCATTTTTGAGTAAACTGAGAAGCAGCTAGTTTTGAAAGATCCCATAGGAAGAGAGTATCTACTTCAGTTCTAGACTGCCATGAACACTGCTTGTCCACTTGGGCCATATGACTCAGTGGATTCAATGCTGCCTGAAGTTAAATGGCAGATAGGAATGCCATGGAACCCATGGAAAGACACTGTAGGTGAATCATAGCATAACAAAAACTCTTAAGTATTTAGAACTAAGTGATTCTGTCTTCTGCAGTTAACTTTTCTTCATTTCCAAAGGCTTAATACTAGGACTTAGTAGAGGATAAATACTTGTCCAGGTGTAAATAAGCTACAATGTAACCTGAGTTGCCTATCATGAATAAGTGACAGTTTATTCAACAAACAATAAATTTGAGTATATACAGTAACACATCCTTATTAAATGAATTATATGAGAATGGTATTAAGAATGGCTTGGAGAAATAAGTAAGTTACATGATAAAGTGACACAGATGTGATTCAACAGGTAAGAAACAGATCTCTGAGAAAAATTCATATATTTGATTCTGATATTATCTTGATATTTTATGATAATTTACCTAATTTTAGAATTTAATGACCAAATTTCCAAGACATCTTATGATACAAACCTAGTAAGAGGTGGAATTGAAATTTAAAACTAGTTTGTCTCACTCAAAAGCCTCTATTATTAATCATTGCACCCAAATCACCTCTGTGTTAATATAAACTGAGGATTAGAGCTAAGATTATTATGATACTCTCACAATTCAAATCCTGGCTTTTTTACTTCAAAGATTATTTTGAAATTAATTTAAATTTAGTTGTAAAAACATATTGAGTATTAATTGGACTATACTGCACTGCCCAATCCTAAAGGGTAAATTTTGATCCATCTCACAGCCAACTGTTATGTATGCATGTGTTTATGTGTGGATTAATGTGTATATATAACTTGTTTGCCTTTTTTTAAATAAATTTTTAATTTAAATTAGTTGCAAGTATACAGTACATTGGTTAGACATCTATAATGTTCATAAAATGATCCCCCAATTGCTCCCTCCTCCAACCCTCCACTTAGCCATCATATTAATGCTAACTGCTTTCCTTCTGCATTGCTCCCCACGCCCAACTATTAACTACTAATTAAGTACTAATTTGTAGTTCTTTAAACGTTCACACCATTCTCCCATCCTCTCAACCCCCTCCTTTCTGTCTGTCACCAAATTGTCCATTATATTTGTGAGTCTGATTTTGATTAGTTTGCTTTTTTTTGTTCCTAGATACCGCATATAAGTGAAATAATATGGTATTTATCTTTCTCTGTCTGTTATTTCACTCAGCATAATAACTTCTAGGTCCATCCAAAGAGGAAATACAGATGGCTAACAGACATATGAAAAGATGCTTAATATTGCTAATCATCAGAGAAATGCAAAATAGAACCACAATGAGATATCACCTCTCACCTGTCAGGATGGCTATCATCAATAAATCAAAAAACAGCAAGTGTTGGTAAGGATGTGGAGAAAAGGGAATCCTCATATATTGTTTGTGGGATTGCAAATTGGTACAGCGGCTATAAAAAACAGTACAGAGGTTCCTCAAAAATTAAAAATGGATATACCTTCTGACCCAGCAATTGTATTTCTGGGTATTTATCCAAAGAAACCCAAAACAGCAATTTGTAAAGATCAATGCACTCCAATATTCATGGCAGCACAATTTACAATAGCCAAGATATGGAAGCCACTAAATGCCCATCAACAGATGATTGGATAAAGAAATTATGGTTCATATATATAATGGAATATTACTCAGCCATTAAAAAAATAAAATCCTACCATTTGTAATGACACATTGCCTGTTTTCTAAAAAATAAAGCATATGTGATAAATTTTCTGAATTATTAATATCTGAGTATGTATTTACATGTTTTAAAAACTACTTTTTTGACAAAAAAATTCTCTAAAAATTTTTTTCCTTAGAAGTTTATAATGCTTTTTGATCACTTATAGAAGGACCTCTAATTTGTTTTTTACGTGTATGTTTAATGTTTGGTCTTATGAGAGCTCAATTATTGTAGAATTTGGTCATTATTAGTATAATTTTAAAACTTGTCTTCATAGGACAGCTCTTGTTATGACTATTTTTCCATTAATTTTTTCAGTAATGTGGTGACACTATTTTTACAGTATTTCTCAGTTTTTTAGCACTATCAGTATACATTTTTACAATTTTATTGTTCATACAGTTCATTCTGTTGTAAGCCTATCATCTTTTTTACCTCAACATATCATCTTGAGCTTTCATTTTTGTTACTATCTGCATTTTTTTAATTAAAAGTATTTATTTATTTCTTTATCCCACTATTTATTTATTTATTTATTTTGGTTTCTACTGTAAGTCACTTCCACAGTTATGTTTTTCAATCAACACATAACATTGTGTCTTCAGGATGACATGCTGATCCTATTTTTGCAGCACTTTTTCCACAAACCACACACTTGAAAGCAATCCACACAGTGGGAACTCACATATCCTTGATCTTATTAACCATCTTCTTGAGTGATGTTTTAATTCACTTCTTAAATCTACAGTTTGGTGTATACAATTCTCATTAACCAGTCATCATTTATCAAGGACTGCCAAGTTTACTGAAATAGAAATGGAATCTTTGTATCTTCACAGTATCTGGATCTCTGTCAGGGAGAAACAATAGATGTGTGTGTGTGTGTGTGTGTGTGTGTGTGTGTGTGTGTGAGAGAGAGAGAGAGAGAGAGAGAGATTTAAAAAAACAGAATTTTATGGCTTCTGATACATTTTCTGTTTGTAGCTTGCTTATAGCATTTTATTTAGATGAAGGGAACATGGAAACTCAAATGCAAAGCCTCGCACCTTTGATAGCATCCTTATTCCTGTATATTGTATAGAGTTAGATTTTATACTCTGTACTCATATATTTTTTAAAATTCTACACAACTCTACATCTAATTATCATCTAACAGTAATTAGTAAAATGTCTAAAACCCAAGTCTTGATTTTTATCACAAATGTTCTATTAAAATAAATAGCAATTACATATTTTGGCTCTGATTACAAATCATTGGATCATTCTTTACCCTTTTTATAACCTCACACTCACATTTATTATATCACCAAATACTGATAGTTCTACCTTCAAGGTATATTCAAAATTGACCATGTCTCATCACCTTCAACACCCCTGCTATATGCCAAACTATCTTTCACATAAATTAATTTAATAACCTCCTAGCTATTCTCCCTTATTGCCATGGAATTAATCTTTATGTAGCATCCTGAATGCTTGTTTTGTTTTAATGCAAGTCATAATACATCACTTCTCTGATAAAACTCACAAATTATTTTCCATCTCACTTATTGTATTATAATATACATATGTGTCTTATAACAGTCTATGGTACCACCATTAAACTGCTCTGAGTGAAGTATGGAAAGCTCATTTTCATTTAGTTCCTTTACTTTCTCCAATATTAAATATTGTGTTAAATAGATGGCATGAACAGATTTTTTATTGTGTAATAAATAATTTCTCTGGCCTTTGTTTCTGGTTCTGGAAAGAAAGCCTCTAAACCTTTGGGATTTCTCAGATGTTAGAAGCGTCTGTTAATCATAGTACCCTCTAATTGTTTCTATTAATAAGGTGGCTCATGGTGGACCCTTGTTAATTTATGTTAATGAAATGACTCAAGATAGAGCCAGGCCAGAAAGACCAACCACGTGATTAGAAGGAGCTTTGAGCCACTAGATATCAGTTCTACCTCAAGGGAGTAAAGAGGGTTACAGACTGAATTTAATCATATGGCCAATGTTTGAATCAATCATGTCTATATAGTAAAATCCCAATAAAAATATCTAGATACCAAAGCTCAGATGAACTTAATTGATAAACAATACTCTGTATTGGTACATATTTAAATGATAGGAGGATAGGTTTTTGAGGACATGGAAGCTACATGTATGAGACCTTGCCTTATGCATTTCTCCTTTTGGCTATAATTTGTGTTCTTTTTGCTCTAATAAAACTGCATTTGTAAGTATAATGCTCTCAGCAAATTCTGTGAATCATTCTAGTGAATTGTTGAATCTGAGGATGTAGCAGGAACTCTCAAATGTGTAGTCAACCGTTCAGAAGTGTGGGTGCCTTGGAATCTCCAAACTTCCATCCACCATTTTATTTTGGGAAAATCTTGAGGAGGAACACCTCCTTAACCTGTAAAGTTTAGACTGACTCCAGGTAGTGAGCTAAGTAACTGAGTATCTAAAAGTGCTTTGGTTGACACTATTTTTGTCGATGCCATTCACAGAAATGTTAATGTTAGTTTTTTTCATATTCCATCTACAGATCAAGAAAGATTTCTTAGCAATTACTTTTTTTGTGAATTTTGCCTTATAGCATGGTACTTTTTATTTTCTATTTAAAGAGAATTTATATGCTCTATAAGTGGTAATTGTGAGTACAACAATCAATGCATAAATTGTTATAATCATTACAATATATTTCATAAGCCACTATTTTCAACTAAGTTAAGGTTTTCACTGGTGGTAAATAAATAATAGACAAAGCAGTCTTCATTTGATTTTCAAAATCTGTTTGTATGAAATAAATTGCAGTGTAAGATATAAAAGCTTTTGATTTATTTTTGTACAGTGTCTTCCATTTTTATTACCTTATGCCATTTTTTTCTTAATCAATATTGTCATTTTTGGAATAGGGCATTTCAGTTCAGTACTGTTATCACAAGAACTTAAAGCAAGATTATCATTCACTGAATGATTGAAAGTAAAATGTACAAATATGTTATGATCTGCTTGTACCCAAAGTTTTTTCATTAAGAGAATGATCAGAGGAAGGATTACTTGTCAGAAAGCTGAGGTTTGTATCACAGCATAATTCCTAATGGATTTATGCTTGAGAACTATAGAAAATAGGTCAATGATAAAGTAAAAATAAAACAAAATAAATATAGGAAAGATCGCTTAAAACTATCTAAGGCAAGGTACAATAAGTACTTATGAAATTCTCTAAGTCTAAGAGAATGTTTCACCAAAAAGAGAGAGGCAATCACCTGTACTTCACCAGGGGTAGAGCAAACCACCATGGGAACCCCTACTACCTCACCTCATTTCTGAGGTTCACTAGGGGAACAGCTGCAGCAGCAGCAGCAGGGGCACCACAGTACTCAGAGCAGTGGCAGCACTTGTCACAGTCAGGACTTCCTAATGCAGCATCAATAGTGTCTGAGCACCGATGTTGATAAAGACAGAAATACTCAGCATGGCCCCATTTCTGCCAGGCAGAATACTGCTGTGCCTGTTGAAGAATGCCAAAAGTAGTAGGGAGCCGGTAGCATAACACCTAGCAAAATAAGTATACTTGGAAGAGGCTAATGGGACACCTCCTGAGGCTCCAAAAAATCCTTTAGTAAGAAGAAAAAAGAGACATTTGTAGGGAGATATAAGACTATAAACAACCTCCATGATAAGGTGTAGGCAAATGCCCATGGGTTTCATGTTGATATTACTAATGTAATCCACAGACACTTGAGTTCAACCAGTTATGTGTAGGTAATACTTTTTAAATTACATTTTGCTACTAAATAGTAAATTCATAATTGCAAAAGAATGAAAATTTTATTAAATAAAATATATTTAAATAGTTCAATAACTTCCTGAGGTGCTATTATTGTTGATTCATAAATGCTGAAATACATTTTTAAATTTTAAAATACTCATAAATTTTAAAATACTTTTAATAACTCAAAATATTTTTGAAGTTACATTATGCAGGTGAAACAAAATTTAGTCATTCTTTAAAATCTTAGCATTGCCCAAGAAAAATGATGAATGATTTGTCTGGAGTAAATACAACAGTTTTCTGTAATGTAGATAAAGCACTATTTTATGAAAGTATCTTCTCCTTCAAAGAGAATATATTTCTTTGCTTTTTCATGAAACATGGTTGTTTTTGAGACATAATAGTAACAAATATTCTCAAAGCACTTACCTTTGATATATGCAGTCCACAGGTTGTGAATAAGTTGTATACCAAGAGTTCTTATTTATTCAGTTTATTCAATTTGAGCACAGACATGAACGCTCCCATATAATCAGAGTTATAAAAAGTACTTATGTCCTCAATGCAAAACGACCCTTCCACCCGATATTCACAACTTCTGAGAGGAGTCAATAACTAATTGGTGGTGACAGAACAGTGGCAAGATTAAGGGGAAGAAAAATAGGAATAAGGATCACCATCCTACTTTCTTTCATGAACTCCATGAAACACCATATTGTTACCCCATATAGCTCTATTATATTTCTTTATTCACCAGCTTTAACAGTGCTATTTCAGTCTTACACCTTCCCAAACCCAGGTTATAAGAATCTACTTTCCTAATTTCTCCTAAGAGTAGAACAAAGAAACAAAAAGAAATCCCTCAGACTTGCTCTCAGAGCTGTAATGAAGCATGGAGGTGAGAGTACGAATATCTGCCATTCCAATGAGAACCTTAGCAGGCAACTTAATTTATTCTACAAAAGTGAAAAGACATAGATGCACGTAATTATATCTATCACTTGTATGCTCTACATTCCATTAGACTCCATTTCAAAGGTCCGGTTTTATCGCATAAAATGAGTGAGCCGAAGAATTGCTTGTCCCAGAGCCTGGACCTCCTACAGAGTACTTACTCTGGGTCCACTAAAAATCTAGTTTTATTCTGGGTTCACTAAAAATTGTCAGCCTTGAATTATCTAATAAATATGTTCAAGCTGTATTTCATAAAGAGCTATATTCTATTCCAAAATCCCAAAAGGCCTAACAGAGCTCTTCTTTCCATTAGTGGTAGGAAAGGTTAAATGTAACAACGTATCCTTCCATTGAAGGAATGTTCTGGCACATTCAGATAATTGAAGCCTTTAAGGATTCCGCAATGTGGCGGGTTTCTGAGTCACCATAAGATTTGTTTTCTACACTTTGTTGTACATGAATCTTCCCAGAGAAGTGAAAGCACTTGCTAATTCCTATCTGTCAGGTCCCCTTAATCTGAGTCATCAACAGAGTAAACTATTCTGATCTAAGGAATATCAAGGTGGCCAAATTTCACTTAGATTTATTTTAAAATGTAAAAAAAAGTTATCATAGCTCTGGGGTAAGCCACTAAATTCATACTGGTTCAGATGTGCTTTCCTCATGGAGATTGAAAACAGCATGTCCAAGATCATTAGCAATATACCAATTTCCAGAGCTGATTAAATCTTTTCTAATAAAGATATCATACCCACCACAGCAACCACCTTTGGAACTACGACTTTATTTTATTTAGGCAGTTCATTGTCTTCTGTTAAAACCCATTTGTTTTAGGCAGTGATTTCTTTGGCGAATTAAATAAAACGTGATGAAGTCTAGTCACACTGCATCTTTTAAGAACCTAATCTTAGACATTCCACACAGGACATGGCACTGATTCTGTTTTACTGTCTTCTCTAGCTAGAGGGGGCCGATTCAGAGACTTCCATTTGGCTTTTCTTACCATAATGGCTTTCATTTCCTGGATCAGAAAACCGTTGTGATAGTTCTGCCAGCTACCATATTTATCTCAACTGTACGCTTATAGACTAGAGAAATAACCACAAGTTTGGTCTGCAGAACCACAAGACACCCAGGAAATGGACTGGCAACTACATGTTATTTATTATTTGGCCTTTTTTTCATCTCCACGATAAATAGAGGGGGGCCATGATGGTGTTTTGTGTCAGCTGAAGTCTACAGATTTCAGAAGAGTCCTGTTTTCTTTTTCCTCAAGTGTAGTAACTTTGATAAAAAAAAAAAAAATAGGTCTCTTTAGGGAAGATGGGCTGATATTTATTTTAAACACTTGTAATGTCATTGAAGGGCTCTTCCTCCAGAATTTGACCTCCCTTTCAATCAGTGAGTTCTAGGTCTGAGAATCAGTTAGATATCGAATCTATCCAAAAGAGTATGTTGTTCCATTACAGCAGCTGGCATCAGTATTTTGCTCACTGACTCTTGCTTTTTTTGTTTTATAAATAAGTAATATTGCCCTGTTGCCAATTACTATGTCCTAGGAAGGCCGTCATTTATGGATTATCATCTCAGATCCCTGCAGGTTACTAAATCCATCTTGCTTTTGAGTATTTCGTGCCACCACTTATTCTCTGCTTTTCCAGGATGGTATCCTCCCTGCTCACACTATCAAGCCCAGTTCTAGAGCAGTGACTCTTATCATGAGATCTGGCCTCAGAAGACTGCTGTATAAGTGGCCCACAGATACACTGAAAGTCATCAAATTAAATAATTTTCAAAATGACAACTCCTACCCATGCCTCCTTTCTCAACGCACACAAACCTTCAGGGAAAACAAAAAAAGTCTAGAGGAGGAGGAAGAAGAGGAGGATGAGAGGGAGGAGAAAAAATAATAGAAGACAGGGGAGAAAGGAAGAGAAAGAGGGGGAGCAAGAGAGACATCATTTAAACACTCAAGTAAAAAAAATCAGATCACTCTTATAAAATGAAAACACAGAACAAACAACAACATCATTAACTAGATGGGAATTGTTATCAGTGTTTTCAATAGCGGTGTGTTGTGTCACAACAAATATATTTAGGCTTGATGAAAACATAAACCAAAGATTTTATTAAGCTGAACTGGTTTTCAAGTATATAAGGTGCAGACATTGAGAAGAGGAACCCAGTAGGGCTCAGATTTTGTAGAAATGAAATTACTAGGCAGACAGTGACTTAAAGACTTATTATGAACAGTAAATAAAAATTTGCCTTTAGTAATAAAATTAATGAGGGTTAAAGACAAAAACTATAATGTACAGTCTATATGTTCTGATAATATCGTTATATGACTTTGAAAATGGGGTGAAATGAGTATATATGAACAAATACACACGTTCTTTTTTTGAATCAATGATTGTAGTAGTATTGGTATTATTAAATGAGAATAGTGACTAATTATGTGAAATTCTAATTCTGTTATCCTCTCTGTTCTTGAAGGCAAGATTCTTCAGTGTGAATAAAGACATATGGACATATAGGAGGTGAAAAATATATAAGCTAGTCTAGAACATTTTGTCAGCTCACCTAACAAGGATATTATCAAAGACTAGTGTTATATCAAAAGGTATGTAAAAAACAATGTGGAGAGGCAATGTTGAGGTTTGGGAATAGATAGCGTACATCTTTATATCAGATTTTTTAACTTAAGCTTAAGCAATCAAGTAAAATGAAGAATTAAGGTAGGGTAGCCAGCCTATAGTGTCTGTCACAGTATGTCTTTCCTTTCAAATACAAACATGAATGAAGAGTTATACTTTACAAAAGCATTTTTCTTGCTTTATACAGTTTAAACAACCAAACAGATTTCTAATCAACATCCTCTTTTTCTTATATGACCAAGAGTGATATTAAAAATATACAATCATCAATATAGTAGAGATACCAAACCATCAGCAAGGATACCAACTGTAATTATCGAGAGGTACCACACACAGGAGACTGGCTCAGGATCTACCTCATATATTTAAGAACTATTTTGAGCTAAAATCCACATCAAAACAGAATATCCAGTAATACATCACATAATATAATTGCGTGGACATCAGTCATGCTCTAGACCAGGGATCTCCAACCCCTGGGCCGTGGACTTGTACCAGTCTGTAGCCTGTTAGGAACTGGGTCACACAGCAGAAGGTGAGTGGCTGGCATGAGAGCAAAGCTTCATTTGCATTTGCAGCCACTCCCCAGCACTAGCATCACCACCTAACCTCCACCTCAGATGATCAGGCACTAGGTTCTCATAGGAGCACCGGTCCCTGATACCAAAAAGGTGGGAGACTGCTACTCTAGACACTGTGATAAGCATTTGAAATATATCACCTCTAATCCAAAAATCATATAAATAGTATTTCTCTTAGCCTCCATATAAGAGAGAAAATCAAGAGTCAAAGAGTTTAAAAACATACCCAAAGCCACATTTTGGAAAATAGAAATGCCAGATATCAACTCATTTGATAGGCTCAGAGGTTCTTTTTTTTTTTTCACTATAAAATATAAAATATTTTCCACTATAATATATGCTAAAATATTTTTATGAATACAACCTTTCTTTAAGAACTTATTAAGATAGTCAAACTTATTTCCTAATATTTTATTACTATAACTGGCTAATTATTCTTCATTCTGAGTATAAAACAATATTTTATCAGTATTTTGTGTTAAATGGATTTTAATGTTGTTAATATCATATAGCTATTAATTCCATTTTGAATCAAGAATCTAAATTACAAGTAATCTAAAACCATATCTCTCTGACTCTAGAATAAATGTTTCTAAAAATGGATTTGGTTAGTTTATGTAAGTGCAAGAATAACTAGAAAAAAAAGTTTGAAGATACACAGAATAAAAAAACATACCAAATTTGTACTGTGATTAGTCATCAGAGGCATAATTGCCACAACTGATAAGATGTTAACTTCTATAACTGGCATGGCCAATTCTACTTTCTGGACACCAGTGGAGTCACTATACCTAGGAAACTACTTCCTGAAGAGAGTGCCTAGGTCACACATACTTGCACACTACATTTCCACTTTAATTCTGGGTTGAATGTATTTTGTTGGCATAGTTTGGGTCAAATGCTTATGTCTCTGCTAGAAGGGATGGTGGGAAAATGAGTTTCTATTATTTTCAGCTCTCTAATAGCTGGCCCACTCTGCATTCCAGCACAACTCACATAGTGGAGAATGCCCAAAGTGTCAGGCTTAGATGCTGTGCCACCAAAAGAATGACAAATAACCACCACAGACGGCTATGTTTCCTACATTTTAAATAATATTAAACTTCTTAATACTCCCATGTTTTTTATCAGTTTATTTTAGGCAACTATACCTAAATGGGTTTAAAAATAATTTGTAAGTTAGTTCCTTGTTCATTTCATGTATTTATAGGAAGATGTTTTTAACTATACAAAGAAAATATATCTCCCTTTATTTTATTAGTAGAATATTTTCTCTCATTTTATTTTTTTTAATGCTGTAGGACCAGATGATCTGTCTTCGTTTTCTTCATTGGTATTACATAAAGAATAATTATATTTTCCTTCTCTGTGCTATAGCAAGAATATTTCTATTTTTTCTAATATATAAAATAATTTCTGAAATTATTTAAAAACTCTTACACATGGATAAGGTAATATGGGTACTGTAGTCACTTTCTCACATTTTGAATTGTGATGTATAATCTTAAGTGACAAATAGTTTGTTTTATTCTTATAGTGCTTTAGTATATCAAGATGTATCCCTATTTTTGAAAATATTCAACTTACTTATTGTCATTATTAGGATGACATAGAACCAATTATTACAGATTACTTTAACTACTTTTCACAAAAATAATTCTAGTACTATTCAACCTTTTTATAGAGGTATTAATAGGGGCATGATGCATTTCATCTCACACTAGTGCCTTTTCCATGCCATGTATCAGGTGCCATTAAATAGGAAGATGGCCAACAGGCAGACAAAAAGAAGGGGAAAAATGGGAAAGGCATGTACACATCATAAAATGGATAATTAACCCTTGAAATAATCCAACGTTGACAGCTGTGAATAAATGATAGTACCTTGTTATATTCAAAGACATAACACTTCAAAGGTTTAATAAATAATGTAAGTCCTTTTCGCATAATATTTTAGAAATAACTACTTAAGCTTGCTGCAGACAGTGTTTGATATAAATAAAATATTCATATATATTCAATTGTGACTTAATAATTGCACACACTTAAATACAGTAATTAGAAAAGTAGGAATGCCAGATATCAACTCATTTGACAGTCTCTGAGGTTCATCTTTTTTTCACTATAAAATATAAAGTATTTTTCTCTATAATATATGCCAAAATATTTTTATTTAAATACAACCTTTAAGAACTTATTGAGATAGCCAAACTTATTTCCTAATATTTTATTATTATAACTGACTGGTTTTTCTTCATTCAGAGCATAAAAAAGAAGCAAAGAAGAGGAAAGCTTTTTTTAATTTATGTAAATTGTGATATTGGCATTCTGCCCACTAGATAGGTAAGGAAAAAATACAGAAAGAAATGTAATTTACTTGGACTAAAACTGCACAGAGGTAGAAAATGAAAACATGTCCTGGTGTTTATACATTTAAAATACTAACAGTATAAAATTGTACTCTGTAACCATGGTATAATCTATTACATATATTGGATGCATAATACAGTGGTTTATACAATTTTTTCAAGCTGAGAAACTATCTATAATTATTCCTTTACACCAATTAATTTTAGGAAGTTAAGGTATAAGAACTTCTGACCTTCTTATATTTACCTTCCATGTGACTCAGCTGTAGCACATTAGCAAAATGAAATAAAAATGGGTTCCAAAACTGAGTATAATGGAATGAAGTTTAATGGAGTTGTTCTATAGACTATAGAAAATTAATAGATGTTCATTGTGGTAGAGAAATGATTTGAGAACATTGATAACTCTGCTCTTCTCCCTCGAGTCTCTTCGGTCAAGGTGCATTCTTCAGGGAGTTGTCAAAATTAATCATACAACTAAAATGCCAAGTAATTTGCTTCTAACTTAAAAATAAGACAATATTTTATATGTAATTAAAATGTAATGCAAAAACCACAGAATAAGTTTAGCCACACACTCCTAGCCTTCTAACCTCTTGCTATGCTCCATCTAAATAGAACAAACAAAAACACAAAATCATTGGCAAATTTTCATAAACCGCAAGACCTGGTAGAACATTCAAATGTGAAGAAAAATCTGGAAGCAAGCATCTACACATTATGAGGTTGTTAGGGGAGGTGATACATGCTCACAGATTGCCCTGACTCTCATGTCGGACACAGGAGCATGCAAGAGAATGTCTACTAACATGATGAGTAGAGTATAATTTATTTAAATTACTTTGTTATTTTATTATTTTCTTTCACATTTATCAGCCTCTTTTACATATTTAATCTAGTCTTGGCCAGCTCAGAATAAAGAGTAGTATTCTTAGTCATAACTATATAAAATACAAGATATAATTTTATTTTAAAAAAAGAAAAAGAAAGCAGAAGTAAATATTCTATTCTTCCATTATTGATTAATCAATCGGAAAAGAGTATTATAAGGTGGTGAGATTTAGGTTCCTTATTCCAGTGGAAGATTCAAAATCCTAACACACCAGGGGAAATCCTGAAAAAGGCAGAGCTCTTCTCATTTTCTATTTGTGAATCTAGACAACAATTGCTGCCCAAAGTCCACACCTCTCAACAAAGGGTATCAATAGCCACCTAGAAATGGCAGAGTGATGTAGTTTAGGTAAGGCCTTCTTGGTTCTAGTGGTGTTGATGCAGAAGGGGAATGGAGAACAGACAAGATCTGACCTGCTTTGATCTTAGCATTATTTGAATACATATTGAGAATAGCACCACATAGTGAACTAGGCCCAGATAATACAGCACAACAGAACAGACACTAATCACATAAGTCTTGCCCCCAGCTGCCTTGCATCCAGTTGTCCTATGAAATAAGAAAAATAAAAAAGAAAAAACCTGCAAAACTGAGTTTTTATACCAAATAAGTCTGACATGAAAAAATGAAAGAGGAATTTATCTGTTAAGCTTAACTTCTGTTGTATTTAGTCCTTGCTCTACCCTCTCCTCACTGATACCCAGAAGAAGTAACACTGCAAGGTAGTGTATCATAGTGAATAAATAATGGGCCCTGGGATTTCCAACTAAACATGGAAGATTAACCATGTGTATTTATCCCAAGACTTTCATAAAATAACAAAACAGAATTTAAATAATATAAAACCTATAATTTTAAATAAAATGAGAAAGGTGACTTCAGCGAATAGGAGATAATAACTACCTTTTTGTAAGATAGAAAGAGACAGAGGTTGGTAAAAAGACAGGCAGAGCAGAAAAGAGGTAAACTATAGTTTTTAAGAAAATACTAAATAGGACTCATGAATTGCAAATACCAGGCATTGTGGAAGTTAGGGCTAAAGTGCCTCACCCCCACGCATGAGACTAGTAGTTTATTCTCTATAGAAATTGAACAATCTCTGTTTCTCTTTCAGGCACATTAGATATCGCAGGTGGAAGGAGTTATGGAATTGAAAACAGGAGATTAATTACGATTTGCACATGTAACAATGGAACCCCAGGCTTTTCCCTTCCTACTCACAGAATGTTTCTAGCCTGGTATTGACACCTTGGGGAGAATGGAAAATTATTCTTCAGCATAACTGATAAGTGCCAAAAAAGCTCTCTGGGTATAGATAATTAAGGGTCCTTTAAAAAATAGTTTTGTAACTAAGCAGCTTTTGTCAGAATCTATCCATTCACCAGCCTCAGCAATGCAGCTTCCACTGAGCTTTTTTACTATCAAATGGGAATCTAAAGATCATCAAACATGTATGAAATGCCTCCCATACTACAGACACTAATAAAAATAAAAATTAAAAAAAAGATGTAAGGATAAAATGACGCAGTGCAATGCAGAAAACAAAAGGTAAACTGAAGTAAAAAACTGTAACAATTAAATTTCCTGAAGAAGATTTGGTATTTACAAAAGCATAAGAAGCTATGAAGAAAACCAATCTGAATTCAGGAACTATCTATTTGAAATAAAATATATTACAGCTAAAATAAGCAACTAGTAAAATGATAAAAGAACACAATCAAGAAACCTTCCATACTATACAAGTAAAAGATAAAGAAATGAAAACATAACATAGGAAATAAAATAAAAACAAAGAACATGAATACGAGAATTTCACGGCATCAGGAATACAGTTAGCATTAAGGTAATGGCTAGGTAGAGAGCCAGAGGAGAGAAAGAGCAATCAGAGGGATTGTTTTATAAACTATATAAATGTCTAACTAATGTACTATATGCTTGAAACTAATAGTAAAGTAAAATTTTAATAAAAAGAATTCCATTAATGGAATAGAAGAGTGTAGGCAGAGAAAATCGAAAGGAGGACATTATTGAGGACATAGCAAAAGAAGTTACCTCCATTAATTTTACACAAGAAAAGAGAAGCTGCTCATAGTATTCCAAGTAGAAAAGCTTTCAATACAGAAAATTAGAGGTGGACACATCTCTTAAAAGGGCTAAAAGCACAAAGGTACAGGAAACTTGATAAAAGGAGATGAGATACCCAGGAATTTTCACACACCCTCTATGAGTCTCGGAATTCTCATGGGCACCAATCACTTTCATCATCCACGGTCTCAATGAAATTGTAGATTTTCAGAAAGTATCTGGCATCTAAAAGCCTCAAGAGAAGCCACTGCTCACAGTCTCAACAGTCAAAGTAGGTGATTCCTAGCTTTTCACAGAAGCTATTGTAACTTAGGAGTCTTGGGGAAGGTGGATCACAGCTACTGTTTTTAATGTTTGCAATCCTGAATCAAGAGTTTACAATTTGCCCAATGGGTACAACTGACCCTGGAGTATCTCTCACTGACAGACTCTAACCAGCACCTATCTGGGAAGGAGATTTTGATTACTCACTTCTACCACGCAGTAGAAAGTGGTTGTGATATTGCTTTGACCACAGAGACTCTAACACAAAACTATCCAGAACTGAATAGCATCCTTCTCCAAGTTTCAAGTAACCAAAAACTTTCCCACCACAAATGAAAAATGCCAACACCAATCTATACCAATATAAGATATCACATCTTTAGGATGAAAATCAAAATGATATTAGAGATTTTAAAAGCAGCAATAGATGATGGAAGACAGCCATTATGTTCTGCTCAACCAACATGTCAATCAAGGTAAAAGTTAAATTTAAAATATGTTCAAAAAGCAAGTACTCAGAAAAAAAGATGTTTCTTTTTTCTTTAATTTCCTGTTAATTCCTTAGAGATGACTCTTTTAAAAAAAAAAAAGAAAGAAAGAAAGATATAAGCAAAAAAGAAACATATGATATCCAGGAAGCAATGCATACATTGTAAGAGAGTTTAAGAATGAAAGCCATGTAACAGTGAGTGCTTGAGACTAAATAGTCCAGGATTGAGCAAGATGACTCTGGAGGAGAGACTTCTGGAGCAGTGGAAAGGTATAAATCATTAAATCAGGGAAGATAAATTCAAGCACACAGATCACAAAACAAGTGAAAAATGTTTTAGTTTAACAAATTTTAAAGAAAGGAAAGAGTATATCATTTGATCAACAATTAGCAATGTTTATATATTCTTAACAATACTAGTACTTAACATTTGATAGAATTACCTGGAGATTAACTCTCTTGGGGAAGTGGAAATGGCAGGGTGAGTTAAGAGAAATGAATCTTCATGTATCGTAATGTAATAATCTATAATGGATTACATATGTAAAACATATGTGTGTGTGTGTGTGTGTGTGTGTCCCTAATATATCCTAGCCTCAAATAAAAGCAAATAAGGTCTAAAATTTAAAAATCAAGAAATAACAATATGAGAATAATATTTATCATTAGGAAGTAAAAACAAACCCCACCCACCCACCCCAAAAAAAAGAAAAGAAAAAAGCAAGCTAAGAAATAAAATGTGTTGCCTTAATATGAAATGTGTGAATCTGTGAGAATAAGCTATAAATATGCCATGTTAGCATGGGAGGAAAGTGGAGAGGAGAGTTCAGCCTGTATCTTTTTTCTCTCAAAAAAATCAGCTATATATATTCTAATTTGAGGAATTGGTTTTTATTTTTAAACCATTCCAACTGAGTTTCCAGAGGGTATCAAGTATGGAGCAAGGCAGAAATATATCATATCAAAAAACTGCTTAGGAACTGAGAAAGCAGAATCATTCACACAACAAAAAGTAACTACATTCAAATTTTATATATATATATATATATATACATGTATATATATACACACACATATATATATATACATATATATGGATATATATATGTATGAATGAAAAAATCCAATGTGCTGCACATCATGTCTTAAACTTGACGAGTAAAAATCTAAACTTCTTTTCTCTGTAAACTATCTCTTCTGCACTCTTTATCTATATAGTCCATCAAGACAAGTGTCCTGAATAATCCTTCCTTCTTGTTTCTCTCCACACTGACAATCTTCAACTTGACCTCATACTCACTACCTTTGCATTCTCTCACCTTCATCTCAGAGTTGCCTTATATTCCCTCCTCAGTCTCTCCATTTCTAACCGATCCTCTTTGGTGATACACAAATTAATCCCCTCACACAACTATTTCAATTTATTGGTTTCTTGATTGTATATTAACTCCTAATAGTTTCTTGACCCTCATCACACATTCTTCTCAATCTGTTCTAACCTAATTCTTACTTAACTGTAGGGAAATGTTGAATGTCCATGCACAGACTTGTGTTTCAATTTATCTCTTCCTTTGCTTGGAAAACCATTTTTCCACTTCTCGTTCAGTGAAAATCCTGTTCATCCTTCAAGCCTCAGTTTAATATTGCTTTTTCTTCCTTTGAAGCTTTTCGTAAGCTCTTAATAAATTACTGTTTTAAATTTAATTTTGGTTTTCTTTGTGTATGTGTTATGTGTCCACACCACGGTTTTGTAACTTTATTAATATGCTTTTCTTTAGCTCATTCTTACTTTTAGTTTTATGTGCAGCTATGAAAACATGCCCATCAAAGCTGCACAGAAAGCATAGTTGACTAGCAGCTATTGCTGGGAACCCTCCAGAGCCACCTGAGTTCTAGCCAAAGCCACGCTTCTCAGGCCACTCACAGCCAATGACTGAGTACTCTGGCTCATTCCACTAACATGTGGAACTATTTTAATGGGCAACTTTGGGTTGCCATAACTTTTCCTACTCAGTCCCTTTTCTGTGCCCTCTCAAAACTTCACAGGGGTCAGACCCACTCTTTCTTCCTCTCCCTTTTCCTTCAGAGGCATTTTTTTCAAATAATCTCTTTCAGGTCTAACTCTCTAATAGGATCTATCTGTTTCTTGGCAGATTTCGATAACACACTACCTTCATGAGGAAAATGTCTGTTTCTTATTTAAATTTGAATCCTCTTGAATCAAATATGGTAGTTTGCATAAAATAAGCACTTTACAAAAACCTTCAGTTTTGGTTTCCTATAGAAATTGACTATAGGAAATTTAAATGCATTTAAGTGAATGTGAACCAAAGTATTTTTATCTTCTCTAAAAAGTGTTTGTTTTGTGGGTGTGTGAAAAGATAGTCACCACAGAGCATGAGTCATCTAGTGTTATTTAGTCATTTCAGTGAATAGTATTCTTTCTGTATAAGATAAAGAAAACCCTATTTTATATGGTTCTTTAAAATGTATAGCATAAATATATTAGCCCATAGTTCTGAAAAATCCAGAGTTGGTGGTCATCAGGTACAGTCAGATCCAGAAGTTCAAATAAACTCATAAAGATCTACTCATATACTTTTCATTCATAAATTTACTTTCTTATTGATTCTGATTTTTCTTCTGATCCTTGGCATAGTCTCCTGCATATCGTGGACATGTCCACCAGCAGATCTAGCCTTATGCTCTTGTTTCTTAATAACTATCAGTAATGGGAAATGAGGGAGATTGAGATGGGTTAAGAAGATAGAAAAATAGGGAGAAAGAGAACAAGCAAATTGTATTACTATGGCTAATGTTTAGTTCTAACTGTATCAACTTTGGTTACCCACCTCTGTATAAATTACTCACTGGTCATAGGTAGACAAGTTAATCAATATGTTAATGCTAAATAGACCTATTGCCATCTATATAGCTAAGAAACTGCTTCAAAGACTAGAAAAGTTTTATAATGTCAAGAGTTAGAGCATCTTGCATTAGGAATATTTGAAAAAATTCATTCACAGGAAATTAAAAAAAAATAGAATCTAAAGCTGATAAGAGGAGTTGAAACTTTATGCTGTTTGGCAGCTATATTTGGTCAATTTTTAGTGAATGGCAAATTTTGTAATGTGAGCAATATGACACGTCTTCGGTGCTCTTATTTGCTGTGGGCTCTCCTCTGACTTATGGAAGCTGAGGACCCAGTGAAAGGCACAAAGCAGGCACTGGTTTTTCATCCCCTCTTCCATTTAGCTTGTACTCCAAGAAACATCAAGCCTTTCCAGTGAAGTGTAATATCCTGTTTCTGTACTCACAGCCCTGTTTGTTCATGTTTTTGTTTATATTTTAATTTAAAAATTAAAATTCTGAGTAACACAGGTCCAAGGTAGCCTGAAGATTTAGTCTCCTGGAATGTTACTATGATTTGCTTTCAAGATGATTAGAATTCAATGCAGGGAGGGCTTTTTTGCTGCTTGTGAAAACCTTGGCTATGAATGGCAGTCATTCAGCCACAAGTGTTTTTGTTCTTCGGGGCATAAAAATAGATTTTCCTTTTCAGAACTAAAATTAACCTTCTGGTTCCACTCTCATCAACTATCATTGTCCTGGATTCCCCAGAGTCCCATCAACATTTGGGGGAGAGGACAAATAGTAGTCTGGTGTGTCATCTGCTTTGCTTTTGTAGAAGATAGTAAAATTGGTGAAAGAAAGCTTGTGTATATAATTTCCATCATCCATCCTAAAAAAGAAAGGAGAAAAGGAAGGGAGGGATGGAAGAAGGGAGGGAGAAAGGGAGGGGGAGGGAGGGAGAAAGGAAAGAAGAAAGGAAGAAAGGAAGAAAGGAAGAAAGGAAGAAAGGAAGGAAGGAAGGAAGGAAGGAAGGAAGGAAGGAAGGAAGGAAGGAAGGAAGGAAGAAAGAAAGAAAGAAAGAAAGAAAGAAAGAAAGAAAGAAAGAAAGAAAGAAAGAAAGAAAGAAAGAAAGAAAGAAAGAAAGAAAGAAAAAGAAAGAAAGAAAGAAAGAAAGAAAGAAAGAAAGAAAGAAAGAAAGAAAGAAAGAAAGAAAGAAAGAAAGAAAGAAAGAAAGAAAGAAAGGAAGGAAGGAAGAGTTACTGGAATTCCAATCACCCTCATTGCCAAAGAAATAAATTTCAGAAGAAAAGGAAGGAGGGAAGAGAAGATGAAGGAAGAAGGAAGGGAAGAAAGGAAAGAAAGTTAAAAAAGATAGGTAAGTATTGTGAGAGTAAAAGGTAATCTGAAACTAAATAGTAAACAAAAGAAAATATGCTTGATATAGCAAATAGGAAAATTAGTCCTGACATTAATTAATTAGATTGTGATTTTTTAAAAACTGAATAAAATCAACTGCAAAGTGAGCAGGAAAGTATATTTCTCCCAAAGTCATGCTGAAGTTCTGAAGAGTCATAATAAGCCCTTCTATGTGGCACTACTGCTTCCCTTCCAACAATATATCCAGCTCTCATTCACTGATTATGACTATTGAACATATATCAGAATTATCCTACTGCTTAGTCCTCCCACCTAGTGGGAACAATCAATCCAAAACTGATTCCTACCCTCTTTCATCTCACCTCAGAAAGACCAACCAATTCAGTGTTGACCTCCACTACCCATGGCCTCCTCAGAATCATTCAGTGAACGTCTGTTTTCAAAAAACAAAACAAAACAAAATTCCTATTTTAAGTATTTCATGTTAACTAACATGTATTTTTTAAAACAAGTATTTCTATTAAACTAAAAAGTTCAATTTATAACTGTAGTGACTATTCAGACTTCTTAAGTGTTTATATATACAGCATATACGATTATTATATAATTTTTAAATTACTGATTAAAATCACATTCTAAATAACTTTCTTAAGCATTTTAAATTAGAATGCCAATATTAATCTATTTTAATTAAATTGTTTTAAATATTGCAAATACTTTTTTTAAAAAAGGGCCATATTCTGAGCACAGTTATTACTACTATTGATTTGCTTATTATTTTGATATTTAAATTAAATTTCCATTCTAAAATACTTACACAACAAGAAAATAACTATGTTAAAATAAGAATATTTGTGAGTGAATAACTGAAGGCAGCCAGCCAGATAATATGTTTGTAGTTATCAATCAAAGCAATTTGCCTCCACTCTTATTGATGGCTACTACACATAAAGACAACCATACAAAACCTAAATGCATAGTTCAATGAATTTTAACAAAATCTATGTGACCAAATAACTAGCATACAGGGCAAAAAATAGTATTATCAGCACCACAAAAGATGCTTTATATCCTTCGCAGTCAATATCTCACAAAGGAAACCATTATCTTGACTTCTGTCATCACAGATTATTTGTTTATGGTTTTAAACTGCAAATCAATGAAACACGTAATATGAAATTACATTCTCAGTTAGCTTAGGTTTCATATTGACCAGAGAATTGGCCTAAGGTGAAGAACTAGAGATCCTTGCTTCTAATATTGATTGGATCCACTAAGCCCTGTTTACACACATAATAATAAAAATTCTATAACTTTAAAACCTTGGTTAGCTTTGCTTTCAAAGCTCATAATCCTTAATTTTAAGTAATATTCATTACCAAGTGATTTTCTCCTAAGAGAAATAATTATACAATTCTGTAGATTGGATTATAAATAATTTTTTTATATGGTATTAGTTGTATTTATATATTTTTATTACTTTTAATATATCTAAATAGGATGTTGATTTTGTTTATCTTAACTTGTTTGCTACAATGTGCCACACATATTTTAGATTGTATATTATGTGTATAAACAAGAAGTTTGGTTGAGAGGAATTTTAGAGGAAATCATAATATACCTTCTGTGATGGTTAATTTCAAGTGTTATATATCATTTGTACATGTCCCGATGTTTGCAGAAATAAGGCTTATATAAAGTTGAAATTTATTTGACTTGGAAAGGAAAATTACAATAGAGAATAGAAATAATTTTTCTATGTATTGCTTGGCTTAATTAATTAACATATGCAACACTATGCCTTTGTAAAACTATCTAAAGCTAAAGTACAAAGAACAAGGCAAGTGAAGTTTTGAAAATATTTTTGATAAAACTAACATTTGATTGACAAACTAAATAAAGCAGATTGTACTCCCTGATGCGGGTGGACCTCATCCAATTCGTTGAAGGCCTGAATGGAAGAAAAAACAGGGTAAGGAAAATTTCACTTTTTTTTAGTTGTTTTCAAGCTGGAACGTCAAGCTTCTCCTGCTTTCAAATTCTGGCTTGGACTGTTACACCGTTAGCTCCCCTGGTTCTCAGGCTTTCAGACTCAGATTGAAACTAGACCTTCGATGATCCTGGGTACCTAGTTTGTCAACAATAGATCTTGAGATTCTTTAGCCTCATAAACATGTGAGCCAATTTCTTATAATAAATCTTTTTATATATACAATAAATTGATATAGAGAAATCATATTGATTGTTTTTCTGGAGAATCTAGACTTATACACTTACTTTGAAACTTCCTGAATATCTGTCATCATTTAATAAAGAATCTAGTCCTCTCCAGAGAGAGTATCTCAGAGATATTTGGAATATTTCTGTATGACAGAGAAACCACAAGTGTGTAATTTAGAGATTGGCCAAAAGACCATGGGAATAAAAATAATCTTTGATGGAGGATATATGTTTTATTGTTACACAGGATTAAAATTTACATGTCTATTTTACTCAAATTTTAGAATAATAAAAAAATTCTTTAATGCCAAGTGCATGATAACATTTACTTTTAAGCGAATAAATTTGATCTTAGATTTAATTCATTATTCCCATCACCGAAGTGTCAGAAATATAGACATTTTTATAATAAATAAGCAGAAGTAAACAAATTGTAAATGATTCTTACTTATTTCCATTTATTTTGAAGAACACAGCTGCAGTCATTTTTTGCTTACTTGGCATAGAGGATAAAATATTAGCAATAATCATTAAAAATTCTGTAATTGATTCCTCACTTTCTGAAGAATAAAATTTAACAGCTTGGGTATCAGTTATATGGCTAACCATAACCTTCTTACATACTCATATCTCCAGTGTCATCTCCCCTTTCTCATTGTCCTCTGACCCTAACACATTTGATAGAGCTGAATGAACCATGCTATCTCATGTCCACTGTTCCCTCTATTTTAATTTCCTTTACTTCTTCTTAAAAGAACACCCATCAGTTATCTCTAGAAGAATGTAGCCATGCAATAATAAGAGTTCAATTTAGTCAGATGTTTTGATTCATAAAGATAAATCTGGAAGTCCTAATTTTTGGTATGCAGTCTCCTGAGTTTTAAATATTGCATAGTTATTCCTTCCTTCCTTCCTCCTTTTCCCTTCCTTCCTTCTTTCTGGTTGTGTCTGTGAAAGCCTATCCAAGATAACAGATAAAATTAACCATCACTGAAGGTATGTTATTACTTTTTCTAAAACTCTTTTCACTCAGACTTCTTGTTTGCAGGCATAATATACAACCTAAAATATATATGGCACATATATTTTAAACTAAATAAGGTCAACACCCTTTTAAAAAAACTAATAATAATATTTTGGTGTTTTAATTAAATTTATTGGGGTGACATTGGTTAATAAAATTAGATAAGTTCCAAGAGTACAATTCAATAATACACTATATGTATATTACCTTCTGTGTTCACTACCCTAAGTTAAATTTTTTTCTGTCACCATATATTTGACCCCCTTTACCCTTATCTACATTCATCTCTTTCTTGGGGCATTTTTTAGACCTAAGAGATCAAATGAGTTTAAATTTAACATTAAAAATTGCTAGTATAAAATTATCTGGCCTAGCTGCAAAAGCACAGTGCTTCTTGTAAGATATGAAATATTTCTCTCTCAAGGGTAGTATGAATGTTCTATTATAATTTTGTCTGCTTCCTAAATGATTAGTACTTTAATAGACCAAATGAAATCTTCCTGTACTTATTTTTTGTTTCAACATTTTACAACTAATAATGTGCCCTCAGTATAATGAAGCTTAATATTACTGATCCTAATTTCTCAAGGAATTTAAAATACAATAGAAGATACATTTCAATAACAAATATTAGTTATCTTCATAAGAAAATATAATAAATCCTATAATATAATATATAATTCTATAATATAATATTTAATAAATCCCATAATATAAAATATAATAAATACTTATAGATTATTTTCTTGTAAGCAAATATAGGTGTTTTATTTCACAAATAAATCTTTTATCCATATTGCCAATTAATTAATCAAAATGTATTGAAAATGGATTTATTGTAGTAAATCTTAAAGTATTATCTAAGCCTCTTTCTATGCTTAAAAATAAGAAAGACTTCAGGCAGTAAACTAAAGATTTATACAAAAAAGTGAGGTGAAATGATGATTAATTTATATTTAAAGAAGAAAATGTACTGAATCATAAAGGATTTATTTGTCCATTAAATGTGCTTTTAAAAATATCTTTTGGAATTTTATTTTCCCCAAGTAGTGTTCAGATGTATATCAATGTTTATTTGTGCTTTCTTTGGCAACTGAAATACAAACCTCTATCTAATTAGACATAAATCAGACTTCATTGGCTCAAGTCCACAGACTGCAAACCTAGAATCATGACTTGATCATGATTCTCAGCTAAAGGTGTTGGTGTCAGTGTGGATTTATATTGAGGTCTTCAAGAGAACTACTAAATTTTCCAGAACATATAATATCCTAATAGTACAAAAGTCAGAGAAGATTAGAAATACAGCCTCAGGGTTTTTATAGATGGTGTGCCCTTTACAGGAAGGTGCATCCAGGCTAGCCTCAAAGAATTTCAAGCCTCAAATCACACTCATGGCTTCAGTTATGATGACTGCAGAGCCTACTATGTATCTACACATAAAACGTAGCTTTAAAACTTGGTGTCTCTGACTTTTCAAATGGAAGATGGTTTTCTCCTTTTTATAATCTAAGTCCATCTTAAATAACTCACAGTTATTAATGGATTCTATAAAATTCTGTTCAGTTAATTGTTTACATTAGTTTTATTCCAATTTCTATTATATACCTGTCTTTATTCATTCTTCCCATTGCTTCCCAAAACCACCTCAGATGGGACAAGTGAAATTAGAAACGATGTGATGAAAATAGAATATTTTGTTTTTGCCTCTAACACTGATAGCTCTCAGTCAAGAAAAGTTTGGTAGAAAATAAGATTTTTATATAACATTTTATGACCTTCAGTTAAACTCAACATGACAGATGCCACTGATAACCCAAAATTTTGGGTTAAGTGTATTCAACAAAAGCTACACCCTCTACATGGTTACTGATGAATAGAGTTTACAGACTTATTATAAACCATTAGTTTATGAAGAAAGAGGGAGAAGGCAGTGTTTAAGATAGTTACAAAACTAGATAAACATTATGAAAGAATAATATTACTTTGAAGGAAAATAGAATAAAAATAATTACACGATGATGAAAAATATGAAACTATTTCAATAAGCAATAGAATCATTAAAAATCACTCAGGAATCTATAATGAACTGATTAGAAAGATTAAGATGTAATTTCACTCTCAAAAACATAGTAAAGAGTTCATTGATTCTTTTTCAAGAATATTTTATGATATGCTAGATTTTCTCAATTCTATTCTAAGGACTAAAATATAGATCAGAGTGTTTAGAAGCCCATGGTGATGCTATTTTTTTCTCTTTTGATGTTTTTGGTGTCTTTTCATGTGGTACTCTAAGACAGTGAAGACAAAAGATGACATAAATTTAAAATTGTTTTAAACATTATTGATGTCCGTATTGCTTTACATCAAATTATATGTCTTATTTACAAAAGTATTTTTTCCTTCTCTGTAAAATGGTAGCCTGATTTCTCCCGTTCCTGGAATCTATTTTAAATTTAATTTGAATTCAAATCAGTTGGTTTACAAAATTCTAATGCAAATTCATTTACATCCTCTTCCTCAGTTTGAATCCTTTTGTGCTTGACATCTAAATCTATATGTTTGACTCTCAATCCTTCATCTTCAACTCTTCCAAATATTTTTTAGATAACTTCACAGCGATGTTCCAAATCACTCAAACTCATCATAAACTAAATTAGACTTCTCATGTGAAATGCAAACCTGGTTAGGTAACTAGGGCTTTCTGCTCAATCCATTTCACTGCTTACTTTGTATGGTCTGTGAGCTAATCCTGTTTCTTTTAATTTTTAATGAAGAATAGTATTTTATGGCACATCCAAGAAAATTATAAAAATCCAAATGCTGGTGTTCATAAATAAAAGCCTTATTAGAAAATGTATATGTTGATATGATTAGATGTTGACTTTGGATGATTTAGTGCTATAAAGATACCTCATATACAGAAAAGCCTACATATTTGCTGCCTGTTCTTGTATAAAAGACATTTGGTAATCTCTGAAGTAGAATATAAGATGAATAAGGGTGATAATTTCTTTGTCTTATTCGCCATTTTATACTGCACCATAGTGTCAGTGCAATGGGCAGAGGACAACATAGTACACTGAATAGAGACATTGTGCTTGCCTGCCTTTAAAAATATTTGTTCAAAATAAAATAGGTACAACAAACTCGTCTTCTAATTTTTCAATTTTATGGTATAAATAATGTAAATTATAATCTAATATAAAATATCTCTTGTTAAAATTTTAATTCTTGCTAGGTCTTGTTATTTCTATCTCTGAATTTTTTCTCACAGTTTTCCTTTCAACTTTCAATTTTCATTGCCCTTGTTTTATCCAGGCCTATATTACATCATACCCTTAACATACTCACTAAATGCCACTGCATTCATTTACTTCATCACCAAGCCACCTTTCATACTTCTGATCTCTGATATTTTTTTGCTAATTAGTACATAATTTATTTCACTCAAAAAGCATAAGATAGAACAGAAAGGGAAAGGGTAGATATAGGAGAAAGAAAAGGTAATGGAGATAGAAATCTGTTATTTCTTGAGCCTTTATGGTGTACTAGTCATTTTCTACATTCTTCATAAAGATACTACATGACAAACACTTAGGTGGAAAAAATACTGTTGATTTGAAAAATTGCCATTTGCCAAATATTGCACATCATGTTAACAAATGTGTTCACAATTTATAACGAACCTTTCCTTATTCCAAAGCTTTTATTTTTGGTTTCTAAACAGACAGAAACTAATGAAAACACACTCCTGATATGTAAAGTACACCAATCACTGGAAGAATTACTGACAGAAAGGTGAAAGGCAATGACTGACAGGTGCCACAGTCAGCAGAAATATCCAGAGAGACACTGGGACGTGATCTCTAGGAGTGGATTGGAATATGTTTTGCTCAACCTGAAGATATTCAAATGAAAGGTGACAGCCACTGCCAGCAAAGGCATAATTGTATATTCAAAGACAAGTGAGAGAAAGAAAAACATAATTATACAGCCACTGGAAAGCCTGAGAGGAGGTAAAACTTGTGACAAATGCATAAAATAATATATATATATATATATATATAATTGTAAACAAACAAGAATAAGTTATTGGAAACAGTAGATTTTTTTAAGTTGTAATTTTCTCCCTGATTTTTTTATATGCTCCAACTTATATTACACGCTGTTCAAGTTTCAAGAAATATGATTAGTGTCTATTATAACTTATTTTCACATTTGGCCAACTTTTTAAAAATCCCTGCACACCTTTCAACATCTATAAGAGGCTGATGTTTAATAAACTGTCTATATGGCAGGCCAATTTCTTCATACTATGATTTTGTGAGTTTTTAAATTCTAATGTTAAAGACTGTTTTTGCATGATAAAGAAAACAGTTATGGATATATGTGTGAAAATAGCAATTAGATTGTGATACATATGTGTGTATATATAAACTTAATATACAACTTATCAGCTATATATATATATGTGTGTGTGTGTGTGTGTGTGTGTGTGTGTGTGTGTATACACACACAATAATATTATGTAATCTTTAAATTTATCTGTTTTTTTCAAAATTCTCATTTAATTTTTCTTCTCAAATACATGATCTAAAGCTATGAAGCATTATAATTTGACTTGGTCTAGATTGCAATTTGGTAGACTTTACATCACTAAATTTAATAAATGTATGTTACTTTAATTTCATCTTTTTAATAAATGGGCTCCTTTGTTTCTCCTAAATATTCTTACTTGTTACACAAAGTAATAATAGATGGGATTACAAATACATAAGTTTTTCCTCAATATCCTGGGTAAGCATTTGGCTAAAATAGAAGATGATTCATCTAGTCTTTTGCAAGTTGAGGAGAGTCATTTGTCTGAGTTGATGTCTAGTTTGATTCCATTGAGGCTGAAAAAAATAATAGATTATGTCTTTTTGAGATAGTTTTTGGGATAAACATTGAAATTGATGTAACAATTCCTCCTTGAGAAGGAAGCTAGCATTTTTAAAGTCACTTCTATGTGTATTAACTGGAGTAGAAAATGTATGGGAAGTTAAAAATTAGCCATTGTCAAACATTAGCATATAATATTTTATATAGTATTTTGATTAATGTATAAAAATGTTTTTATATGTTAAGTCTAAAAATGTTGAACTCATAGAGCCAGAGAGTAGAATGGTGGTAGACAGCGGATGGGAGATGGGAGAAATGGGAAGATGCCGGTGAAATAGTACGAGCTTTTAGTTATTAGTAAGTTTTGAGGATCTACAGCAAAACATTATAGTTAGTAATGCTATTGAGTATTATTAATAATATTAGTGATATCACAGATTGTAATACTAGACTATTATAGTTAGTAATACTTCATTGTATATGTGAAGTTTGCTAACGGGTAGATCTCAAGTGTTCTCACCAAATACACACACACACACACACACACACACACACACACACACACACACACACACAAAGGTAAACCTGAGGTAATGAATATGTTAATTAACATGATTATGGTAATCATTTCACAATGTGTATGTAAATTAAATCATTACATTCTATACTTCTAAAAGTCACATTGTACAACCTAAATATATACAATTTTTATTTGTAAATATCTCAATTAAGTTGAAAAAATAAAACAGATTTATGCCTCGCCAAATAACTTTTTGTTAAAACTGTTTTATATCCTCTGCCCACTTTGTAATTGTTTTTTTTATAGTTGAGTTATATGAGCTCTTTACATATTTTTGATATTAACTCCTTATCAGAGGCATCATCTGCATGTATCTTCTCTCACTCAATTGGTTGCCTCTTTGTTTTGTTGATGGTTTCTTTTTCTGTGCAGCTTTTAGTTTGATATAGTCCCATTCATTTCTCCCAAGACACACAAATGGCCAACTGACATATAAAAAGATGCTCAATATCACTAGCTACTAGAGAAATGCAAATCAAAACCACAATAAGATATCACCTTACATCTATAAGAATGACTATTATTAACAAGATAAGTAGTAAGTGTTGGAGAGGTTATAGGTAAAAAGGGAACTCTTATAAATCGCTGGTGGGAATGTAAATTGGTACAGCCACTATGGAAAACAGTATAAAGGTTCTTCAAAGAATTAAGAATAGAATTACCATATGCACTACCAAAAATGCCTCTTCTGGGTATTGACTCCCCCACTTCCAAAATTGAAAACATTAATCTCTAAATATATATGCACCCCAATGTTCACTGCAGCATTATTTGCAGTGGCCAAGACATGGAAGTGTCTTATGATAGATGATTGGATAAAGACATGGTACATATATAAAACGAAATATTACTCAGCCATAAGAAAAAATGAAATACTGCCATTAACATCAACAGAGATGAAACCTGACATTACCATACTAAGCAAAATAAGTCTGGCACAAAATTTGAGAACCATTTGATCTCACTCATATGTGATATATAAAACTGAAAGCAACAAATGAACAAGACAAACAAACAAAAACTTATAGATACAGATAACAGTTTATTGGTTACCAGAGGGAAAGGGTGAAGGGGAGAGGTAGAAAAGGGTAAAAGGAGTAAAATACATGGTGATGAAAGGAGACTTGACTTCGGGCGGTGAACACACAATGCAATATACAGATAATGTATTACTGAATTATACACTTGAAACTTATATAATTTTATTAACCAATATCATGCCCAAGAAATTTAATACATATATAACAACTAAGTTTTAAAAACAATTTACTATAATAACTAAAAAGCATATCAAGAATGATAAATTCGCTAATAAAAATTCTCACACATAAGCTTTTCTCCTCATCTCTTAACTCGTAATAGGCAGTTTCACATTAGGCTGCAAACAGTTTGTCAACTTTTCATCCATCAGAAGTTAATTCTTTCAAGCAAATAATTTCATAAAATGTTTTATCAAGACTTTATTTTATTAATGTATCCTACTTTCTGTATGTGGGCTGGTCTGGCAGTCT
Source organism: Macroglossus sobrinus (assembly GCA_004027375.1). Lineage (NCBI taxonomy): Eukaryota > Metazoa > Chordata > Mammalia > Chiroptera > Pteropodidae > Macroglossus > Macroglossus sobrinus. The sequence continues at coordinate 244,272 of PVKZ01000887.1, forward strand.
AGTCTAAGAGACAGATTTATAATCAAAAGTATAAAATCAGTTTTTTAGTGCCATAATAAATCTGGTGCTATAAAGGAACAATAAGGAACACCAAAGTCAGTCAACAGAAAAGTTTTTGTTAATTGTTTGTTTGTTTTACAATTCTAAACTATCCCTAAAGATATAATTTTGTTTTAAGCTAGCTAGCTAAAACCAGAATTCTCCCCCGGGAGGTGACATGAGCAGAAGGTGGGTGTCAAAAAAAATCTAGTAAATTTGCCATTCTACAAACAACTGACTTCTTCAGAGATTCTAATTCTTCCCACCCTCACTCACGCCAGAGATGTGCAATTTGCCAAAATCATTCTGTGTTCTTAATAAGGATGGCCCCTGGCTAAGCACCATTACCTTACACTTGAAACAAAGAAAGAAAACATCTTGGACTAGAAAGATAGAAAATGATTTGCTCTTTATGCTCTAAGGCATAAAACTAATAGTATCCATTCACTTGTCATTTCATTTACCGTATCATGCACTTGAGATTCCCCTAGCTTCCAACGTGCTGTCTTAGATTGCACTTACCTAGAAGGGAAAAGTTCAGTATTTGCCCACCTCTTTAGTTAGGTTACTTTTGTTGGATTCACTTGACAGTCCTCTAACATTTGCATACTTCCTGTTCAAATGTTGCTTATTTATCTAGTTTACTAGAAGGTTCAAAGATAAAGGAACACTTAACTGATGGCTGTGAGGTACTTAATTCAGCTCTTTCAGACTGTGAGTGGAGCAGTATTACAAAGGCAAAGGGGCTGGCTGACAACCCCCCCAACCCCACACACACAAAAAAAAAGGTACAGATGTCATAGAGGAATCTGCAGAATGACACTACAGTGTCTGGGCACATCATATACTATCCACATTCAGAGAGACAATACACCATAGCCACCTTGGCCCTCTGGGGGAGCATCAGTGTCAGCCTTCAGGAATACGGAGACCCCACATTCTATGTAGGTACCGACCTTCAATGATTCAATGCTATTACTTGTGCCATCAAAGAAAAACAAAAAACTATCACTCTCCTTCTCCACCTACTCCCAAGAACTTCAGGTCTTCTTAATAAACTCACTGTTCCTGCTCAAAGAAGAAAGGCTGGGACTCTTGTTTTGTGTAGGCAGTCTGTTTGTAAGGGACGTAGTTCATCAGCCTTTGCATTAGAACCTGGTTTTACCAGTTAGGACACAAATAACACAGGGTTTAATGCAAACTTTCCTTTCTAAGCACTCATTGGTTGTCAGTTACATGTGGCCTAAGAGACAATATATATCCCTTAGAATCTGTAGGATAGAAAAGCAGAGTCTCTATTCCTGGGCCATTATTAAATATTCTGCTAATTAGTGGTAGTTTCATAAGATGTTCATTAGATTACAAGAAACATATCCATGTATTATGGTTACTAGAAAGATCTCTGCCTTAAGAACAAGAGAAATATATTAGATCATATTGCTAAGCAATTTTTCTTACTGACAAAGGCAATTTTTCAACAACAGCACTACATTTAGAACAGGAATATAATGAAAGGATAGAGCAGATGCTAAAATTTAGTCAGACATAAATCTTTTTTACTTTATCTCCTTTACAATACAGAGAAGACAGGAGGAAAATAAATAGAAGGAAAACAAACGGAGAGCAAACATCAAAGATAGGTGTCTCAAGGAAATGTAATACCCTGATATTGAGATCATATACATGTTGCAGAATTGACATCTGGAAAACTAAATGTTGTTATTTAATTTAATTTAATTTAATTTAAAATTTAATTTAATTTAATTAGATGACGATAATTAAATGTCTGGCATTTTTTTCTAAATATCAACATGTAACAAGCATAGGGAAGAAATGATACACGTTTTGATAAAGTCTTCAGACAAGCAATTATTCAAGTTTCTGTCTACATATTCACTCATGAAATTTATAGACTCAAAAATATTTTCATTTGTTGTATCAATTAAAATTTATCATGTTCTTAAAACTTGACCTAAAATTAAATCTTTCACAAATCTTAGTCCCTTTGAGATCACTGTAACACTTAGCCTCTTCACCTGTATTTGTTAACGTTAGTCACAAGATCAAAAGTCACAAGATAAAACTTCACTTTCTGCATGAAATTTTGTTCTAACATTCTGTTCCACACTAATTTTTCTCTTATCTAAATTCTGTTTAAATTTATAATCATTAATCATACAACTGAGCACAAATTAATTTCACTTATAGAGATGTAGCTTTCACTCTCCAACAATACTTAACTCTCCATTCTCTTGGAGACATTTAGATATTTAAAATATTTTTTCTTCTTTTATTTAATACTGTCTCAATATCTAAAACAATGAAGAATGTATAACAAATTTGTTTTTCTTTTAGAAGTAACTTTATTCCAGCTGTAAAAATTACAAAAAAAGAAAGAAAAAATCACTTTAAATCCACTTTCTAAACAAATGTTAACATTTCAGGAAACACTTTCTAGTCCTAGTGCCCTCTCTCTCTCTCTCTCTCTCTCATTTTGTCTCTCTTTCCTTTCTATCTATGTATTTCTGTTTAGATTTTTACATAAACAGTATGAAATAATGTTTATCCAATAATGCTTATTAAATGAATTGGTCATATTTACTTAATCATTCCAGCATTGGTGATTAAAATGCCAATTTCTCTTTCTGAAAACAAACATCAACAAAACTTATATTTGTAAAGGTAAAAATAGATGTTAGTTAGGTCTTGGCTTTGAAACAGGGTGAAACAGGACAGTATATTTTAGTAGGAAATTTTGGTAGCAAATAAAAAACCCCACAACCTGATGTTGGCTTAAGCATTCAGAGAAACTCATTTTCTCAAGAAACTAATAGTTCAAGTTCAGTTTAATCAGGGCATGGCTCATTTCTTCAGTTTTTCTCCATTTGTTAATTACATCATTTGGTTGTAATTCCTGGGCTTATACTAAAAGGCAGCAGGAATACCAGACTTCATAAACACCAACCCATTACCCAGAAGGAGATTGTCTGTGTGCCAGAATTTCCAGACAGTATTCTGAACTTCATTCTAAAATAATCATAGTTGCCAAGTAAAAGCCATGGGCTGATTGACTTAGCCCTGCATTAACTGAAGCATTCGCTGTGAAAATATAAATAAACTGACCATGCTTATTTTAGATCATTTTGGACCTACTCCTATAGTTAGGTATAAAGTCAGTGGCTGCTAAACAATGGGAGAACAGTGACATCTTGTTAGTAAACAACCATAAAGGCTATCACAGATAATAGGTATGATCCATTTTGCACTATTTGTAGAGTAGTAAAAAGTCTGAGGCCAAAGAAATTATGAAAAAATTAGTCTAAAAATAAAAAGAGGATCAAAATTAAGAGATGCAGCCAAGAATAAGATATTACATCATAATCAATTTAGTAGGAAACAATAGAGGAGCCAAGCCAAAAGGGTATAAATCTCGATTACTCAAAATTTCACTGAGGACATACTGTTTGATATAACAGGTCAGAAAAGCAGTATGCATGGGAGCAAATGGCTTCATTCTTCACTCATTCATGCAGCAAATTTTTTTTGAGTTCCACTATGTGCCAGACTCTAATAATAGTACTGTAAAGAAGAAAAAAAATCTCCCTGCCTTTAGCACATATATTCGAGTGGAAATAAAGCACAAAATAAGTCAGGAAAATAAGAAGTGCCTGTCAGGAAGCATGTCTTGTCATATTTTACATGGGTTGATTGAGTATGGTCTTACCAAGAAAAAGATATTTGAGCAAAAATATGAATAAAGCACTTAAGGCATAGAGGACATCACATATAAAAGCACTGCCGAGAGAGCTTGCCAAACATGTTCAAGCATCAGCAAGGTCATGCTACTATGGTTGGAAGGAGACAGTATAATGGGGGGACAAACAGGAGACAATGTCAAAAAGGTAAGACAACCAGGCTATGATAAAGACTATTTTGGGTGGGATGCAGAACAGTTAAACAGTTTGAACAGAGAAGCAATATAATCTATGTTTAAAAGAATTACTTTTACAGATGGGTTGAAAATTATATACTATCAAGCAAGAAAAAAGAAAGAGCAAGGATAAAGTAGAAAACTATGTAAGTAATGCCAGTGAGAGATAAAGATAGTTTGTACAAGATGTTAACCATGGGAGCTTAAATAAAGTGATACATTATGCACATTGATGATAGAACAAACAGAATTTGCTCTTAGATTTAGATGTGGGATATAAGAGAAAAAGAGAAATCAAAGATAACTCCAAGTGCAGCCTGAACAGCTAAAGGATCAAATTCATTTGGGGACTATGTTAAGTTTATGATGACTATTAAACATCTCTATGAAGAAGTAGGTAGCTTGTAAACAAATTTGTGGTTTGCACAAATAATCAGAAAGATAGAGATTTTGAAGACATAGGTATGAGGTCAATATATAATACTTAAGACTAAATTCTAGTACCAGGGATGTGACTATAGAAAAAAGTGACCAGGTACTCTTCAATATGTTCAGCTCAGGGAGGTGAAAAAATTGGCAGAAGAGAAGTTAAAAAAAAAAGGAATTGAAACAACGATGTTAAAAAATGTTTGGAAAAGAAAAGATCATCTATTCATTCTTTTTAACTATCACTTATGTATCAACCAGGAGGAAAGTGAGGATTTGTTCAGTGGATGTGTCAAGTAAAGTCCATTAGAGACCTGATAGGTGTTTCAGTGCTGTGGCTGGGATGGGTTTCAAGAGAGAATCAAGAAGAAAAGTGGAAGTAGCAAGTACTGAAAATACATTTTTTGCATTTAAAAATAAACAAAAGTGGATTTAAGGCCAATAGAGAGTACTGAGTATTTTCAAGTGACATATAACAGGATGTTTGTATACTGATACAATAGAAAAATGGGAATACATGAAGAAGAGAAAGAGAAAAAAATGGAGAGATTGGGAGAGGGCAAGCGTTGCTGAAACAATGTCCTTGTTTACTTGAAAGACAAGAGGAAATGTGTTGCAGAGAGCCAGGAAAGTAAATACTCTTGGCTCGGAGCTGGTTGGATTTATTCATCAGTATGCTTTTAATTTAAGGAATATACAGCCATTCATGTTAAATGTTAGAATATAAAGATGACTTCCTTTACAAGAGCTTACAAATCATATTTTAATAGATATAACAAATAATTTCATAATTTAATTTATTCAATAAAAATATTTTGAGGAGATAAATTTAAATATATGAGTGACAGAGACTCATATGATATTAGAAGATAAAACATAAAACATAAAAAGATTAATCAATAAAAACTAATCCAGCAGGATTTGAGCAAAGTTAGGTTATTAAATGTTCAACCGAAAAATGAAAATATAATAATTTTATTTATGTGAGAGAATCTTTATGAATAAAATAAGAGATTTTGTATATTAGATTAAAAAATAATACATATAAGTACTACCAAACTCAAGCTATTTCCTATTTGGCCCTTTGATCTCCTTGAAAGAAAATATAGCCATTACTTTGGCCACATGTCTTTTAATACCAGGAGATAGCAAAATGCAACACTAAAGAGCCCTTCAGTTACCCATGTTACCATCATTAATGCTTTATTTAGCTTTAAGCTACCATCCATGCCTACAAAGCATAATAAAATATGTAACTAAATATAGTTGGTTTATAATATAAATCTCATAGATAAAAACTAGAGTGAACTGGAATAAGATAACTATGACTTTAGTATACTGCACAGTACTTAATAGCACAAGTTTAAAATGAAAAGACCTCGCTTTGAATCCAGATTTTACTCAATAGTAGTTTTGTGATCTTATACCATGTTCCTTACCAAGATTTTAGAAATTCATGTTTCTTTATAAACCAGGGATAAAACTATATTAGTGTGGTGGCAAAAATTAAATAAGATAATTTGATGGGCTAAGTACAGGGCTTAGCATACACTAAGCAATACATAAATGCTATCCACATGATAGATGTGGCTCAGCCTCTTGTGGATACTTAGCAGTGCATCCATTATTATTTTCTATATGATTAATGAAAAAGCTGGAGTACAAGTTTTAAGTTTTGTACCAACTCTACAAGTACATGGTCCTACTAATGTTAACACATACTAGATAAATAAACATATCTACTCAATTTTTCTGTGACTATCATCTTTCTTCTAGACATAAAATCTCACAAGTCCGATGTACTGGTATGTTCACTATGAAATTTTTTTAAAAAGGTATTCTTTAATTATTCAAGACAGAAAATTATTTACTAGAGAACATGGCAGTCAAAGGGTCACAGTGAATTTATAAATTAACTATAATGACAGATTTACAGAGAAAAATACAAGAGTTTTTATTCTAGAAAAGGATTCTGTATATGAATATGGCCTACATTCTTTAGACATTAGAAAAAAAACTGACTATATTATATAAAAAGACAAGAATTTGTTGGTATTTCACACAAAAAAATCAGTTTAGAGACAGAGTTCTCAAAATATAGGAACACACACACACACACACACACACACACACACACACACACACACACACACACATAGACATTCCCAAGTAAATTTATATTAACTTAAGAGATCGATTTTAAAATCTAATAACAATTCAAGTTTAAAATAATTCTATCAAAAGTCCCATAAAGTTCTCTTTTAATCATTAAATTATATAAGACAGAGTCCCTGATTAAGAAAAACACCTAATATAGAAAAATCTCACTTCTAAATTGTTACTATTACAAACCTCTCAGAATGCTTATCTAAATAATTACTAGGAGAAAAATAAAAGAACTATGTTAATTGAATCCTACTCTGTAAATTCTCATTTATTTAAAAATTACAAATTTTATTTTAGGAATGAAGAAACTGGACCTCAGACTGGCAAAACTTTCTGGTGAGTACATCTGTGACCTGCCTGGTTCAGCTCCAGGTGTGTACAGCTCCAAAGTTTGTGCTCCTTCTGCTGGACCAGCTACTCTCAATGATAAAAAGTAATGATGAGTGATGATAACATCTAACACTACCTCAAGTAGTTGATATTTGATGGGGGATGACCAAGGATTAATTTGAGAATTTAATAAATCCTCCATACAGGGAAATGCACAAAATGTACAATTTTGCATAAAATATTAAAAACAATTTGACACCTCCAAATGCATATAATGTGAGGAATCCAATTTTTAAGGAGTATTTTACAAGGCTATGATTTTCTTTATCCATCTCAATAACCATGAGGGGGAGGAGCATGATATTATACTCATCAACCAATGAAGAAATGGAGGCAAAATATTGTGATTTTCTGAACTTCACATGCTGGAAAGTGGTTGGGCCAGAACCTGAACACAAGTACTACAACTATGCATCCTTTGCTCTTTCATGAATATGCTTTGCCTGACATGCACAAAATTATTTTATTAACTATTTCTTACTGTAAGAAAATTATCTGGATCTAATTTTACAAGGTTTCCTAGAAATGTCTTCGGAGCTTAAAAAAAAAAATCTCCAAAGGCCCTTAGTGCCTTTGTTACCCATTTCTGCCTGGGTGGTAAAATGTTTTCTAAATGAGGCAATTGTCTGCAGCTAGCTAAATGGGGCAGGTAGCCATGCCAGTGTAGAGCAATGTACACTCTGTCTCCATCATAGAAGAGCAAAATTGCATGGGCTATGAAGTGATAAATGTTGCAGTAAAATGAAAAAGAAAGTGATGACAAGGAAAGGGTGACAAAATTTTTCAGCAACACATTTATTATTTGTAGAAGACCATTTTCAGGGGAATACAAATGTTTCATTAATTAAGTTGAATAAATTTTATGTAAATGAAATATTTAATTTCAAATATGAAGTAGCTATTACGTCAATCATACTCCAGAGAATGTCATATGGATGAATAATGGGGAAAACTGAATACTTATCAGGCTAGGATAAGAGAAATTAATGATCAAGAAATATTTGTGAAATAAATATATATAAGTACTATAACTTTTATTTTGAAAAGACAACTACCATTAAATCTTAGTATCATGATTGTTAGAGTTGTTATTTCAATAAGTAAGAAAAAATGTACTTATGTAAAAAGTTCAAATTACTAATATTTTTAAATACCAATGTGTTATCAGAACTATTTGGAAGAGTTTTAATGGAATTCAGAATGCCAGTTTTTATTGACATATCTAAATTGTCCAATTATCTCCATCACTCTGCCAGCTCAGAGGTCCAAGTTACTATCATCAGCTTGGGCTGGCATAATAGCCTTCTAATTAGTCTCCTGGCATCCAGCTCTGCCCTCCTTCAATCTGTACTGCAGTCAGAGTTATCCTTTTAGAAAAATGTAATCACATTAGTTTTTTTTTTTTTTTCTAAAACCCTGTGTTAGTTTCCAACTGCTTTGGGGAACAGAGATCAAAATTCTCAGCATAGCTTATCAGGTTTGTAAACCTACGTATTTCTATCTCCCCACTCTGATCTCAAACACATCTACTCTATCCACGCCCAAGCTAAAATTGCATTCTTCAAATGTCTGGAAAGTCATGTTCTGTCCAATTTGAGAGTCTGCATAACGTATGCCTTTTGCCTGGCATGTTGTGCCATAACTTCCTCCCAGCCACTTATACATAATTAACAATTCTCAATTCTTCATATCTCACTAGAAACATAATTTTCTCCAGGATGTTTTTGTTATTTCCCCAAGCTAATCCATTTCTTCTTGTTTTTGCTATTGTTAATGTGTGCTTGCAGATTCATGTTCCTCTTCACTGAGTGTGCATATATCTGCTTGTAATTATACATTTATCCATATGAGTATTTGATTAATATTTATCTCCTATACCCATACTAAATTAGAAGTTCCCTAAGGTCCTAAGATCTGTAACAGTCTATTTTTGTTCACCATTTTATCTTCTTCTTTGATCATAGTACTGGACACATCCTTGGCATTCAGTAAATGTTTGTATGACAAAAGACAGAAAGCTTTAACAAAAAATGATAAATATATAATAACTAACTGAATTTTTTATTTTTTAACTTGGGTTTATATTTAGGTGAAATGTTCTCTTACATTTAAATAACATGGTTTACATTCAGATAAAATGGTCTTTCCATTCACTACTTTATTGTTATAGTCTAAGAAATGTATGAAATATTCTTTCCAGTATCTCTCATAAATAGATAACTTTACCAGCCTGGGCGGCCTGGGCTTGGAGACTGGAGACCCTAGGATTGCACCCATCACAGGCAAGGTGAACAAGAAATTCAGTCTTTGGCTTGTACCTAATCATGAATCAACCTGAGTGAGACACTTCTGTCCATTAAATCCAAAGCCCACTCTCCTTAAAGAAACTGCTCATATCTCACCCATTTATCTTTGTTTTCAATAGTCAGCTCTCGAAATGTAGACCCCCTGGTATCCCGTTCTGCATGTCCCAAGTGGTTTTGCACGTTCTTAAGCTCAGTCTATCACCCTTTCTACCAACTTCGCTCCCCACAGCTATATCTCTCCACCATCTGCCAACTTTATTATGTCACGAAACACTCCCTCTACTTCCATTTGTTAACTGAAGACCGGTTCTATTCTGCAAATATGGTCTCTTTTTTTTCCAAGTCTCTTGAATATACTAAAAGTTATTCAAATAGTGTGATGTAGTGACTATACATACAGCTTCTCCTTCTGTCCCCTGAGGTTAAAATCCAAATACTTACACTTAATAATTGGTTCACCTTGGGAACCTAAATGAGTTCATCTATTTACAGTTCTTAACACAGTTCTTAAAAACATAATATTAACATTCAGATTATTTCAAATAATACTATCATTTGAAGACCATTACTACCTGTAAACCTTTACTCATGTTCTACACCATTATAAATATTTGTTTTAAAAAAGAAAATAATAAGTATTGACAAAAAATCAGTCCATCATGGACACTGGTATAGTCATGTCGGAGAACAGCATTACTGGCTGCCAGTCAGATCTGGCTCAACTCACCTCTCTAAACCCATGTGTGTGCTCATACAGGACTTCACTTTCCTTCACAATTAAAAGACTTCAATCTTAGAAAAGTATTTTGCACAGGTTTTTAATAGTTGGGATTTCTTTTCTTTTCAGAAATATAACTAAATATTGCCTATATGAAGAATTCTTAGAAGATGATATAGGCTATATAGATTGTTCACAATGAAGGGATTCATTTGAGTTTTTAGATCTTTGCTGGTTTCTCTCTCTTCTTTATGCTGCTTTTGAAAAACTCATGTATATTTCATCCACGTGTTTATTTTTTTGCTCTTCCTATGCATAAAATTTTCTGTCTTAAATTTATTTCTCTCTCTGCTTTCCACTTTCTCATCCTTCAGGAATATCTTTCTTTGAAAGTACTATACTATTCTTTTTCTCTTTCATATACGAAGGTCTCTGTCTTCTTAAATCTATTATTCTTATTTTAGTACCAACATTAACATTTCTAATTTAGTTGCTTTACCTCTCTCATCCTCCATTTACAGTCTCAAAATTCACTTTCTCTTTATGGGGTTCTGATTTATCTGCTAATTAATCTTCCATTATGCATAATTTTATTTCTAACAGTTCTAACTTCCTTATGCATGATAAGTTCTGGTACATCTAAAAGAAGCTGTTTTCCTTCCTAGGACTTCTAGTTATGCGTGAAAGTCTCCTGTCACACACACACTTGCATCAAGCTGTGCTGGTAATATGGCCGTTTTTATTTCACTTCTAGAAATTATCACAATATTTCATTTTGAGTTAGTAGAACCTACAAGGCTACCAGTTATTATTTTCTTTCTCATGAATTCTAAAATATTAAATTTTCACACTCCAAAATATGAAATCATCCTAGCCATCTTAGGTTATTTTTATAGATTTAGTAATATGTCAACTTGCTTTTTGTTTTACTTGCACAGATACACTTCTTGAGAAAGTTTATTGTGTTTACTTTCATGCCTTAATAGAAATCCTTCATTATTTACTCAGTGTCAGCTATCACACAAACATACACACACACATGCACACACACACACAAAACAATAATATTTGTGTATTTTTTTAATATTGCCTCTCATGTTCAAATTGTTGTATTTTTATACCCATAGCTTAGTCATTATTTTTATACCGTAAATTATCACCTATATTTTTTAATTGGTATCATTATTCAAATAATAATTCACCTTTGACCTATTTGTTATATGGGCCATTCAATTCTGATTGTGACTTATAATTTTTATTGTTCTCGATAAGTTTATAATTTTAATAAAGGCATCTCCAGTGACTTTCACTTTTATTTCTGCCTCATGTATTTTTATCTATCATTGCACATCCTTCTCACCTGGAAGTCTCACTGTCATAGTCCTCTTCTTTGCTATCACTTTCTTCTTTTTTAAATTACAGACAGAACTACGACAGCTTCCAGATGATTTTCTGTTTCTTTTGCCTTTTTAAACTCAGTAGTTCCAGAAAGTAACTTGTTCTATTTTTGTTCTTTGTTATTTTTCTCCTCCCCCTGATTTCTCTCCCGCTAAACAAACTTCATTTATTGTTTATACAGGATTATTCTGAAATATGTTCTCTTTTTCTTTACACATCTATCTAATGTTATTTCTATATTTTCAGAGTTATTTAATCATATTACCTGTATTATTTTACTATTGGTGAGAACAAGACTGAAATCCTGCCTCTATAAATGAAACTACTCAGTCTTTAATACATTATTTGTCTTCTTAACTGTGCTTTCTTTAAAAATGACATAATAACATCACTTTCATAAGTTGATGACAGGATGTGGTTATTAAATATTTTAACATCTATAAATGCTTAGCACATCATGTAGCATTATTCAGAGCTTTAAAAATATTAGTTCTCTTTCACTGGTAATATTTTAACAGTCATTTTATGTTTAAATAAAGTCTTAGCAAAAGAGATTAAAGAACTTAACATTCTTGAAAGGCAGAATTGGGTATAAAATTATCCACATAATTTTAGTTTTATTTTTTAAATGATTTATAATTATTTAATTACTATTGAAAAATAAAAACATATAATACTTAAAAATTCAAATGTTCAAAAGAGCAGTTTATGAAAAGTTAAAATAAGCTATATTTCTATCTCAGTTTCCTTCATGAGAGCAATAACCCTTCGCAGTTTGTTTTCTATTCCATCAGAGATATTCTGTGTGTGCATGCATATTTATATTCACTTTTATGTCCATTGTGCCCAGTTATACACACAATAATGTATATGTTATATGTATATAAGTGTGTTATATATGTTGATATATTTGATAGCATGTGTTATATAGATTATATATTTTAGTGCTTTGCTTTGTTGAAATGTAGGTAGAAATATTTCTAAATATTCCTATAGACATACCTTTCTAACATACTACCAGAAGGTGGCTCAGGGGTCAGAATATAATCTTAGATTCTATTAAGGCTTAGATATGTACATTTTCAAGAAGACTTTGATAAATTAATTTTAAGCGGTATTAGTAAATATTAGTCAGTAAATAACAAATATGCTAAGACAAAAATAAGATATCATGCACAAACCAATATAATTAAGAAAAAATCTATTATTTTCACAGGAAATACTTGAAAATTATAATAAAGAAATATATACAAGCAAACACTAATAAACAAACACTACATAAAAACAAAAGTAACAGATTTTAGAAGGTGACATTAGTCCAATCTTATTTTCACCAGTGCTTATAAATATACATGCACAGTGCTCATATTATAATTTTTTTAAAGTAGTAACTCTGGCATTCATTTGAATTTTAAAAACAGGAAAGTACATAAATGAAGTATAATATATTTGTTTTCTAAGTACCATAGAGCCATTATAAAAATGAAATAGATCTTATATACTAAAAAAAAGAGGATACAAAGAAAATTAGATACCACTTTTGTAAAAGAAAATAAATTAGCTGATAAATGATAGATAAATGATAGATAATAGATGATAAATTAATGATAGATAATAGATGATAAATTGATGATAGATAATAGAGACATGATAGGGAGATACATAATATATATGTATATATACATATATCTCAATGCATTTATAAAAAAATGTTTCAAAGACTACACCTTCCAACTGTTAACATTTGCCATCTGGATACAATAGGAAATTATCTGAATACAAGAGGAAATGTGCTTGGAAGTGCAAGATAGCACCAATTTTAATTTATGTAGTACTTATGGTTTTTATGAATGTTATAACATTTATAAGAAACATTGTATTTTTGAGCTTTTTTCATACCCTTCCATACCCTTTTCTCATGCTATTGGACATCATTTTTTTTTAAATGATGCATCATTAAGTTCACGCCTCTTTTCTGTACAATATTTTTACCTTTTACTCATTCTTCAAATATCCCTCATCTCTTATCGTGATCAAATACACAATTTGAGCTGATAATTACCCTATATTTCATTGTGAAAATAGAAACTGTCAAAAATATTTCAATCTTCTCAGGACTGAGTCTATGAACATATCAATATCTACTGTTTTTTTTTCTTTCTTCTTTACTATTTCTGCACAAGAGGTATCCCTTATCTTTTCAATGATCAGTCTCTCCTTCCACATGTGAGCTGCATTCTCTCTCACCTTTTCAAGAATTAACATTTCCATTATCTTTTCTAGATCCTTTATCAAAAATTTCATTCTCTTAAAAACTATTTTAGCATAGAAAAATGCTATATTATTGTGCACATCTAAGTACAAGAATGAGACATCTCCTCTGATACCTAATAATATCACTAGAACATGTCTTGATTTTCTCTCTTTAGAATTATCTTTCCTAGATAGATACTGTGCCCTTCCCATGTGACATGAATTTTCTTCATGGGAAAATTTTAGCTATCTCTAAAACACAGCTGGGAAAGAATTTAGCTATCTCTCTAGCTTTCTCATTCTCTCTCATCCAAGCTCTCTTTTCACTTTTTCAAGTGAAAGTCTTTGTATAAACATTGTGCCAATTTTTTTTTCTACACATATTTGAAAGAATTGGATTTTTCTACACAAGCTATTCACAAAAGTTTCTTGTTGAGATGGGATTGGGCCAGTTAAGTCTTCATGCCAAGCTCTATTGTTTCCACATCAAGAACTGTCTCCTCTGTAGTCACACTGACATACCCTTCCATTAATATTTGACATATGTGAGAGGTCATGCCTCTAAGAATTTACCAGTTTTAGGGAGTGTTGTATTGCCAACTATAACCTCCTTCAGTTCACTCAAAGGCAGGGCCCCCGGGTGGCAAAGCCTTTGCCTTCTGAGCAATATAGTTTCTTTAAGAAGTTTATTTTATTTACTTTTTTTTTTTTTTTTTGGTGTTTTCTCTGTTCTCCTTTGGGCTCACCTAAGCACTTTTGTACTTGCTCTCTTCAGATTCTACAGTTTGCATGCACTATTTGATCTTAGCCTTAATAGTAGCAATTTCCATTCAGAGTTGTTTCTTCTTATAGAAAACTATTTCAAACCTCTAGCATCATTAGATCCCTTCGTATGGGCCATGCTTTTTTGCTATATTATTGCAACTTCTTGTGGGACTTGCTGAATACTCTGATTATCAAAATTTCTTTTGGGATTTCATACAAATAAATTATAATATGAGGTTTCCTGAAACTCCCACTTTTTCTAAAAATAATGTATTTTTTCTTTTTAGTATTGAATTGTTTCCAGGTAGAAAAAGGTGACTTAGAATTAATTGACCATTATATTTCCACTGTTAATTCATTAGCATGAATTTGAACACAATCGTGTGTGAGGACATATTAGGTCTTACAAATATTTGGAGAAACTGTTTATCCACCTAGAAAATAAGCCAAACCTCTGACAACTTTCTATGTGAGTTTTTGTTTTTGTTTCTTAATAACAAATTGTTTCTATTCTTTCTTTATATTCAGTGTCCCAGTTCTGCAGGGATTTTTGGTGCAAGCCTTCTCAATACATCAAGGCAATGAACCCTATTGTTACTGTTTGTTAAATTGTCTGGTTATACAGTCTAGCCTCCAGATTTTCACAAGAGAAAATAAGTCTAGATTTCAACTTTGCTTTTATTTTTGAATTCTAATGATGCTGCTACTTTTTCTGCACATTTGGATATTTATTTTTTAAATGTTAATGTTTGAACTTTTCTAACCATTTTGTAGCCATAGTATTTTTATATGTAATCCTCTATATTACCCGAATTAAAGTCTCCATATCCTTTGTAACCTGTTTTAATCTAGATTAATCTCAATCACTGGAAAAATAGCATTGTACTTTTTACAATCATTAATGACCTACATTTTGTCAAATAAGTACTTAGACTTAAAATCTCTCCCATCTTCTTAAATGTAACTCTCCTTTATTGTCGCTTTTCTGGAAAAAGACAACAAAAATAGAAAAACACTCATAACTTTCCTAATATATTTGATGGTTAATTCTTAGTTTCATTTGGAAAATCTTCTGTCCAGAATTGTTAATCCTAGGGTAGTTTCTTTCTGTATACTATCTCCGGAGGTAATCACTTCATTCTCTTGGGTTGAAATAAATATAAATATGTATTCTAATGTATTTTCTATATTTTCCAAACTTGCTAGAAATAATATATATTTTGTATAGCAGGCAACACTACTTTAATAGTAAAAGTGTATATTAATTAATGCCATTTTTATATTCTAAATGTAATCTTGTGCCTTTAGTATGAGAATCTGTAAAATACATTGTTCCTAACATTGTCTTCAAATTTTATTATTGTCTAAAAACAACAAATAAATAATTCAGTATGGCAGTCAACTTACTTTAGGTATCAGAAAATGACCAATTCTATTGCCTCAGTCTTTTTTTCTGTTCATCTTGGGTCTCTTGTAGATACACTTCTCCCTTTGGTCATTCTGTGTTTCATTTATGAAGAAGAATAAATTTCTTCATTGCTAACAAAATCTTAGATACTTTTAAAAGAAGGAAAACTTTTAACTAAATAGTTAAAAAACAATACTAGCTAAAGCCTGTCTATGTCCGAGCTACCATTTATTAAATACCTCAAAATATCTGGAATATATATTAACATATTTAAACAATAAATGTTATAAAGGTAACATTATTCTACAAGTTGTTTAAAGGTTAGATGTGGATGCAATAAAATAAAACCCAATTATTTACTTAAGTATAAGTAAATTATAATCAATATACCTAGCTTAATTCACTTAGCTTACTTCTATAAATATCTCTGTGACACTTTCCAAAAATTCAGCAGTGATGTAAATATTTAAATAGAGAAACTTAAAAGTGTCACATTTTCAAGGTCTAGAATCTATGTATATGCTAACTACAATATTGCTGGGGTCCTTGAATACTAATCAGTTTCTCATATGAGAGAACTGCATAAAAGGACTTTCAGGGGTTACCTAAACAAGCTCTAAAACAAATTTAGAAAAGAGGTGTAAAAAAAAAATTCTTTCAAAAAAATAAATAAAGCCCAGAGACAGGCAGAATTAGACTAATTCTTAGAACAACATGCTGCAGCCTTTCTTGCCCTTTCTACATCCATCATGTTCCACATTCTATTTAGATTTAGGCAGGTGTATCGAACATGAATCCAGGTCAGAAATCTCTCTTAGATAAGATATACAACGTAACTTTTTTATATACACAACTCAACTCAATTTCTGACTAAGAGTCTACATTATTCAAAGCTGACAAAAAGAATTAAAAGCCAACTTTTACTAGATTTAAACATATTTGTTCCTGGATTTTGCCATCCTCATGGTATCTGCAATTTTAACTCTTGGGTAGTCTTAATGGTAGTAGCATTGATGACCTTCATTTTTAATTGTATATGTATTTTTTTCTGATCCAATTGTTATCTGATACCTCTGTCTCATACTTTAGTCACAGAATCTTCATCTTCATAATTGTGCATACGGCCGTATATGCCTGGGTAGAACACAATTACTTGTCACAAGAGTCTTGCATCTCTCAGGAGTGGTGCCTGAAGAAAAACAGTGCTTGCCTATCTATCTTGTTTTCATTTTCTCCATTCAATCCCACAGTTCCATTCTCTAACCTAAGAGAATCTATTGATATTATGGGGAAGTTTTTTTTTTTTCCAAAACCACTGTACTTATTCCTGAGGATACCCAATCACCTATGAGATCAAAATCCAGAAAAGACGTGTATACTACTTCTGCTGTCTCTCCTCAGTGTATCAAAAACTCACCAGAAGTTAACATGTATGGTCAGCATTCCTATATGTTCTACAGTGGTAAAAAAGGAAAGAGAAAAAGAAAATAATAATAATGTCCAGCTACATATGTTAATAGATACATATACATATACATACATATATATATATATACACATATATAGCTCACAATGATATCATACACCATTAACTAAAATGCTTGAAAATACTTAAAAATAGGTAGATAACAAAATGCAATCTCCGGTATTTTGCCAACTCCATTGCTTTTTTCTGGATATTGTTATTCATCTTCTCATATTAACCAAATTGACTCTCATCAGTGCTTCCCACATTTTTTTAACTTTTACATGCTGAACTAGTTTCTAAATATTTTGATCAAAATTATACATGGTTATTTAAAAGGTCAAATAAATACCAATGCTGTATGTATAGTGAAAAGCAACAGACTTTTTTTTTTCACACTGACCCTTAATCCCGTGTTCCTGGTACAATCTCCTTATTTATTCTATCTCTAAATGTTTATGCAGCTCTTTTGTGTATTGAGCATTTCACACTATTCTTCTCTTCCTCTTCTCTCTTCCATTCTATATATTTATATCAATTTTATTATTAGTTACCTCAATGGACAGAGTTTGTACTACATGTTCTGTCACATGTTCTACCCAGGAGAAAGAGGTCGAGGGACTTGGGCAGTGTCAAATAATACCCTCAATAAAAGTCTAATCCTGTCTCATTTATCATTTGCTTCTTCCATGCATCCAGCATTTAATTCCTGAGCCTCTCTATGGCTTAATAGAGACTAAATGTCTTTTCACAAGTGGTCTTTTTCATATGCTGTAGGTCATGGCTTCCTTTCAGCTGTTCTATTCAGTTTACTTTTGTAGATTCTTTACCTTCCCTACACATATACTACCTTCTCTTTGTCCAGAAATTTTTATTCTCCTGAAACATTCTCTCATTCTCTCCTTGTGCTCATTAAACGGGTATAACAAAATAAGAAATAAAACAACGCAAATGAAATTAAACCAAAAATAACTTTTACACATATCATAATTTTAGTGATTACTCTAGAAAAAAATAACAAGTTTTTTTATTAATCTGCTTTTGGAAGAGCCATAACTCTTTAAACAGTTCTTTAGCCACATACATTATACTTTCCATTCTTCCTCTCTATCATGCTTTAAAAATGTTGCCATTTTTGATGACTTAAAAAGAATACTTATTATAATTATATGTCTATTACTATGTGTTTTATAATTATTTAATATGGGTCTATGTGGTCCAACATCAATTTAACATACTGTCCAGAAATAAATGTTTAATAAACATTAAAAGTAACAAAAACATGTTATAGAATAAAAAGCAATTTTCATTTTGGATAAATTCAAATTAATGTGTGTGTGTGTGTGTGTGTGTGTGTGTGTGTGTGTGTGTGTGTGTGTATGAAGTTACAACTTCTACTGCAGGTTGTAACTAATTCAAGTGGCACTGTGTTTAATATCATTCTAAAGTACAACCTGGAGGCTTGAAAATTATTTTCATCTTTTTTCACAGAAGTGTGAATTTGGACTGCACCATTTTCTTTCTGTTTTTAAGCAGGGACATTTCACATCAAAATTTATCAGTTCTCTTGGAAAAGAAGAAGCCCTGAAAATTCTGGACTTACTTTTCTCCTTCAACATTAATCACAATAAATTTGAGTTCAATAGGTTTAGTCTAGGTCAGGTTGTTATAATTCCCACTCCATCAATTTATGGACTCAACTTCCAAAGGGTGGTAGTTAATTACATTTTATCATTGGTTCCTAGTCATTTTAATTTACATAAAAACATAATATATAACATATGTAATCCAAAAATATATAATGTATGTGCTGCACATATGTGAATTGGTAGTGCTAAATACATCCAAATGATTTCATTGGCAATATTTTGATTATACAATCTTTTATCCATCTTTAGGTATTAAGGATTGAGCTGCTATTAAATAGTGGATAGTCATAGCTGAAATGCCAACTTGATCCATTAAGCTGGAAATACTGCCATTCTTTTGCTGATCAACATAGATGAGTTCACATGCATACTCTCTCTCACAGGATAGCCAATATTAACATATAGAGAAGCTTGTTGCCCTACCAACTCATTAGCCTCAGCTATCCAGCTTCAGGGAGATGACTAAAAATGCAGATTACCACAACAGAGTCGCTGTGTTTACTCACAAACTGGTCATATTTAAGTACATGTGACAATTGGTTAGTTAACATCTAGACCTTTAAAAAATAATCTGAAATTAAACTCAATACTTAAAATTACAAGAACAAAATACCTATGGATTTAGAATGTAGACCCATGTGTCTACTACTTAATTTCTATTAAGTATGGATTTTTCTTTTTTATCTCTTGTGCTTCTTTCTTCAAAATTCTAAAAATGTCATTTACAAACTGCATGTTACTAGCCATTGGAGATTTGTGTGTAATGAAATAAGTGTAGTATGTTGCATTTCTATATTATATAAATAGAATGAAATAGAATAGAAATAATCACAACACATCACATGGTTTCTTAGCAAGAACTTCATTCAAGACTCATTGCAATAAATGGATCATGATGTAAAATGTATTTCTTACTGGACATTAAAAGTTCACAAAGAAAATAGTGGTGGAAATGTAAGATTTGATTTTAGAAATTCATGTGTAGAAGGCAAATAATTTAAGAAGAAAATAAGTTTTGCTGTCAGAGGCTTTCTCTCTCCACCCCACCCCCACCCTCCATCATAAGTGAAAATGACATTCGGCCTTCTAAATCAAGAGATATATTACCTTTGATTTTTAAAAATTTTCTTTTGTTAGAGTATCTCACCCCAAAATTAACTTGTTAACTCTAAATATGACTGAAGAGCCTATATAATACTGCAATCTTTTTTAAAATAAAGAATAATTTGTAAATATCTTAATTAACTCATTAGAAACCTAATATATGTTCTATTTTAGAATTGCAATAAGATATAATGAATAAAAATACAAATAAGATTTTTTTCTTTTTGAAATCCTAGTTCATCTTTTCTTGTAGACTTAGAATCTCATTCTTTGATGAGAATTTTACCCTCTGCCCTTACCTCTCTATTCCATCTCAATCCTTCTCATCAGAATTTCTTCCAGAAATTTTAACAGATTTATAGCAACTGCTATTAAACTAGGTACTCAATGGACACTCTATATAAATATTTGTTGATAATTACAAATTTGTCTTGACCAGATTGCTCAGATAATTGCTTTAAATCTCCTGTGGCAATTTAGTTACACTGTGTGGAATTTGGCATGTCAATTAGAAACACCCTCCCCAAATTTGCATATAGGCAGATGATGCTTTTATCTAATTAATTTAGATCCTTTTATAATAGACCATGACAATATTTTAAGATCCAAAATGTACTTAGGATTAAAATTCTCAAATATATCATAACTAATTCTAAGCATGTCATAAATCCTTATTATGTTACATCTGCATCTGGAGTATTTTAGGTTTGAGAATATTGAATTAATAAATTCATGATTCCATCTGTCAAAAGTCTATAAAGCCTGAAACTGCCACCAACTATGTTATCAAAAGTAGACTCCCAAAGTCTATCCATATAAACAAGGAAATAAATGAGCACACAATGGAAAGTCACACATGACTCACTTTGCCTTCAGTGAGTTTTGTTGATTCTTTAAACATATACACTATATATATTTTTTAACTTTAAAATTCTTTCTCCATATTTCATAAATCTGTGTAGCAAATAATATAATCTGCAACATCAGGGTGTTTGTTCCTTCCCAGAGACATTTTCTTTTTTTTGTAAACTCAAAAAGAATACTCAATAAATAAATGTAATTGTGCTATCAAAAATTTAAAAAAGAATAAAATAAAATATACATTAAACAAACATGACTTTATCTAGATCCTCTTAATTTCATTTGCTTTCCTGTTATTATCAACTTCCAAATCTGAGATAATTTTATAATTCTTTGTTAATGAACAGAGTACTTTCATGAAAGTCATTAATTTAAAAAATAATAATAATAATCTTCCAAGTGTCTCAAATACCTCACTCAGGAATTACAAGTAATTTCACAACTTTTATTTTCCCTCTTTATTGGTATTTTGTTGATAAATGAAGGACTAGAGAAATAATCATCTCTATAGAACACTTTTCCAGAGAGAACATACCTCCTCTAGAGGCTAATTTAATTCTGTTATCAAAGCAGCCCAGCCACTGAGCAGAAATATCTATTTCCTGAAACTTCACGTTGTGGGAGGGCCATCTCTGAAGTCTGGTCACACTGAATCATTTCTCACTCTGTCCTGAACACAAAGGAGTGTGGACCAGATCTGTATTATCCACTGGAATACACTCAGAGCCAGAAAATTCTGCTTCTGAATGAACTCATATTGACTGTTGTATTGCATATACTGTAGCTACCAAAATACCTTTAGCATATGGACTACAATAGACCTTCTCTGCTTCTTCTCTAGTGTTGATGCATTTTGCTTGAGTGTATTTTCTCCCATCTAGATATATACTTTATTTTGTTTTGCCTCTGTCTAAACTCTGAAAATGTTTATCTGGAAACTGGAAAAATTATTTTCTTCCTCTGAGATTATCTCTATTTGAACTGCTCTATATTTATTCATCTATTCATTGTTTTCTTCATCCTCCTTTTAAAATCAAAACTACTAATCTTTATAGAATTGTAATTATTTCTAGTATTACTTATAAACAAAATAAAAATAGCTGGATAAATTCCAATTTTATTTCATATATCACTGCAAACAAACTACTTTGATCTCTTTTTGTGTGCATGGATATGTTCCAAATTTTTTGTACTTTTTTTTCTCATAAAACATTCAAAATCTATTTTGTTTACTATGCACTTCTACATCAGATGCTGGCTGAATTTGTCACATAATCTTCTAGTTTTTTAAATTTATTTTTTAATTACAGTTGATACAATATTATATTAGTTCCAGGTATACAACATAGTGATTAGACATTTATATACCTTACAACGTGATCACTCCAATAAGTCTATTGCCTATCTGACACTATACATAACTATTACAGTATTATTGACTATAATTCCCTATGCCATACTTTACATCCCTGTGACTTTTTTTTATAACTGGCAATTTGTACTTCTTAATCCTTTTCATTTTTTTCATCCATCCCCCCAACCCCCTATCCATCTGGTAACCATTAATTTTTTTTCTATATCTATGAGTTTCTTTCTATTTTATTCATTTATCATTTTTTTAGATTCCACATATAAGTGAAATCATATGGTATTTGTCTTTCTCTGAAGTATCATGCTTAGCATATACCCTCTAAGTTCATCCATTCTGTTGCAGATGGCAAGATTTCATTCTTGCCTATGGCTGAATTATATTTCATACACTATTTTTTAAATTTTTGTTCAAAATATCTAAGAATGGCATAATTCTATTTTCTTCATCATGTAGCAAGATAGCTGCTGATCACATTACCATAGTCTCTCAAAAATAATAAATTAAAATACAGTGAAATGATTTGGTTCTCTCCTAAGCATGTGTTCACTCATACACTACAGGATGATAATGTGCAAAGTTGAAAGTGGGGGGTTCTAGGTATTAACAAATTAAAAACAAAGATTATTCCAAAATACATAAACATGTTCATTTATAGAATGAAATGATTTAAACCAATTTTGATGCCTCATATCAACAGAGCCAGGAGAACTGGGTTCTGCCATTAACTAGATTTATTGTCTGGACCTTAGTCTCCTCCCTAAAAATAAAAACACTGACTCCAGCACAAATTCTGAAATTCCCATGTTTTGCAAGAATTGGTGCTTTTTAGTCCTACTACTAATATTGTCAATCTAAATTTTCTTTAAACTTGAGGTATATAAAAGTGATCAAATTCATCAAAATAATTATTATATCAAGAATACCAATATCTTGTTATAATGCATGTTTTTATATTATATATTTCTTATAATAAAGCAGTTTTGCTATGATTGACAGTAAAATGCTCTGTCACCAAATACTGTCAATTTTCTCCCATACATGTCTCTCAAATTCAGTCTATCTTCTTCATCGAACTGTCACCCCTTAGGCCTGGGTCTTCATCATTTCTCACCTGGACGATTATAATAACAGCCTCATAACTCACTTAACTGACACCCCATTTCTCCCTCACTCTAGCTTGTTCTCTATATAACTGTCAGGGTTATCTTTCTAAAAGTAAAATGGTTTCTGCCACCTAGCTGCTGAAGAACTTTATTATATATAATGTAAAATTCAATTTCCATAACTTGGCACAATCTGTTCTCAACCTATTTGCTCATTTTCATTTCATACCAACACCTTTCAGACCTAAACACCAACTTGATTGTTTCTACTATAGTCATCTTCTTTGAATTTTCAGTGTATCCTAGGCTGTGTTGCAACACTTGCCTTCTAGGAATCTGGCATAAGGTAGGTACTCAGTGACTATTTCTTGATTGAATGAATGAATAAATTTACATGCTGTTGCTTTCACTTGGTGAATACATCCTTTCATGTCTTTTTCAAACCCAAGTCATTTTAAAAGCTCAGTTTAAATATCACTTCTGCACTCTTCTTCAACTTTCTCAGACAGAGCATATCATTTCAGTAAGTTGTCTTCAATAGCACTAGCAAAAATTCTTATTTATTGTTTATGTTCAAATCAGATTTTTATGGATAAGTATATATAACAGGATTAACAGAAACATAAAATAAAAATTTATTTTTTTAATTTTATTTTTATATTAGTTTCAGTTATAGAGTAGATTGGTTAGACATTTATATAATATTTGAGGTGATCCTTCTGATTACTTTGTCATTCATTTGGCTCTACACACAGCCATTACAATACTATTAACTATATTCCCTATGCTGTACTCTGTCTCTTTGTAACTACTAATTTGTACTTCATCCCTTCACCTTTTTTATCCAACTCCCAAGTCCCTCCCCTCTGGCAATCATCACGTTGTCCTCTATATCTGTGAGTTTGTGCCTTTTTTAAGTGGCTAAAATACAGTTCATCCACATAGCGGCCTAAGAGATGAATGTGAAAATATTAGCAAGACAAAATACATAAAACACATAATTCTCTTAGTTATTTAATCAAGGATTCATCAAAAAGAATATCTTAGGTTTATTTGATTGCTCACACAACAGTGAATAAGAAATACATTCATACTAGTGTATTTTGGCAATGAAGTCCTTTTATTTGGAATTTCTGTTAATGCCTAGATTTTGGACACTATGTATTCTCTAAGAAATTTGTACCTAGCAACAATTAAGTTGAATGGCATCATATCACTTTCTCTCTCATCTCTTACCCTATTCATTGCCTTTTAAAAACCAATACTGGAGGTATTTGCAGGGATGTTGTTCACTCTCATTTTAGAAGTGCGAACTACTTGGTAAAGAAGATGAAGGAAATAAAGAAATGAAAGGTGAAGAGATGGTCAGATAATTTTAGTTTCTTTGTCATGTTTGCCTTAAAAACACTAGATGTAAGAAAAAAATGTGAGAAAGCAAGTAATAAGCAATAATAATAAGTATCAGAAATAACTCACGGGCCATCGTCCACCTCCATCCTTATTTTAAAAAGATGAGGACAAACTCTCTAATAGACAAAACTGGTAAACTCGGGAATGGATGGCTTTCAGAATTAGTAAACTTTCTGCCTCTGAAAGTATGTAAACTGAGGCCCAATAACCACTTGGTAAGGGTATGGGAGGAGTTCAAGATGGCTTCTGATGTGAACCCACCAGTTGTAGAGGGTCTATGCTCGGAAGCACTCTATAATTAGTTTAATGTTCTGCAGTCACTGTCTTGAAATTCTAAATTTCTTGGACAAGAAGCCCCACATTTTCATTTAGTGCTGAACTCTACAAATTATACAGCCAGTGCTGAGTATCAGATGAATAAAATGAATAGTAGACTCTTAAAGACGCTTCTGATACTGAATTCCTTTGATTCTACGTACTTGCTTATACTGAGAATTGAAAGTGAGAACCACTCTTTGAGAAATAACGTTGAATAAGATCTTATGGGGATATGGGGTTTGGTAGCAAGAAATATGAAAAAAAATTAATCTGTGCTTTTGCAATCAATTATGATTAGCTAAATAGAGAAATATGACTTGGGAGAAATGAGATAATGGTAAATTCTCAAATTAGAATTAAAGAAATAAAATGAGACAGCTATGTAACAAAATGGGCAGGATTCTAATTATTGCTATGACATCTATACAAATTAAAACAGGCAAAAAGGCAATTACTGATTCTAATAGTAATGGTAACGCAGGACATGATGGCATGGGCAAAGCAAGCAATTACTTGAGCAAATGCCAGAAGCTAAATAGTCTATTAGCCGTATACATGTCCTCTTAAAACTGTTAATTGTAGTTGATATTGTATTTTTTATCTTATCAAAATTGGGTAATTTTTCATCCTACTGCTACATCAAATATTTCAAAAATTGCCTTTATGTATAATGAAGTTTCCTCAAAACAGTAAAATAAGTTATAATGTTTATGTTTTCCTCACTTATCTTCAGTGCAAAATCTGAAGGCATCTCTGAAAGGGAAAACAGTGACATTAATATGGTCTTGATCCTCCTTCTTAAATGTCTCAGATATTCTCTACTGTGTGTGTGAGTAGTTTATTTCCCTCGACTCTTCTAAAATCCCCATTTGTAATACAGCAAAATCTGGAAAGCCCATATGACTCGATGCAATTTTCTCATAGAAAACTCCTGCTAATAACACTTTCTCTTGAGTCCCTGGGTGAAATGCAAAGCTCCTTTATCATCAGAGGCTGAGAAAAATAAATCAAAAAGAGGGAGCAAAGCCATTTAAGAAAAAAGAGGATCCTGCAAAAACACCTCAATTTTCAGTTTCAAACTTAAGCTTTCAGTTTAAAAAAGTTTTAGGTTACTTTTGCAACACAAATAAAAATAATTTATTTAATACTTATTTGTATATGAGATATTACTAATTTTATAAAAATATAAAGATTGGGAAAGTTGGCTTTAAGGAACGTATTATTAGAGTAAATCCTTTTCTTCAATGACTGTGAAATTTATAATATTTTGTGTTAGTGAGGGTTATCCAGAGAAGCAAAACCAACAAATGTTGATTGATAATTACTATATATCAAATATATAGAGTATACATAGTATATATAACATAAATATATAGCATATATAATATATAATATAAATATATAACATAAATTTATAGTACTATATATAATGTATATAGTATACATCAAATAAATGTCATATAACATATAGTATATAGTATAAAATACATAAAATATATAATTTTTAAAAAATTTTTATATTTAATTTTTTTTACATTTCTAGCTACTAATGCACATATCTCCATAAGGTCTCATTCAATGTTATCATTCCAGGATTTTGTGTGTGTGTACGTACATACACACACACATAGAAACAAAGAGACAGAGAGATTTTAAGGAACTGGGTCATATGATTGTGGAGGCTTTATAAATCTGAAATCTGCATGTTAGGCCAGTAGGCTAGAGACCCAGGAAAGAGTTGCAAAGCCCAGGCAGTCTATTAGCAGAATTCCTTCTTACTCTGGGAAGGTCAGTCTTTGTTCTGTCAAAGCTTTTAAATTGACAGGATGGGACCAGCACATGTGGAGGGCTGCTTTTACCCAATGTCCAGCTGTGAAAATGTTAATCATATCCAAAAAATACCTTCACAGAATAATGTTTGACCAAATATCTGAGTACCGTTATGTTGATACATAAAAAAATTAACCACCATGTTTCTTTAAAGAGTTTATGGCTATTAGCAAAGTTTTTTAAAAATAAAATAAAAAATGAGCCACAAATATGAATAAAATATATGTATAGCACTAGCTATATTTCTGAGTAATCCATCTACCACTTTAGAGAACAAGATGGAGAAAAAATTCACATTAAAAAAAAGAAAAACAGCTTTTTAAATTCTTTTCCTTTTATTTTTTCTGAATGAAAATCTAAGGTGGTTCAGATACTGCATCTTTGCACTTGAAGAGACCTCCCTTATTTTTCTAATAAGTGTTCATCTTAGCCAAGGAAAGAGAACGTAGAAATGAAGAAACAACAATCAAATAACTAAATACAGCAGAAACAGAACAAATGATGTGTCATATAGGGCACAGTTTCAGAAAAATGACAACAAAGAACATTCAATGAACTAGAGCTGCAAAAATGGAATGCAGAGTAAACTGAGTCTCTAATTGAAGATTATTGAAAAGAATAGTGTCATACCTAAAGGTAAGAAATATTTGTCATGCTAGATAGCCTAGGAAAAATATCAGTGATTATGACCGAATTATGAAGAACTACTGGCTTGTCTAATAAGGCTTAATTCCAACTCACAATAGCTAAATGCATTCAGAGTGTCTCAAGAAACAGAATCTTAAAAGGGACACAGAAATATTGTCTCCAAACATCGCCATTCTACTGGTAAAGATATGGAAAAGGATGAGTTACAATTTTGCTTCAAATACAAATCATTGTATGTATGTATGTTATTTAAACATATTCTTCATATAGGAGAATCACCTGATCACAACTAAAAAATAAAAATTCAGAGAATAGTATTAGAGGGGGTGAATTGAAGGTGATTTGAATAACACTTTAGAAAGCCTATGCTAAATGTACCTAAAAATACTAAAGTCTATAATTTAAAAGCTCTATATCACTGGCAATAGAGTCAGGTCGGCAGATAGAAAATTAAAATAAAAATGTTTTCTTAGTAGAAATAAATCTTTGAACAAATTATACAATAACAGATTTCCAACTCTAAGGAAACATTTCTAGATGCAACTCTATTTAAATTTCATGCAGCATAAACCATGTCTAATTGTTCCTCTCTTTCATCTGGGAAGATGTGTTCCAGGTCAGAATGTTAACTCACATAAGTAAATTAGTTCTAGATTTATGCTAAGGCTCGAATTTGCTCAGAGCATATCATATGAAAGGGAAAACCTGAAGCATAGAAAATTACAGAAGAAAATGCTTAAATGTTCAGAGTCTAAGACGTATGTTATTGGAATGTGCTTTTGGAACTCTATTTTACTCTGCTTAACTAGCTGTGAGCTGGCAGTTTACTTCATAACTCTGGGATACTGTTTTTACTTTCTTACAAAATTAAGGCTTTGGTATAAATCATCTTTAATCTCTAAAGTTTTTTATTCTATAAAAATAAGAAGACAAAACTGTGAAACCCAAGAACTTCTAAATGCATTTTGATTTTAAAGAAAAAGGATGTGAAGAAATTAAAATCATTCATGTTTACCCTGGAGTTTTATCCCCCAGTAGATTTGAGTCAAAATAAAAGATTAATAAATACATGCACAACAGTGTACTTTTACCAAAAGTATCATAATGTTATTTATTTGTGAAACAGATGGGATGATGAACTAATTTATTATTCTTTAATAGTTTTTTGTATTAAAACTAAAATTATCAAAAATATGAAATTCTCAAATACTATTAAAAAGGCAGATTCTATTATGTGACATACTTCTCAAATTTATCTTTAGATAACAAACCCAGCATTTCTGTTTATAGAAGACAAGCCTTAAATTTTCTCAGTCAAAGCAAATATGTAAATCAAAAGTGCATGATTTATTTTGAAAACTGGATCTGAACGACAATGCTGCTGCTCCTTTTATGAGGAGAGAATTATGAAGTTCTTGTCTATCCTTTCTAAACTGGAGGATTTTAACTCTAGATGGGTCCCCTTTGATAATGACATATTTTATATTCTGTGTATATTTAATGTATGTGCCAGGCTGAAATAGGTTTAATTTCCATTATTGCTTTATATGAGGCGCTCCCTGAAGGATGAAAAATGAGCAGAGAGCAGAAGGCAGTTTATTATAAAATTGATGTTTAGTAGTTCAGTGATCCAGAACTGTAGCATGAGTGAGAATCTCTGAATTACTGATCCATAATGTATTTATTGACATATCTTCATGCTATTTATACCTAAATCTCAAAGGGAGAAGATGGTGGTATTACTCTAAGCTAGAACACAGTAATGTTAAAGCTAAGAATTACTAAGTTAGTAATTCTTTGGAGAACCATGTATATATAACATTGGGGTGGGGGGGAGCAAAAACCAGAAAAATCTTGTTAACTGTTGCATGAATTATTATGATTTTAACTATTTTTATAATTTATGAAAAACAAATATGCAAAATTATTTCCAAATATTATTTATATATCATGGGAAATGATACTTTCATTAATTTATTAATTTTAGGTATAATTTACATAAATTGAATTCATAGATTTAAACTGTAATGTTCAATGAATTTTGACAAATACATCCATGTAATCAATACCCAAATAGCTTAATTTAACCAATTCCAGAATTTATAAAATCTGGACATTGTGGAAGATGCATTATAAAGATTTCTGTTATCTGCTTTATATTAGTATTGAGTTTCATTCTAGCAAATAAACTATTAATGGATAACCTTGAACTTGTGGATTTTGTTTTGATGAGTCCATTTTCTTCATGCTATTACTCCCAGGGTGATTTTTAGTCTTCGACTTTTCAAACATCCTCCTCCTCACCAATTCAGTGAGATACGCATTCTAAAGTGTCTCCTCTGCAATGAACAGCAGCTGAGTTACTAACTTTTGTATTTCAGCATTCTGTCTGATGTTTGCCCTTAGACTTCTTGAAATCTTATCTTAACATGCATAGTTCAATGCCCAACTAAGACCTGAGGTGAGTTTATACACATATTTTGCATTCCCATATTGTCTCTTCCTCTTTTTCAGATCTCTCTCATTTTTTGTATACACTGGTACTCTCATTTTTTCTGACCCTGTCACCAGTGTGCCTGACACTTTCTGCTTAAGTTCTTTTTCACCCACCTTTGGGCAGGGAAAGTTCTACACACCTGTGTGATCTCCACAGTATGAAGCCCTTTGTTAGAGGGTAAGACCACTCCAGTTTCTAGAGGCTTTTGTTCACCCTGTAGTGTCTTCAAATAGTTCTTTTAAAATTTTTATTCATAGTTTATAATTATGTCTATAAAAACTATTTTCATCAGAGCTGAGACTCCTATTCCGTCATAATTTGAAAGATTTATTAAATAGAAGTACTATGCTCACTCTTGTTGTACAAAAGTTCCTATCATATCAATTCTGTGAATAAATAAATAATAATATATAAACATATAACTTGAAAGTGTAAAATGTTTCCAAAAGAAAAACAAACTTATAAGACAATACAAGAAGCAGATAATTTCAATTAAATTTTATAAAGTACCTACTTGGGACATTTGCAGGATAAAGATTTGTCAAATAATAAGAGATGGAGAATAGTTTTTTTAAATTTACCTGGTTCTGTTTCTTTTTAATTTTGTATTATTAATTTCAAGTGTACAGTACATTGATTAGACATTTATATAGTTTATAAAACTATCCCCCTCATTGCTCCTCTGGCTCTCCTCCTAGCCATTACACTAATACTAACTGCATTCCCTATGCTGTGCTCCTGGAGAATAGTTTTTAAAGGTAGAAGAGAGAACATATGCACCAGGAAAGAGCTTATTTTACTCAGAAAATAAAAAGCTTGCCAGTATGACTTGACTACAGTGAACAAAAGAGAGAAATGACAGAACTTAGGCAGAGACACACCCGCTAAGAGTTTCATAAAATACTTGTAAATATATACTTGTATACCAAATACGATGAAATTCTAATGAGTTTTTAATCAAGGTAGAAACATGTATTTTATTGCAGATAAAGTCATATACTCTGGCTAACATATAAAAGATAAATAAATTATGACAAGTGCAATTGATAAATGAAAGAATAGGGAGACCTGGTAGTAACAATAGAAACTATCAAACTTAAAATATATTTTTTGGAAGAGCAGTGAAAAATCTGAAACCACTCTATTTAAATAGTAACATTATTTTTTATCTAAAATCAATAGTAGCTCATAACATATTTGAAAAAACTTTTCCAGTGATTATTTCATTTTACTGTCCTCCATAAATATATATTTAATTCTTAAAAAACATGACATAGTTTCTTAACAATTTATGGTTATAAAATTAATTTTAGGATCATCCATTTCAATTCTTATTTCTAATTATAATTTTTGTATGCATATCTCTAATTTTCATTCAACTTTGTTAAAAAACATCTAGCCCATCTCTCTTCAGGAAACTTTAAATCTCAAAAACAATAGCAGCCTGGAAAAATCAAATTTGTAATAAAATGAAATCTCCCTTAAGAAATTACAGATGAGTCATATTCTGTTCACATTAATAAAATTTCTTAAATCTTGAGCATATGGTTGAACAATGTTCAGTTTTATTTTCTTTTGTTAATATAAGCTAAAATTATATTCTAAATTTCCAAGTCTTCTTTCACTTCTCTTCCCACTTATTTTGTGCTTCACTTTAATTGTTCTATTAATAAAATATTATACAACTAATAACTATTTGACTCATCTACTTCTTATATACTTAACATTTCAGACTATATCTACAAGCCACCACTAATATTCTGTGAAACAATTTGAGTGATAGTATAATTATAAGATGACTTTGTGTTTCTTGTTAGTGCCTGTTATATTTAAACAGCAACATCTTTCTGTTTGCGTTCTCTCTTGTTTTTATTTCAGTTTTAATCCAAACGTTTTCTATTAGCCTTCCTTTATTAAGTGTATTATTTTATATATGTATATTCATTCTGAAAATAGTATACCATAATAATACCTATTTATTTGGTGTTGTTTTTTTACAGTCTTATCATCGCTAATTACAATGTGTTCTTCAGTGCTATATTCCATGCTTTTACCATTCAGTTAGTATTGTTTTCTTAGCATGTTCTTAAATCTCTATTGTTAAATGTTAAGGCCATTTCATTTTGCTTTCTTAATTATAAATGAAGAAAACATAGTTCCTTAAAACTTTAAGATTATCATTTCTGCTATTGAATGATTCAAACCATTTCTTTTTCTAAATTAAAATGCCTTTATAAATTGTTTAAATATTTCCTCACACACTAGCCCTAATTTCCTTGCAATCCTGCAGACATATGTACACAAAATGTGTAACACATCTCCATATAAAAATGCAAAATCAACATTTGGTGTTTTTTTCTTCCACAATTCTGCTCATTTTGGTCATATTAACCATGAATGATATACTGGGACATTATAAATAATATTTAGAAGGGTCTTTTAATTCCAATCTTTACATAAAAACAAAGTAAGGCTTTTCTTTGAAGTCCTAAGAAATAAGAACTATATAGATAATAGTGTATATAATAGTATATTAAAATATAAATGATACATAGAAAGTTATAAGATACACTTTTAGATTCTTTTCACTAGGAAATGCTATTCCTGTTCAGATGTAATTTAGATTTTTTTTTTTTGTTTCTGCTGTAAATTTCTAAATGATCATTGTTTTCATCTCCATTATATTACCACACTCTAACCCCTCCTCACAACAATTCCCACAAACCCAGGGTCCTTGTTTCTCACCATGTTTGACTATACCCCCATTGTCAATCCAATGCCAAATGTGCAATTCCTTAAAAATAAACATTATCAATAATATTGGTAAATTAATGAATAAAAGATTGTTCATGGAGCCACTTATTTCATTTTTGTACTAAGAATTTTACTTCTAATTGCACAAATGTACTTAGACTGCATTGCTGAATTTACAAATATTATTTTATATATCAAGTATGCATTACATGATAATTAATTAGGCAATTTCTAATTGCTCAGTAAGCTCCCTTCTGTACCCCTTTCATAGCACCCTTCACTTTTCAACCTTGTAATAAAGGCACTTTACATATACTCATGGAATTTTTAGCATGGTGGCTTTAAAAAAGTCAAGCACAAATGTTAGTTATTATGGTGGTACCATGTCTACTTTTCTATCCTATTTGATGTTTAGCGTGACTATGTGACTTGCTTTGGACAACAGAATGTGTGTAGCAGTGGAGTGTCTGATTTCTGGGTAAAAGATTTGATAGCCAGTACATTTGTCAGTGTGATTCTGTCCT
This sequence comes from Macroglossus sobrinus, assembly GCA_004027375.1. NCBI lineage: Eukaryota > Metazoa > Chordata > Mammalia > Chiroptera > Pteropodidae > Macroglossus > Macroglossus sobrinus. Next base: position 277,607 of record PVKZ01000887.1, read on the forward strand.
CCAGTAACAGTGCTCATAGAAATGTATACTGAGATGGAGCCCTGAACGAACACTAAGATGGAGCCGTTTTTCTTTGGAAATAGTTATTTCCTTAATGTTAAAAAAAATATATTCCTCTTTATCTGAAAACTATAGAGGGAAATTTAGCATAGTATAATATAGATACTTTTTATTAAAATTTTTTATCAGAATGTCAATTAGGAAATAGCTTTAGGGGCTTTTAAGTGTTTGTTTGTTTGTTTTTTATTAATTAATTTTTATTAATTAATACACAATTATTAATCAATAATAGTGGATTAACAACTATCTTTTGGGATTATCATAATACTTGCAGAGTTTTACAGACAGTGCCATTAGCCTTCCAAAAAAATCTATTCTCTTTTTCCCATAAGAATCTTGACTATTACAGAGACAAACTCAATTAAAATTTGGTTTTTCAAGGTCCTAGAACGCTAGCTACTTAACATTTAGGATAATTATTTCTGTTATTAATTTACTAAAATTCTCCCTCCATTCCAAATAACACTTATTTATAAGTTCCTTAAGAGTTTCCTTGGTGATGATATTTCTTACATGTAACATGTAGCCATAACATATAGTTCTGGTGAAATAAGAGCCAAAGTTGCTGGGTAGAACTTTTGGACAAGTTATTTAAAAGAGGACAGATTCATCTGACTTCTGTCTTTACCTCGTATACTCTGCTCTACATCATTTGCCCTTTTCCTGGTTACCTGCCTAGAGGCCAGATGGGATAACCAGAAGGGGAGCAGCCTGATTACAATTGTGAGGGGAAATAATTGTATGCTAAAATGGCAGAAAAGGATGGATACACCATCCCTGAACTAGTTTACCTGGCACTTGCTATTACAGTAGGAAAACAGATCTCATTAAATTAAGATAGTGCATATCTATTACATGCAGACAAAAGCTATGACCACCTTACTATTCTCTGTGTAGTTGAAGATAAAATAACCAATCTATTAAAACAGTAATATATCTTAAAAATAAATTCTTTGAATTAAAAATAAACATAATCCTGTGCTTTTTACCCTTCCATATCCTCATTCCTTTTCATTCTCACCTCTGTCAGTCAAGGAAAGTTTAATCACAATAGGTAGTTTCAGTTTAGAAAAGTTTTAGATCCCTAAGAAATTCAAACTATATTTAATGCATATTAAATAATTTAAATTTATCAGTATGACACAATGTCTTTAGATAGGACATATACTAATGATCCCCACACAATAGAATGAAAACTGGATTGTAATAGTGGCTGTTTAGTTTGGTTATAGTATAATCTTAGGCAAGTTGTTCAAAGTTTCTAAGCTTCTGTGCCCTCATCTATATAACGGTAACAACAATATTTATTTTATGGGGTTATTATAATAAACAATGATCATAATTTCATAATGAAAGCTAGGTAACCTGTGTATGGTAATTTTTATATGTTTATCAGGGATAGGTATTGTTAAAAAGAGACTATTTTCTAGAAAGCCTCCAGGCTTACAGCTTAGTTTGATTTTTGAACAATTTATTCCTTTTAGTAAGCTGATAATTCTTCAAGGAGAGAAATTATTATTTTTTCAACAGGAAAAAAATGTACTTTTATTGAGTGTGCTCACTATGAAAGCGTGGTAAGAAAAAACTGGAGTGTGCTTCACCTACCTCCAGAGCAATGCGAGGAAGTGAAATGATAGAACAGTCTCTGTAGAGAAAACATCGCTTCCACATTTGAAGAAGCACTGTGCGTGTTGCATATGGTCAACTGCCATTTAGCTTCCATGCTCGACACCTCCTAGAGTCTGAAAAATGAATCCTGTATTTCTCAGATGCTCTTATAGGAGCATGTTCTCAGTATGTGGTCTTTGCAAAGCATTCACATGAGATGTAAAATGCAAAAATAAAACAGAACAAGTTTCTTGTATTTATTTTTTAATATTTTCTTTTTGTAAGGCTGTGCAGGTATGGGAATGTTCTGTAGTATCACTGAAGTGTCTAATCCATAGCTTTACAGGCGTTTAGAGGCAATTGTATCGACAGCTGCAGTAATTCCATCTTTCGAATTGATAAATTACAAATTCTATGGTGAACTTCTAAACTCCCAGTTTTCTGTGGTAGTTTTCTGATACCCTTTTAGATGTGTCTCAGGTAGAAGCTCCCCTGCTGGTAAGTTTTAAAGGTTCTGAGAGTCCTTCCAGGGAGACCCAGATAGAACCCTCCTTAACAAATCACATACAATTTATAAGCACCAACTTTTAGGGGTTAAACATTTTTCTGATTAAAATATCTAAAGTGGTTTGGTTTCCTCCACTGAACCCTGATGGAGACAACCTATAAACCAGAAAGCAACTTTTTAAAATTTGATTTTTTTTCTTAACAGTTAAGGACTTTCTCTTATCTAATCACTATGCCATTAACATCACGGCATTGTTTAAAAATTTTAAAGCTTTTTTTTTTTATAGAACTAACACTGAAAATTTTATATCTCTGCTCCTACACTCCTAACCTTAACATGTTCACTTTATCCATAACAGCTGTTTTTTTTCCCCTAATAAACAAGCTTAGACTCTAAAGAGACTGGTATACATTCTCCAGCAAATGAAAGTTGTGATGGATAAACTAAAGTAAACTAGAAATCTAAAAGGGCTTTTATTCTAGATATCACCCTCTATAAGGAAAAGATATAATTGTATTAATACTTAAACACTTTTTTCTTTGACAATCTGTTTTCAAAAATTTTAATAATATATCAATCAAAAATCAGATTTTTCAAACATAATTATGCTTATATACACATTTTAATTTATGGGTCATAATAGATGTTGGCAGAGTGGAAGGAAGGAAGAAAAGGAGGAAGGAAGGAAGGAAGGAAGGAGAGAGGGAGGATGTTAAAAAATATATTGAGTATAAAGGTAGAAAAAGAATATTTTCAATTATAGAAATAGAAATATTAAACTCAACATAATAAAAAACATTGAGTATGAAGAGGCTATAATATAAACGAATAACTATTCTCCAAAGACATATCTCTCCATTCCTCCTAGTATTCACATTATTCTGATATCATTATCTCCCAAATTATACTAGGATAGGTCCAATGACCAATACTTAAGTAGAAGTGATAGCATATCACTCTGAAGTAAGGTTTTAAAGACTGGAGGTATATATTTAGGAGGCAGGGGACAGGCGGTCCTTGCTTGCTTGTTCTCCCATTTTCTCTCTTCGTTCTTCACTCAGTCTGGGGAGGTCAGCACCCATGTCATATGAGCAGTCCTATGGAAAGGGCCACATAGCAAGGAACTGAAGCCTCTTGCAATCAGACCACTGAAAGTGTTTGGAGGTAGACTGCTCGGCCCCTTTGGTGACTGCATCCCTGTTGACAACTTAAGTGCAACTTATGAGAGACACTGGATTAGAACCATTCCGCTAAGCCATGCTTGGACTTTCAACCCTAAGAAATTGTGTAAAATAATAAATATTTCCCCTAAATTTTAAGATAATTTGTTTTATAGCAAATGATCTTTACTACAATAAATAAATGTATAGATATACTGATACATATATATATGTGTATGTATATGTAAATATATGTATTCAAATATATACACATATATATTCACTTTAAACTTTGATGAATGTTGCTGATTAAAGATAAATATAACGTTTATTTCAGTGCAGTATTGGAATAGAAGGCCAAGTCCTTAAAGTAGCTTAAACTATAAACATCTACTGCCATCTACTGGTAATATGAATAACGTTCTTTTTTAGTACTGCTTTATTTTTAGAGTGAGCTATATTTGAAATATACACAAATATAAGTTCTTGAATATCATCTGTTTAATATAAGCATAATATTTTGGTATTCATAATAGCTACTTAGATAAGTTAAGGAAAATACACATTATAATGTCAAAAGTTTTAAAAGTATCATATTTTGCTATATAATTTTTATTTAAGTTCAAAGTCTCCTTAAATAAAGTATTTAATTTTACTTTTATTTTTATTTAATTTTATGATAGGTGCTTTCTAAATTATTAATAAAAGAAAACTTATTTTCAATATAGTTGAAAGAACAAAATAAGACATAATTGCACAACAGAAAATAATAAGTAGATAGATGATAGATGGGTGGGTATATGGATGGATGGACAGACGGATAGATGGATGGACAGAAATGCTAGATGAGAGAGAGAGAGAGAGAGAGAAAGAGAGAGAGAGAGAGAGAGACTGTACTTGTAAGATTAGAATAAAGACACTTAAAGGCAGTACTAAGTCCAACTCAGGCAGATCAAATTCATTCTTTCTTTAGAATGGCTTCTCCTATTTATAAATCTTTCTGTCCTGGTAGTCTATTCATTATAGATAATTGGTTAGTGTGTTATTTCTATGCTGAGTAGAATAGTTATGTTACTAAAAACATTTTTATAGGTACTATATTGACATACATAATTTAAGAAAAATGACTCATAAAACACCTGGTATTCATTAGTACTTTTTCCCATTGCTTACTCCCTTCTGTGTAGATGACAGAAAGAAGCTCTCTCAGAAGTGAGAAAATATTTTTATAAGCCAAACATAGAATGCAACACAATGCATTTATTTTCCTACTGTTCCTCTTTAATGTTGAAGATGAAACAGAGCTAGTAAAGTATGTAAGAAAGTGTTGATTAAGAAGAAATTTATGAGAACCCAAGTGACATTATCTTCTTTTTGACTCTCATTTTCTAGCTTCTATGGGAATCGTGGCTGAATCTGTCAAAAAGAAATTAGCAAAGACTCAGAGATAATTTCTTAATGTACAATTAATGAGCAGTTTTCTTCCATGGCTCTTTTACAAGAGTTGTATAATACAGGAAGTTATCCACAAAGGATACTCCATTCTCCTGTTTATAATTAATTTGAACTTTCTTGGCAAATATTTCCTTGCAGCTATACTGACCTTACATACCTGTGCTTGAAAACCATGAAGAAGATATTTTAACAAGGATTTATTTTATACTCATCAGGAGCCAAATGACACAAAAATAGACTCATTATTGACATAATGTTCTTCTAAAATTTCTTATGTTAAAATTAGATGTAAAGATAGTTTGCAATAGTACACATTTTACTACAAATTATACAAATGAATGCAAACTTATAGAAACAGAAATCAAAAGTAATTATATATGTTCATCAGTCATCAAATTTAGTGACTCAGATTCACCAACTACTTTGATACCTGCAATACATATTGGTTAATGTTTACATCGTCTTTTAGTTGATTTCAATTGTTAATTTTATTGTATTCTGTCATCCAGTGTGTATTTAAAGTAAAAATAATAGTAACAATTGCTGTAGATTATTGAAGCCACAGCTTTAATGTAAGTTGCATTAATGGCTGATAGGTCAGACATTGCCAGAGACTAACATCTACATAGTGAATGCATTAGTATATTGAACACATAGCCCAATAATTGCTTAGTACATGGTGAACCTACTGAATTAATATATTTCTCCAGAAAATGGAAACTGGCATTCTATAGAAATAGATTAAATTAGCAAAGTGGAGTCCAGAGAGTCTTTGGGGCTACATTAGCACACGCAGAGGCATGGAAGACGGCCTTTGATCATAAAATGACAGCAAAAAGCTATGTGAGATGGAAGAAAAAGTATGGTAACTGCAAAACGTTCACATTGAGGAACTGAAAACAAAAGAAAGATGCTCCCAAACTGTACTGATGTATCCTATGATACTTCATAAATCTTACAGGGTACAAATTTATTAGGTGAGTGAAAGGACTGAACAATATCACTGGAATCAGAATATGAACTAAGTTCTTTGAAGATAGACTGGTTTCTCGGCACCCACTTGTTTTTCAATTTTTCATTTATTTATCCACTAATTATGTGTTTAGCACTTCGCACATTCTAGACACTGCTCTGGGTATTGATTACTCCACTGTGAACAAAACAGATAACATCTGCTCTCACTGAGTTTATATTTTGGTCTGGTATTGCTTCACGCTGCAAGAGCTCCACTTGTTAAGTGTGATGTTTACCCTAAAAAAAGGCGTGAGGGAAGATACCTGCATGGGACTGCGCTTCGGTGCAGCATCATTATCACAACCCACTACCCACTGGCACTTGAAGGTTGGTCTCCAAACTTGCCCCTGTTTCTTAGCCCTAAGTTTAGAAATATTGATATTATTCAACTTTACCAGAGCTCTGTACTCCCCCCAAAACAGTGATAGTTAAGAAATATACCCAGCCTCTTGTTTTTCAACCCCTTCCACCACTGCCATTCTGTGTTCTGGGAAATGGCTTCCTGCAAAGGGCCATACTGCCTTTCACCGTATGACTTACTTCAGACTCTCTTGTCACTCTTTCTCTTTACTTCCATAAGACTCACAATGAGTCCCTTGTTTACATGCAACAAAGCCAAACACGGACGGTTTTCCTTTTGCCTGAACCTATTGACAAGGTCAGACACATATCTCCAAATTCCCCATTCTTGGTCTGATGAATATACTTACTGTGGTTAAAACTGTTTGTCCCCTGAAACTATCTGGACACAGAGATTAGCTGACTGGGACTTCCTCTTGTTGCAAAGCAATGTCAACTCTAAAGCATACTGCCTGTACCTCTCTATCCCTCCCTCTAAAGCCTAAAGCAAAACCACTCTGTGAGACACTGTAATCTTCAGATCTGGGGTGATCTCCCTATTGCAGTAGCCTAAGTGAAATCAATGTCCTTACTTGTTTGATTTTAATCTTTGAAGATACATTTGGATCAAACTCTATTGGCCTCTGCAATCTGTGGATGTTAGTTAAGATAATTGTTTAGTGCTAAAGGTGTTGTACACCAATAATCATATTTTCTTTGTGAAATTCCAGGAATGATGAGGTATACCTGGTCCAATGAGGTGATCAGTAGTTTTCATGTAGGCAGTACTATATGTCTATGGTTAGACCTAATGACTGGAGAAGAACAAATATACTTCTTTTACTTAAATTTTATCACCCATAACTATGCTCCCTTTAGCATGTTACTAATCTCTGTTGGGTATTCTAAAGGTACTAATTTCCTTCTACATTCTTCAAATAAACTTTTATTTAAAAATCTTTTTTTGTGTGTGCCTGAATTTTACTTCAATGCACAGCTACCATTGGCATTTGTCGATGTAGAATTGAATTCCATTTGGCGGCACTATCTAGAGGGAAAACTGACCACAGAGAACTGTCTCTTTATTTTTGCAAATTCTATGAATTATTTATCTAGCCTTCAGCAACCTAAGACTCAGTGCAGAAAACAATTCTAGCAACAGAGATATAAAATTGCATAATTTTTCCTAATAGTACTGAGCTTAGTGACCTGGAACCAGAATCGCTCTGCCCTCGGTTGTATTATCTTCAAGGCAAAAAGAAGTTAATGCCACTTTCTAACATTTTTACATTCAGTTGTCATTAAGTTTCCACAAAGCACTCTCCACTATTTTGTGTTAATCTGTCCCAAGATCTAAGAGATAATAGGAAAGGTTTTAGGTGTTTCTTGCCTTCAAAGAACTAATTGTTTCCCATCCCACACATTCGAAGTCAACATTTCCTTTAAGGATCTGCTTTTTATAACACCATTTCCTCAAGGAGTGGTAGTAAGAGTTAAAAAATAAAATGCAAGTACATTCTATACTAGAATAGTACCTAGGATCTTCATAGCAAATGTTAGTTCTATAAATAGTTCTCTCTCTCTCTCTCTCTCTTTCTCTCTCTCTCTCTCTCTCTCATTCCCTCTCTCTTTCTCAACCTCTCTCTCAATCTCTCACTCTCTCATTCCTGACTTTACTTTTGATAGCAAAATAATATCTTTACTGTCATTAGTTTTACTTTCTCTATCTGTTTTCAAATGTTCCATGCAGCATCTGTCTGTTTTCTTTGACTTTAATGTTCTCAAAATATAAAAGGTCATTTAATATTAATAAATTATATCCATAGGGCAAAGGGAAAGACATTTACTTTGAGTTATTAGCTCTCATGTTTATCCAAGTCACATTCAGATGCAGTCCCTTCTACAAGCCATTGACATTTCTAGATAAATGAGATAACACATTTCAATGAATACAGAGAAAGTCAATTCACCAGAGGCTAGAGTGAAGAATTATGGGGAAATTTATTTTCCTTGCTTATTGCCCTTCATTAGCAAAAATGAAGAACTGAGATCATTAAAGAGCTGGTTGAGAATTAAAGAGGAAAATAACAGTGTTACCAATAAAGCAAGTCTTAAAGAATAATAATAGAATAAATCATGTAATGCTCAGTAGGCCTATTTCTGCTAATCCCCATTAAAGCACAGATTTTAACACTGAGATCTCCAGCGAGATATTTGTCGGGACAATTACTGATTGATATTTTGGTTACAATGGCTTTTGAATTCAGACTTATATTTACCTTATATTTTAAAGAACATACTTAGAAAACATTGCAAAATATATATTCTTTCTCATGGACTAAAATTGCAAGAAAGGGCTTATCAAAATACTTTACAATACTACCAACTCAATTTTGAATACTATAATCCTGTAATATCAATACATAGGGAAAAGGACTAGTGAATAACATATGCTTTGTTCCTTCTAATCACAGGAGAATAATTTGCCTTGTGTCACTTGGCTGAGATCCTTCCTAGTAAATTGAGAATCCCTCACTCTTTGTAATATTCCAAGACTAAACACACACACACACACACACACACACACACACACACACACACACACACACACAGATAAAAGAATTGGAAGCTTCAGTATTGTCCTGAGCTATAAAATCTTGTGAATTTCTCCTAGTAGCTCAGGTCACAATAATAGAATTTGAGTGACAGGTTTTAGAGAGCTTCATAAATTACATTAATGGACATATTTTGGCATACTTTTAATGCATGATTAGTGACAAGACTTCAAAAAATTAAACGCTAACCAATAAATAGTAATTTTCTGCACATGTATCTTTTCTGTTCATGTTTAAGTATGGTATAACTGATGTTACCATTCAAATTTTCCAGCATTAATAAATGTATCTACAGAGTTTGGAAATAATGGCAATCCTTGAAAAAAAAAATAAACAGTACATAACGAATGAAATTGGTTATTTTGGTAGGTTTTCAAATAATTCTTGAGATGTGGTTCTGAGTAGTTTAAGAAATGAAAATTTCAATCAGAATGAATAAAGAAAAGTACAAAAAATTAAAGTCAGGATAAACAAATAGTTTTGAATAAAATCTGTAGGATAAAAAATAAGTTACAAAAATGTTGTCTTTATATAATATAGAAAAAGAACCTGAAATATATTACTTCACAAAAGTTTTCCATCACTGACCAGGAAACAGAAAGAAAAATAGATAACTCAATAACTAGAAATAGAGTACTTAATAATAACCTTGTTTGGGACTTAAAAGCAATTATTTCTATTATACACTTTTACACAAAATAAGCTTATCTTATTTTAAAAGGCAGACTTGCTGGAATAACTTTTTGAAATTCATAGCTATAGAGATTCCTCTTTTGTTATTTATAAGAACTGTTAGAAATTGTGGCCGCTGTTATCTGCCATCCCCTGGCTCTGCCTCGCTGACCACAACTTCCGTATGAATCTTCTCTTTTCCGAACTCCTCTTATCTCTTACTGCTAAATTTGAATCCTATTCTTCACTGTTTCTACTCAGCAGCAGTTTTGTCCAGGAAAGGAGTGTTGTTGGTTTGTTATAAAAGGTCATATGATGAATTCTTCTCAAGACTCTTCAGAACATAATTAAAATCTCATACTTTCTTGTGAATTTATGTGTGAAAACTCTTCACACTTTCAGCTGCTTTTGATAAATTGCCTTGCCACAAATTTCAGCGAGTGCTTATTGACTATTTTTTAGTTTTCTTTAGTTTTTAGAAATTCCTGTTCCTTACCTCAGCTTAATTCCAAATGAAGCCTCATATTATGTTGATCTTATCTTCACTTTGGGAGGTTCTGAAAAAACCTCATCACTAATCTTTATTATAGATATCCATGGAGATTTAGGTTTACTACCCTAGTAACTCTGTCAGCTTTTATGAAGAGTTTGCAAAAATTTAAGAACACAAAAATTTTTTCTGAATTTTCCTTACTTTATTTTTTAAGCTCTGAGATTATTAAATATTTATTAAACATGAGTATTAAAATGTATATTAACTGTATATTAAATTAATATATTAAAATACATTGAGGATGTTATAATTTAACTATACTAAAAGTCAATGTTTATCTCTGGTGTAATCCTGGAACTGTAAGAATACAATAAGTGCATACATTCTTATATTTTATTAGAAAAATGCAGGTATTCTCTAGTGCTAATCCCAATTTTCACCCCATTCATGTACCCAATGTTCAAGAACCAATAAATTACTTTTTGTTCTGCAAATGTTCCCGAATCTCTCTTATATTCTTGTCTTAATTTATACTGTTCCCTCTGTCTGAAGCAACCTGTCCTAATCTCCTCTTTTCTAAAGTTTCCAGATAAAATATAGGACATTCAGTTAAAATTTAATTTTAAATAAATATAATTTGGTAAGCAATGCCCATGCTATATTTTAGATATATTCTAAAAAAAAAAAATTTTTTTTATTTGTCTGAAACTCTAATTTAACTAAGATGTTGCCATATCTGACAACATTTCTTTTTTCTCTACAACTTAAAATGGCTTTAAAGATAGCATATAAGTAACCAACTGTATAAGAAGAAATCTTCTCTGAATCTCAAGGTTGAATTGCAGGTCTCTCTTATATGTACCTTAAACTCTGAATATATATTCAAACACAGAGGGGATACTAACTGAATAAATCTGAGTGTGCTTACATAGGTATAAGCACATTTTTTAAACCAAGATTTTGAATACATGGCCATAAATTTAATAAAAAGATAATGCCATGAGGTCTCATATAATGTTTGATAAATATTGACTTTAATCTAATTTTAGCACTTTAAAAAATAACCATATTTACTTTTTTATTAAGTTAAAGCATAACATTTTTGTCCCAGAGCTGAATATAGTCAAATCTAAAGACAATTTTCTGCAGTAAGAAAACTATTATTTGTCAGCAACTGACAGATTTTAATATATGTATGTCTGATATCTTATATGCTGTGTTTTCACAAGTATATATTCTCATTTATAGGCAGAAAATAGCCATAAACTTTATAATGCATGGTATAAAAACTAATGCAGCAAGAATGGAGCAGGACCACAAATAATCTGAACTAGCAATGTATTTCTTATTGTATAATATTTCTTTTATAGTCATCACCGATATCAAAGTTTCCTTTCATTTTAATTGGATAATATTTTTCTATCACAGGAAAACATTTTTAAGGTTCAACTATTCCTTGAAAAGCAAGACCTAGCCAGTCTTCCCCAAAGCTTGATTTTCCGTGAGCATATTTTCTTTAAAGTACTTTATACTGTCACTATAGTTATGAATGGATAAAAACAAATGTAATCATATGCATTTTAAGAAAATTTGCACACCTTTAAATGATGAGAAAAAAAATAATAGGTAATGTCAAGTCACTTTTTAATTCTGCTCTGTAAATACTTTTTCTAAGTGAAAAAACCCTGAGCTGATTAATGTTATGGGAAGTTGTTATATGATATTGTCTATGGAATAAAGTATCTCAATTACATTCAAGCAACAATGATAAGTTTAGGAAAGAAACAACAGCAAAATGAACTCTACTGAAATGTTTCTGAGTTTGATTTCCACCTAATCTTGGATTGGGATTTTTAAAAGTCTTTTTTGTTTGGGTGGAAGATTGCCCTAACATTGAAAAAAGAACCCCATAAGGTACATAACTACTCATTCAATGGTATTGTCAACAACTGATAATAAAGCCACCACCAAGAGGACTATGTGGTCAGGTACAGCCTCTCTAAGAAGAGCAAGCTGCTGATCTATGAAGAAAATTTTGGAATCATGGCTGTCAGGAATTGATGGAATAGCAAAGGCTTAAGGATGCGGACATTGGTCAAACTATGGTTACTCTGATAAAATTGTCAATCGGCTGGCACTCAGAGGTTTACTCATGAAAGTGAGTCCATTTCTAATTGTTTGACTTTTCAAAGTAAAAAGCTGTTACTGATTGTTTTGATTATAAAAAACTGTCTTATAATAATCAGTCTTTTTTTTTTTAAGACCGTGGAAATTTCTTATAATTTTCTACTTTGGTTTTCAAACAGCCAAAGCTGCAGGAAAGACCATTAAGGATTGTCCATATTTTCACTGCTATTGTTGAAATGAGCTTTCATTTGCCAAAAAATATTTTTCGGTTTTAGCATCAATCAGCATTTCAACATGGTTTTTCCTTTGATTCACTTTGTGAGTTACCTGGGAGAAAATGCCTATTTCAGAAACATTTAAGATTTTGGAACAATGACCTTATACTATACATACCTGATAGAGAAAGCAAGTCCCAAAGATCCCCTGTCTTACACAGCCAAGTTTTAACTCCTACAAACTTATATCAATGATACAGACTCTCTTTGGACAACAAAAAGAAATTCCCAAACTAATTTTTGTTCATAATTACTTATCTTAAGGAATTCAAATTGGTTGTGCTACCCTAGAATTTGGGCTGTATTATTCATTATGTCATCCAAAGTAACAAAATAGTTTACTTCAACTGAAAGCTATAAGAGTTTGAATCCTTCAACTTTTATTAATTGAATTACTATCCTTAGACGTTTGTTCCACTAATGGTTACTTTTACCTCTAGATAGGGTGATAGTCATTCAGACCCTTGTAAGTGAGACATCATCTACTTAGGGTAATAGAAAGTCATTCACTTGGAATAGTCTATTAGCTACACAAAATAATTAGCCATGGTCTGGGTTGTAATTGTAAAGCCTGGTTTCTGTATAAGAAAGAAATCACAGGAAGTGTAAAGGAGATATGATCATCTTTAGTGCAGCTATAGGTATGTTATATCTGGGCGCTGGCATGAAAAAAAAACCATTGCATCTTTCTTCTTCATACATACATCTTTATGTATGAATGTCATTTTTCATAATTTTAGCATAACTTTCTGTTAATTTATAGGAATAGCTTAAGATTTTAAAAGGCTTGATCTTTGAGAGATTACCTACTGTAACAGAAATATCATGAACAGCTGCTAAAGGCATCTGCTTACTACTTGTTGGCAGATTAATTATTTAAAGTTGGTAGGTTTTACATTATTGCTTAAAATTATGCTAACCCCATTCTCCAAAGTAAAATGGGATTTATCAGTCTGAATTCAATTAGGTATAGAGCCACATAATAATTTAAACAGGAGAAGTTTAACATAAATAATTACTAATCTGTAGAACAGGGGAGTAAGTATAAAGGTAGACAGATACCTATTAAAGACCTTAGGCTGAAGCAGAGCACCCCAGAAAGAACAAATATAGAAAGGTCGATCTGCACCAGGATGGAGTTCAGAGCTTGATGGAGAAAATATAGATGCAGTCCACGAGATGGCTGATAAGCTTTCTGGGTTTCTGGGGTCAGAGCTGATCCAAAGTCACACACCAGAAGAAAACAATGACCTGGGGTGTGAGTGAGCCGAGACTGGTACTAGACATATGTTTAGTATCAAGCATCTAGAGTGCAAAAAGTCTGTGTTGGAAGTTGGCATTGTAATTGGCAAGTGACTATAACTGGCTGTGGGATTGGCAAGATGGTCATTGTAAGTTGGCAGATCTAAAGGTCACCAAGAGACTGCACAGAGAACACCGCTGGATGTCCCACTGAAGAAACACTGATAAACCATGCCACAGGACCATGAAAAACGAAAACAGGAATTGAAGCCAGAAGGCCTGTGTCACCAGTATTGTCACTTTAGTGCCCTCTACTGATAATGTGTAGAAGAGAAGCTTAGAGTCAAGGGAAAATTTGGAGCTGAGATAATAAATTGATAACTAGCACAGGGAGGAACAGGTAAGATGTATTAAGGTAAATTAAAGAGGTTTTAAGTTAATATAAAGCAAATTATAGTAGAAACCATTTTATGATTAAAAAGGTAATAATTAATTAGCTAATTAAAAAGGTTAAAAATTTTCAAATACATAAAAAATAAACCACTTAAGTATCTTTAAGTAGGAGAATGGATTAAGAACATTGAGTAAATTCATTTAATGAAATTCTTAGTTATTTTACAGAAAAAAGTTACTTAACTAGAACTATCTACAAAAATCTACAGCTACATTCACAAACATAATGGAGTAAAAATAGCAAGCTGAAGAATACATATTCTTGTATAATGTTTAAAAATAAAAAATAAACATATTCATATATACAAAAATATGCAAAAAGATGCTAAAATATGTATTCATGAATTTTGAGGAAATAAGGGACAATGAGCTCACTCAAGCTTTCACATGGAAAGAAGGGGGAAGTCCTTATATCAAGGATTAGCCAATCAAAATTAAACTGAATTTTTTTAAAAGTCACACTAGAATCTAGCGTAAAATAAAACAATGTTCTAAAATGTAAGGAAAAATTTTCTAAACTAAAATTCTAGTGCAATACTATCAAATTCAAGTTTCATTTATAACATGCTCAGACACACAGTGTTTCAAAAGATTAAATCCAATGCCTTTCTCAGGAAGAAAATGGAGGGCGTGCTCCACCAAAACATGATACACTAGTTGAATTCAACTGAAATCTAAAATCTTCATTAATAAAACTAAAATAACTAATCACAAATGTTAATCACTGTTTAGCAGAATTAGAGTGAATCCTAAATAAAATTTTCAGGTTTTAAATGTCATATTTTTTTATGTCAGTGTATATATATTTTACTGCTGAAACACACTTTAATCTTACCCCTTAATGCATAAATCACCTTTCTAACTCTATATCCTTCCTAAGCATTCTGTTTTCAATTTTCCCTCTTTACTATTTTCTCTGATCCATGGAGTAGCCACTATACTAAAATTGATTTTTCTTTGCACTTTTGGGTGAAGTCTAACGTTTTGTATGTTTTCCTATGTTCTCCTCTCTGATTTTTCAGTTTTTGCTGGAGTTCCCCTTTAAAGGTTTTCTTATTCAAAAGAAGATATATGTATCGATTTTTCTGACTTTTTGCTCATTTTTTTAATTGATTGATAATTTAACCAGATAAACAAATCTAATTTCAAAATAACATTTTTAGAGGTATGAAAACAGAGGTTGGTCATCTTTCACTGTGTTATGCTGGTGATAAAAAGTTGCCTTCTTCTGTTCAGCCTGTTTGTTTTCCTTTCCCTTCTAGAAGGTTTCCAAGACTTAGATGACTTGAAACCTCACAAATGTATCTGTACTTGTGATTGGGTTTTGGGTTCTCGGTCTAGTTTGTCACTGGTTGAGCCTCTCGATGACAATTTATATATATTTTTTTATCACCAAGATATTTTACATGATTGTCTCTTTGATTATTTTTTCATTTTTTCTATTGCAATTTATGGGGACTTTTAGTAGAAAATCATTAACCTCTTTGGAAAAACCTTCCATTTTACTACATATTCTCTTTCTTATTCTTCTAATGTTTTGTAGATTTCCTGCAATGTCTCATACATTTTTTTCTATTGATGTTCTCATCATCTATACTTTTTTAAAAAATTGTCACAATTTCTTTTTTTTCCCCCCAACTGTTTTTTTTTTTTAATTTTTGGGCTTAGTTATTTAAATCTTTCTGATAAAATATGTAATTTATTTCCTGCTCTACAGTCTTCGTTTATTCATCAAGTAAATATTTTTTAGTGACCATAATTTCTCAGATACTGTTCTAAAACTTCAGAGTATGTTAATAAAATATGACATGGTCTCGCCCTTCATGAACATTACGATCTAAATCTCTAAATTATATGTGCTTCCTCCGGGTTCAATTTTTTGATTTGTTCATCTTTGTTCTACTCTTATATACTGTTTGTTATTCAAATTTCAAATAAACATTGGACTTTGGTTCATATTTTAGATAAAAGTGTAACTAATTGCCTAGGTGTTAAGCACACTTCTATCCCCCAGGACTTCTCACTCTTAAAAGGGAATATAGAATAAGATCTCCATGTATGAAGACAGCACATGGTACCTGATGGGCTTAAATTTAAGGTGCACAGGAAATTAGAAAGTAGGCACACACCTTCTATAATGTCAAATACGGAGGGCTTTACTCTGACTCACCAAAACCTGCACTAAAATCTGCAATTTCCTGCCAGACAAGTGCTCCATTTTTTAAGACAGAACAGATGGAGAAAATCCTCGACTGAATGTTGACTGCAACTTTAGAGTAGTGGAGAAGTTAGAAGCATTTTTCTATGAATGTCTCCTTAACTACTCATCCTCTTCCTGGTCCCACTCTCCACTCTTATCTATCTTCCATGGCTCTATAACTGAAGTGTCTCCTGGGACATCTGTCCTCACAGCTCTTCTCCTCCTGCCTTCTTCCCAGAGTGTAAGGACTCTGGCATAGTCGGCATTCATTCTTCTGTCCACAAACTCCTAACTACTGTCCATTACCTAAATTCATTCATAATGTCCTTGCATTGATGAGCAACTGTCTTGATCATCTCACTGACCTTTGTGACCTTTGGCTGTTTTCATACTGACAATTTGATGAGATATTAGAGAGAAGTAAATGGGAGTGCTTATTGCTCATACTATTTTAAATGTTCTCAAGTATTGCAATGTACACTTGGCTTAATAGCATTGATGGTCCATGTATGAATTTATGATCAGTACTATTCATTAAAAATTAGTTTGAAATAAAAATATACTGTGTGTAAATATATATACATATATATATGTATGTTACATATGTGTATATGTGTGTGTGTGTGTGTGTATATAGAGAGAGAGGCGGTTCTCACACTTCATGGTACTGAAGAACCATAAAAATATTTAAGCAAGTTGAAACCACACTAGGTGATCCTAATAATCAATGGGAAAACTTATGTCAATAAGTTCACCTTCATTCACTATATTCTTTGGTTGTGTATTTAAAATTTCTCCAATGGTGGCAATGTTTACATTCCCAAGGTCAGTTATTTTTTCTATAACTTCATTATGTTTCTTTGAATTAGTTGCTTTTCTTTCTTTCTTTTCTTTCTTTTTTTCTGCACTTTTTTCTTTGTTGGCCAATTCTATCTTTTAGTTATCCATTTTAGTAAAACATTCCATGGGGTTCTCACTCAAAGGCAAGGAGAAAACAAAATATATGTGTTGCTCTCTAAGTGTGAACTGAATAACAGATGTGCAGCAACCAATTACTGACAGACTTTAAAAGAAGTGATGCAATTAGCATGTTAGCTTTTTGAGTAAGGATTTGTAGACTGCAAAGCTAACAGTGAGCTCTGTGCATTGTGCAACTTTTCACATTGAAAAGATCATGATAGCTAAAATTTGAGCAAGACTGTTGGAGAACTGGTATTATTTAACTAAACTATGGGAACCAAAATTTTTGCATAATGGAAAGGTACAATGCAATCAAACTAGTATATGATTTTTTTTTAAAAAAAGAATATTTTTAAATAATATGGAGTCATTAAAAATAAATTGAAGAATTTAAGATAAGAAAATAAGTGATTAGTACATAAAAGAAAAATAAGTATTTTATGTAATTAACTTACTTACTCAGGAATCTACAACCTGTTTTTAGTGTGAATACATGAGTAAGACACAGTGCCTATGAATTTGTTTTGGATAGGTGTGACTTTTTGCTGATAGAGAAAATAGAAAATAGCTGAATTTCTTCATGAAATACAGAATGATAACTCAAAAGTTCTGTACCTAGAATTGTCTATATAATTGTCAAGAACCAATACAAAATAAAACGTGGGGCCCCATGTTCAAATATTTTCAGAATTGGATGATAGCAACAACAGATCATTTAAAAAGCATCCTGTGATTGTGGTTACCTGTGAGACTGCAAAGATTACGATTCCATGAAGTCAGCCTTGCTTGTAACCACTTAAGTTAGCATAGTATTAGATAGCATATTTATATGTTTTTGATTGCTTGTGCAGTCCATTTTAAACTGATTGTCTTGGTGTGATTGTTTATAATACATCTCCCCTCTTTAAATTGTCCCACTTAGACTTGAATCCCACAGTCACTCTGATTGTAAGTAAGAACATTAAAGCTAGAACACTCTTGAAAAAATAAATGGTTTATAAGTTTTTCTATGACTGATACTGACATTGATAACTCCTAGCATTATGCTCCTTATATAGAATAAGAAAACATGTCTTTTCTCTTAATAAATCTGATCTATAGAAAAGATAGCTGGAAAGGAGGGGATGGAGTTGAGGGGGAGAAGGATATCTTGGTTACAGCCTTAGCTCCTTGAATGGATGAGAAAAAGAGTATCAGTGATTCCACTGTAAAGAACTTTATGCTCTCTTTATTTTCCTGCTGTCAATGTTTTCTCATAGACCAAGAGAAAGTGAAATGGTTGACAAATAAGGAATAACAAATAACATAGCTCTCTGTATATATAGATATTGATATATAATACGTATACCAATATCTGTATAGATACATATAGAGAAATATGGGATACATATATCAATATCTATATGTCTATTTTATATAATATACACATGTGTTATGGACATACATTGCGTATAATATATTTATATGTATATAAATAATGTATATTACATGTTACATAATCTGTACACATACACATTATATATAATACATGTATATATATATACACATATATATTTGTGTGTATATGTATATTTTAACACAAGAAAATTTATCTGTGACTCATTACTTTATTTGTATTAAAAATTATTTCTTAAGATTGTAGCCTAATATTTAATTTCTCTAAATTCTCTTTGATGAGTAACCTAAAAAATAAGGGAAGTGAAACTGTATTATTCCTTTCTATAACCACATAGTGGCAGCAAAGGATAAAAGCAGATACACAAAACCAATGCACAATAAAAGAAAATACAGAAACCTCTAAACACTGTGCTACGGAACAAATACACAATGACAGAACAATCATATATTATTAAACTAATCATATAGTATTAAACTAATTTATATTCTATGAGTTTTTCAAAATATTAACTATATCAAAATTTAAACATCTTCCTATTTTTCATTCTAATAGGTCAATAATGTAGCCATCAGTGGTTAGCATGCTGACTCTATAACTCACCTTAGCCATACATTCGGACTTGTAATTTAAAAGAAGTTTCCACATTCTTAGCCACCTATCTCATCATTTTCAACTTTTCTCTAAAAATAAATGTTCTGCCCTCCCTTTATTATTATTATAGTCATAAATAAACATAGACTATCTCTCTCACTCCATATATTATGTATATATGGAGTTATATATACTATATACATCTATATACTAATTACATACATATAGAGTATGTAAATCTTATGAAGTTTATCTTCCTTTTAGTACTGCCTTCAATTACTGCTTATAAAATACATTTTATTTTTTTCTATACTGCTTATGCTCACATTTGTGATTTAGATGCTAGATTCTGTGGGTGTCATACACAGGTCAGGAGGTTATGGTACCTGCTGGGTATTGACATTGCAACTGCCATACACCATGAAGTTGGTAACAGGATAGCGAGGCTGGTCTCTGACCACTGCAAAAATTTATGTTTGAGGAAGTCCACCCTTCGACTGCTGGGGAAAATGGCTTCTAACTGCTTTCTGCCCTTAAAATCTTGTAGGAATATGCTTAATTGGTAGTGAAAGACTAAATATAAAAATTCCAGATCATATATAATAATAGAACTATAATCCACAACCTGCAGCAACCTGCCCAAGTATTCGCCCTGTTACTACAATAACAGCCCTGGAAGCCAGCCTGCTATAAGTCGGATTTGTAGGAAGTCAGACTGCTATCTCTAGTAACAATTCAGGTAGCTAAACAGTAACTTCTGTAACAATTGAATCAAATGTCCAGTACTTGATTAATAACTGACAGCTTCCCTAGTTTTTGTCTCCTTTCCCAGCATAAGACCAACCAGAGAAAGCCAAATACATACCTCTAATCAATCACATAGGGTGCCCTGCTTCTAGTTACCCCGCCTTGGCTTCCTGTGCCAACAGCCTCCAATTAAAGCACACCTGAAGTATTCCCTTTTCTCTCCTATAAAGCATTCCCACTTTTCTGCCTGCTTTTGAGACTCTCCAACAAGTAAGTGACAATAACTGACTCCCTTGCTGTAGACAGCTCAGAATAAATAAGAGCCTTTGCTTTTCCCATTTGACTGGTCCTCATTTATTTCCACAGCAGAATTTAAGTTCATCCAGACCATAATGACAAGGGAGGCATGGGTATGGAATTTTAGCATTCCAAGTTCCTACAAAACACAAAATTCAACAGTAATTGGTACCCTTATGATCGCAAGAGTCTACTTATTCCCTTCTGGCTTCTCAATATCTTACATACTTTTCTACTGATATTAAAACCTATGATTCTCTCATTGTCAGCAACATCAGCAAGAAAAACATGTTCTTATTTCAAATCATGCAATTATCTTTCCTCAGAAGCTAATGTTCTCTTTCTACCTAAAAACTTAAGACCCAAATTCATTAGCTATTGTACTAACCTCTTGTTGATATCTATTCCATATAGAAAACTTCTTGATACCCACCAGCAACACACCTTATAAAAACAATATAGAAAAATAATATGGAGAAGATAAAGGGAAAAATAAAAGATAATAGTATATATATATATATATATATATATATATATATATATATATATATATATATATGCAACTGGTCATGAAGCCCTAGTTAGAAATTAAAACATTCTTTTCCATAACCCATTATATGGTCCCTTTGTCCTCAGCCTGATTCCCGGCCAGCTGAGGTATTTTGGGGAGTTACCTAAACTTTCAGTTTTGAAGGCAAGAGTAGCTCTCTCTGTATGTCATAAATATTCATTAAATTTAATCACTTGCACGAAAATACTAGGAGGCAATCCAGATGATCCCCTGGGCACCACACATACTTTGTTTTGCTGTGCAGTAGAGCACTGATTTCTCCTGATAATGAATTATCTTAGCAAATACTGCAGTCCCTTCTATGCCTGCTAGGAATGGTCTCAATGTTCTTTTTTGAGTCATTGTTGCTGTATACCCTTGTATATATATATTTTTTCCTTTGGAGTCAAAACCTCTAAACCTTCACTGAGTCCACAGTAATGGAATTGATAAGCAATTATTTTGTGAGTAGATCATCAAGTGCTATACTGAGAAAAGACATTTCTAATCTCAATCTTTGTTTTCAGACCCACGATGGGAGCTGGGATCTAAATGAATGTTGAGTGTCGAGAGAGAGCATGGGGTATCCATGCTGGCCATCTGTAACACTTTACTACTAGAAGCTGGGCACTGTGCAAAAGATACGAATAGAAATTCCTGTGCCCTCTAGGTGCACATGTTATAAATGTTGGTTATAATATCCAAGACCTGCTGTAGAGTAATCATAAACAAATGACAGAAATTGCTTAACAATTACCAAAGCATGTTTGTTTTAACTCTGTTGTGATTTGAAATTGTTCTATGTACACTGAGTTGGCCTGCCTCAGACATTTCAAAGGTAAGATTTCTTCACAGTCTGGAAAGACACTTAAAACTCAGTTGTTACAAATTCTACATATTCTTATGAATCAAGACAATTATTAACTAATTCTGCAATAAATGTATTCAATTATTTAATTTTTATTGCAATGCATATGTTCAATTTTTAAAAATATTTTCACAATAAAATTTGAACTCCTGTAATGTTTAAGAAAACTTAGATATATAAAGATAAATGAAAATAAAAGAGAAATACAGTGAAATGTATTTCAAAACTATTGCAAAATCTACTGTAAAGGTCTGATCTAAATTAATGTTCTAATGCTTTATTATGAACTATTTCAGGCTCAGAGACATTAAGCCATTAACAAGATGAATAGCATATATTAGAAATGCTAGGATAACCAAATCAACAGAATTATTTGTTAGATTATAAGAAGTATTTCATGCATGTCTATTTTTAAATACTAAAATATTAAAACTATTTTTAATATGTTATAAAAATGTCATTTTTATAATCCTAGATGCTAGACTCATCGAGATGTATCTAGGATGGCTTCTGAGTCTCATTCCATAGAATAGGGTTGTACAAACTGTATCATTAGACATAGAATTATCAGAGACAGAGTCATCTGAAATCTCTGGGAATTTTCATTGGGCCGAGAGATCCACTCACAAAAGTGCTTTCACTGAATTGCCCAGACTGGTTTCACTACATTCTTGTTCTTCACCATGTACACTTTTGTAGTGACCTAAATTGACATGGTGATACTTTTGAAAATTGTGTGATTTACTTGCAAACTCAACTCTAAAAAGTGAGTGTGTAAGACCTACTATTTCAGCAAGGTTTAGAAATATAAAGATAAAGATGATGGTGATGATAATAATGACAATTATAATAAAGTTTCCACTTTCAGTTTAATGTAACAGCCATTAATGCCTTACCTGAAGTTGTTAATTCACTCATCAACTCTAAAAATATTTACTTGGAGCAAGGAATAAACAAATATTAAAAATTAAATGGAACAAATCATTTGGTTGCATTTTTGTTTTCTACTTTGTGCTTCTCAACAAATCTTTTGAAAAATAAAGTTTGGTGTTTTATTGTACTCTTCATTTGTTTAATGAAAAACAGTACATTAAAAACTATTTCTAACAGTTCTAGCAATAATAATATAGTTCAGATCATAAAACAAATTTTGTATTATTATGTACACTAACATTAATCACTAAATTACCAGAATTTTATAAATATATTTTTCATTACTTCCTAAAAAAATAAGAACTATACAGCAGGTGATTAAACTATGCTTTTATTTTAGAAAAAAGTAATTCATTATACACAATAATATATATTTCATATTGGAAGATTAAATTTTATTTTTAAAAACCCATAATGATCAGAAATAAGAAAGTTAATAAAAATAATGCTATATATTCTTATAAATATAGCCCAGAAAACTGTTTTTTAAAATTATAGAATAGAGAACTATAATTTAAATAAACACTTTCCAAATTATAATGTAATTTTACAAAATGATTTGCATATCAATTCTTGAAAAATTAGAATATTTTTTTCGTTAGAACACTACCATAAGTAATTATAAATTTTACTGGATAGTTCACGAAACTCCTTGAACTATTACACTAACAAAGTAAAGTCTATAATGCACATTTCTATGAAAACTGTTAGAGAAAATGCCATTGCTCACAGAACTGAAGCTCGACGACGAGCAATATCATAAACATGTCCAGGAACATGTTGAGATTAAATTTATATAGACACTAACATCAGGCAGATGACTTAGAATCCAAACATGAGCTAAAGCACTTAGCTCAGGAAGTGAATAATATAATACTCAAAAGTCTAAATAGAAAGCTAGCATACATCCCAGTATTTGGACAGCTATAAATTAGCTCAGCAACCAGTATTGACGTCTTAGAACAGGGATAAGTGGTTAGAGACAAAACTTTGAAAGGACAATGCTAAACAAGTAAGAGCCAACCAAAACCCTGACTTGTAAGTTAATATCCTTACTAAGCTTAACCTCTCAGGCTGAAGTCCTCTGTGAATTTAAATTTCATACGATGCAGAAATCTAGTATACCATCATGGTCACATTCAGTTTTTGATGATTAAAAATAAAGCCACTATATACATCTATGTGTGATTTTGGAGGACATAGGTGTTAAAATGAACTGGGTAAATATATAGGAGCACTACTGCTGGATCATAGGGTAAGGCTATCATTAACATTATAAGAATTGCCAAATTGTTTTCCATAGTGTCTATTTGACTTTGCATTCCTATCAGCACTATTTATGTTATTCTGCATTTTTGTCAGCATTTGGTAATGTTAGCTTTTAGAGTAGGGTATTGTGAGCTTTTTGGTTTTGGTCATTTTAATAGGTATGCAGTGATATCTCACTGGTGTTTTAATTTTTAACTCTCTGGTAGCAAATGGTGTTGATCATATTTTCATGTACTTGTCATCTTTATATATTCTTTGGCAAAGTATCTATTCAGAGCTTTGCCCATTTTTCTTTAAATTGTATTGTTTTCCTTCTTATTGTTGAGTTTTGAATTCTTTGTTTATTTTGGACGCAAGTCCAGTATCAGATATGTTTTATAAAAAATTTTATAAAATTTTTTCCCAGATCATGGTTTCTCTTTTCATTCTCTTAACAGTTTCTTTCACAGAGCAAAAGATGTGTGTGTGTGTGTGTGTGTGTGTGTGTGTGCGCGCGCGCGCGCGCACGCGCACGCACACACGTAATTTTAATAAATTCTAATTTATAGTTTTTTTCTTTCATGGACCTTGTTTTTGACACAGTTTAAAAATATCATTGCCAAACCTAAAGTTATGTAGATTTTTTTTTCCATATTTTCTTCTGCAAGCTTTATCATTTTGTATTTACATTTAGCTTAATGATCTATTTTGAGTTAAATTTTGTGAAAGCTATAAGATTTTTTGTTTTGCATATAGGTGTTGGACTGTTCCAGAATTGCTTGTTGAAAATTCTATTCTTCCCCCATTGATTTCTTTTTTACTCCTTCATCAAAGATCACTGAACTGTAAGTGTGTGGGTCTCTTTATTGTCTACTATGTTCCACTGACCTGTCTATTCTTTTACCAATACCATATTGTCTTAATTACTGTAGCTCTATAGTAAAGCTTGATGTCAGGTATTACAAGTCCTCCAAGTTTGTTCTTCTTCACAATTGTGTTTGTTGTTTTAAGTCTTTTGTCTTTCTATGTAAACTTTAGAAACAGTTTGTCAATATCTACAAAACAGGTTCCTGGGATTTTGATTGAGATTATGTTTAATCTATGAATCAATTTGGACAAACTGACACCTTAACAACATTGACTCAATTTATGACCATGTAATTTCTCTCTACTTATTTAGATCCTTATTTTATTGCATTTTTATAGTTTTGCACTTAAAGATTCTGTATGTATTTTGTTGGATGTATGCCTAAGTATTTCATATTTTTGTGCTTTTGTCATATATTTTTTAATTTCAAATATTAACTATTTATTATGAGTATATAGAAAAGTAATTAATTTTTGTATAGTAATTCTGTGTCTTGTAACCTTAATATAGTTTCTTATTAGTTCTCTGTGTATAAGGTTGAAGATAGAGATTACATGATTTGTTAATGGTTGAGTTATTTTAAGAGAAAGAGGAGTCAAAGAATTTGACTTGGGTAAATGTGACTGGTGATTATCATAATGGGAAAGAGAGCCAGAAGGGGAGTTAAGGAGTCCAATTTTGGAAATCCAGTCTTAAGAAATCAGTTATTCATGCAAGTAGAGGTATCAAGTAGCCAGCTGAATACATAAATTTTGAGTTCATGGAAGAAATCTGGTATAGGGACCCAATACTTGGTATTAATTATCATGTGTATATATTTTAGACTATGAGATTAAAATGATAAACTTTGATAATAAAGGCTGTTGTTAAAAAAAAGAATATGCCCCTGGTCTGAGGCCTGGAACATGTCAAAATTTACAGGTCAGGAAGATGAGAAGACATCGGCAGAGTGACTGAGAATGGGTTTCCAGATATGTAAATGCAGAACCAAAAGAGAATATGACTCTAAAAAACAAGTGAAGACAGTGCTTCAATAAAAAGTGGTACAGCTGATAATGCAAGTCTTTTAGTCTCTAAGAAATGACTATCGGATTGGCAATATGGATGTCATCAGTGGCCTTAACAAGAGCTATTTTACTGGAGCAACAGGAGGGGAAAATATGCCTGTTTGAAAATGGTCCAAGAAAAAATTAAATGATACAAAGCAAATAAAATTTTCATTAACAACTCTAAGAAAATTTTTCTATAAAGAATAGAGAAATATGACATAAGTGGATTATTTCTAAAGAAGGAAGATACTTTACCTTGTATATGTTGACAGAAACAATCTAGTGATTTGATGATGCAAGAGAAAAGAAACGTTTATAAAGAAACATCTTTGAAAAACTGAGAAGTGAATCAGATGTGTGATTATAGGTAATTGGCAATGAAGGGAGTATAAACAGAAATTCACATAACAGCAGGGAAGGCAGAATATATAGTTAGAGATGCAGTATAGTAGGTTGATATTATTCATGTCTATGTGAATAAATTAAACACAAATTCAAATGATCTTGTACACATAGTTGTAATGTCATATCCCAAAAAAATCTAAAAGAAAATCTAAATTATATTTTATGTTGACAATAGAATTATACAACATGAACTATGCTCACTTGAATGTTTGAGTTCACAATCATAAGATATTATTTAAACGCTTAGAAATAAGCCACCAATAAGGAAAGATATTTACTACCAGGTTACAGTCTCACATATACAGAGTCATTACAAATTGATTTTTAAAAACTCTAAAAGAATATATGTAAGTATTTGTATATATACACACATGCAGTGAAAATGAACTGACCTTGACTAATAAAATTATTTTTCACCCTCACAATAGTCAAAGAACTAAAAAATTTTTTAAATGCAAAAAATAAAAAAGAAAAAGAATGAATAGCAAAATTTAAATAATAAATTCAGGCATTATTTAGATGGGCATTCAAAACCACTGGCTTTTTTTTTTAGAATTCAGTTCAAAAAATAAATATAAAATGTTTTAGATATAATTTAATTAAAGTAGTGGGACACAAACAGTACAAAGCATTATGACAAATAAACAACTAACATGTAATCTCACCAAGTTATGAACAATGATTATTAATAGATGATAGGACAAGTGACTATTTTGCTTTATTTTCTAAAATTTTTAGATTTTATAAAGTGGCATATTATAATGATGAGAAAGTGATTAATAAAAGATGCAAATATTATAGTCATTACCTTGGTAATAAAATACTACAAACTGGCATCCATTATGGTTTGAATATTCCAAGTTCAAGACCATATCATAAAAATTATTTATTTAAAGATAGGAAAATGCTCAAAGTATAATTTATGAAAAATAAAAAGATCCTCTTCCATATATTGCTACATTCCCATTCATGTCTGGTTGTGCTGAAAAGAGAGAGAATGCAAGAAAGAGTGGTTTTTTGAAGACAGGGGCCTTGCCCATCCTACATTCTGCAGGCTCACTGCCTAGGCCTCGATCGACATCTGGCACACAGTAGATGTCCATAACTATTTGTGTCAAGAATGTATAAATGTAAAGATTAATATATTAAGACTCAAGGAAACATACGAAAATGCCATGCACACTAATGTTAAGTTTAGGTATTGAAATTATAGGTGATAGATAATTTCTTTAAAATGTTTTCTTTTATATATTTATGTTATCTAATGTTTCTATAATAAATATGCAATATATAGCATTTCTTATCCTGATATAAATTACCTCAAAAAAATCAAATACATGTCAATGTGATGTCAGGCATATAAAAACAGACAAATTGAATATAACATTCTCATTCCCATCAAAACATATTTTATTTTTTTTGAAAATCACAGTGAAATGGCTGCTCTGATTAAAATTAAATTAAAAATGTCTCTAGTTCTGTAGTAACTTCTTATACGATGGAACTATGAAAATCAGTGCTGATAGTTAATTACAGTCAGAGCTGGCATTAGTATTCCAGCTTCCAACTCTTTAAACAGACCTTAGTGCAACAGAAAAGCACCAGATGTTCAGATGGCTGCAATTTTGTCCTCAGAAAAGGTTATAATCAGGTTCATAATATAAGCCTCAATGAAGAAGCAGCATACTACAGAAGAAAAATACATTGGGCAAAAACTTAAAAAAAAAAAAAAGCTCAAAATTAGTCTCCATCACTTAGTAATTATGAGTTTGATTCATCCTGAACTGCTGTAAGCCTCAATTGCTGCAACCATATAATAGAGATCATAATAGCTGGCTTACTTGATTATTTCAAGTCTATTTTAATATATTTGTCCGATTTCAAAGAAATTCTCTTGTGCCTTTTTTTCCTGGGAATTAGTCTCTTATTTTCCCTCCCCTTCCCATCAAATCGCATGCCTTCAAAAACATTTTATTTCAATAAAAAAAAATTATTAGCTATATTGGAGCAAGTGGCCAACTATACATAACTACTATTGTAAAATTATTTTGAGACTTTTTTGTACAGATTGTTTTACTTAAAATAAAGATTTTTTTTAAGTATACGATAGCACCAAATTAAATGTGATCTTTACATTATTCACTTAATTTAAAGCTGGTGCACTAAAAATAGTACAAGATTATAGATCTTGACATTTCTACATGGCCAGAGTAGGAGGCTCCTGTAGGCTGTAGAATCTGCAGCTTCTGAGTCAACCACCCATCCAGCCAAATTTTAATGTGGCTATTAGGCAACATGCACACATTTCTAAAAAGGCTTTTAAAATAATGTAGGTCTCTTATCCCATAAGCTCTCTTCCCTGCTGATCCTCTGTCATACTACTATCTCCATAACGTGCGAACTTTCTTGAACCTACTTGCATCCGTCTTTATTTCCCTTTCTCTTGATAAACCCCTTATATCCTCATCTGCTCTGAAGGATTCCCTTCTACTTCTTACTTTAAGTCAAACTA
Organism: Macroglossus sobrinus; assembly: GCA_004027375.1. Lineage (NCBI taxonomy): Eukaryota > Metazoa > Chordata > Mammalia > Chiroptera > Pteropodidae > Macroglossus > Macroglossus sobrinus. Next base: position 306,255 of record PVKZ01000887.1, read on the forward strand.
CTTATTCAGTGAAGGCACCAGTTTGCCATCATCTCAATTGTTGTTTCTTTTTCTTTTTTGATATATTGGAAAATATATCAACATAACCCTTGTCACTTCAAGACTGGTATTTCTCCACCTTCTTGAAAAAATTTCTGTTCTCATTTTTAAAAAATATCTCACCTCTGGTACCATAATCTTCCCAGCTCTTACTCCAATGTGCCACTAAAGCATTTATTGATAGGGTTACAAAAGGTTTATATATCTTCACATTCAACTGACATCTTAAATTCTTTTGCTTACTTTACTACTCAGAGGCACTCAATACCAATTAGCTACATTCAACTTCTTAAATTTCTTTCCATGTCTCCAGTCTTCTGATTTTTCTACATCTTTTATCTCCTTTTTCTGCTCAGTAACTAAGTTCTCCACATTGACTATTACATGTTGGTTTTATTGATGACTCAAGGCAAAGATTTCTTTTTTAATCCTCTATGCACTCTTCCGATAGGATTGAATCTCTGCCCATAACTATAATTCTCTAAAAAGAATCTCAAATGTATATTTCTAGGCTACAATAAAAACTAATCTAAGGAAGATAAAATTGGGTAATAAGTTAAAGAATGAGAAGTAGGGACAGGTCACTGGAGAAGAACACTCTAAGAGGCTGTCATTTTAGTTGAAACCAACATCATGAAAAAGGCTATGGTTAAGTGAAGGCTGTGAGAATAGTGCTCTAAGCAGAAAGAGTAATGATTACAAAGTTATTGTGAAGGGTGTTGAGATGAAATGGATTAGCAAAGACTAGGCATGATAGGATTTTGAAAGATACACAAAGGGTTTTGAAGTGTGATGCTAAGACATTTAGGAGAACTTTAAACAAGAGAGAGATAAGGACTGACTTAGGCCTTAAAAAATCAACCTTTCTGCTATGTGGAATAGGTTAATGGGCTCAGGAGGAAATGCAATAAGGACAGTTGACAGGATTATGCAGAATCCAGGTAAGGCAGTGATGGTGGCATAAGCAAAAGAAGTAAAGAGATTATGATGAGAAATAGCCATTTTCTATTACATATATTATTGCATAATATATAATATTCAAAGAGTTTAGAGGGGTTTTGTTGTTGTTGTATTAGATATTGCATATGAGTTCTCAGAAAAAGAAGGAAATCAAAAATGTCTTCTACATTTTGCCTTCAAAAAATAGAAATTTTTGCTACTTAGTAAGATGAAACAGTTTGGAGGAAGTGAAATGAGAGGTAGGAATCCACAATTATTTTTTTCCATGTTATATTATGAGGGATATTATACATCTAAAAGAATATTTAATGTAAGCAATGTGATATGTGAACTTGAAGCTCAGAAAAGATGTTTGGATTGATATAATATAGTAGTATTAGATAATAACCGATGTGGTGGTAATATTTTACTCTAATAGCAAAAATGTGGTCATTTTAGGAGATTTGAGATCGAATGTAAGTAGAAGAGATTGAGACTAGAACCCTAAGTATCTCCAATATTTAGAGTTCTTATAGGGCAGCAAAGGAGACAAGAAAGAAAGGCCAGTGATTTACAAATAAAACCAAGTACATTAGAAGTCATGGAAGCACAGAGAAGAAAATTGAATTCAAGTAAGTTACAGTAAACTATGTGTAATGCAATTAAAGTTTATTAAATTAAGAAAAATTATTAACAATTGGCTTTGACATAGTATACATCAGTGCTAACCCTAATTAGAACTCCCAGTAAAGATGAAAGCCAAACCGGAATTGTTTGAAGAAAAATCTGGAAGTGAAGATTGAGAGGCAGAAATAGACAACTTTTTCTAGAAACTTTATTTTTATAAAAAGTAAAAAAAATATTGGAGTAATAGCTGAAGAAAATGAGAGCTCAGAGGAGACGGTGTTAAATATATTTGTATTAAAGCATGTTTTTATATCAATTAGAATAATACAATAGAGATGAAAAATTTTTGATGTGAAAGAGAAAACAAAGATTAAAGTCTGATAAGTAGGATCTAATTCTCAGCTGCATTGACTTTGAGGAGAAGGAAGTAATCTTTTATTGTTATGTCAATCTCAAACAAAGAATATTTTCTACAGGTCCAGGTAGGTTGGGATGGTTGGTGATAGAAAGATGAATTTTTTTTTTTTACTGAATTTAGTTATGTTTTAGTGAAATATGAAAAATTCAACAGTTCAAATTGAGAAATGTAGAAATTTTTAGAGAATTTGAGGAAAGAAGCTATGGAATGTTATAGTTTTAATGTTTGTATCTCCCTAAATGACATCTTAATACCAATTTGATGGTCTTAGAAAGTGGGGCCTTCTGGGGGTGATTAGATTATGACAGTGGAACTCTCATAAATAGGAGAAGAGCTTTTATAAAAAATGAGACTACACACAGAGATGTGTAGCCCATTCAGCCATGTGAGGATACAAGAAGTCTACAACCAGGAAGAAAGCTCTCACCTGACCACACCAACATTCCAATCTTGTACTTTGGGTCTGCGAATTGTGAGAAACACATTTCTGTTGTTTATAAGCTACCCAACCTATGTTTTGTGATAGTGGTCCAAACAGACTAAGACATGGTGCGAAATAATTTAGGGAATAGAAAAATGAATTCACCAGGAGAGTAAAACAGAATATTTGTTAAATATCCATTTTTAATTTATGTTTATAAAGTTTAAGTGAGTCTTGCAAGTTTCATGGCATGTTTGTGTCAATGCTTAGCTGCTTTGGCTCAGTTATAATGTAGATAGACAGCTGGGTTTAACAAAGTTTAGTTTTGCCAGTTGTGAATGATGGAGGGAAAGAGAAAGAAGAGAATTAAGGGAATTTGCTGTGAAACTGTTAGAGTGCTAGAGCATAGAATCTCTGTTAGGTGAGGGATGTGAAGCCATAGGGGGATAACAGATTATGAAAAATAGTAGAAAAATGGTAAGTTCAATGAATTGGAGGTCTTAATGAGATCAAAGAATTTTGGAGTGAGATCAAAGCATAAGTAAAGTAGAAAAAGAAATAATGACAAATTGTAAGATTTGAGATCAAGGTATAAGGTCATGTCAAGTTCTGGGATATGAACACGGAGCACATGGCTATAGTGGCTTCTCTCTGTGGAGCTAGTGAGCGGAGCAAGGAGAGAGGTGTGCTTTCCCTCTAAGATTAATTCTAATTAATTATTGCATGGAGAATGAGGTCTTTAACACGCAAAACAGAACATGCCCACACCCTCAGCTCAGAACTCTTCAATGCCTCTCATTGTTCTCAGATAAAGAGCACAATTCCAAATACAGTTTACAAATTCCTGTATTGCCCAGTCTTTACTTAACCAAGTGCCCCTTCCTGGCTTTGCTTCACGCCCCCAGGCCTATTATCCTCACTATTTAAGAATCAGCTTCCTTGCCTCCTTCAGATGTCAGATCAATCAGTATTTGCTTGGAAAAGCCTTCCTTGATCTTCTGAACAATTACAATCCCAATCTTCCCATCTATGGTTTAGAAATGCGAATTAAATAATAAAGATCATGTTCCACATTTCAAATAATTTAAAGTGTTATAATGTTCTATTTTAGTGAGGATATGGGAGAAATATGAGTTCTTATACATTGTTAACTAAAGCATATATGAGTCCAAGTTTGGGTTTGATATATCATTAAGCAAAAAAAAAAAAAAAGCATATAACATTAATAAAAGTGCAATTCTGTTATATGTTACTGGGGAATAAATAAACTTATATATAGAGATAGTCTATGTGTATAAACATTATAATATATATGAACATATATATAAAAGGAAAAGAATCACTGTTTTAATGGCATACTTTAGTGATATAGCACAATGCATACTCAGAAAATATATACTTTCAGTATAATATCATATTAGGTGATTCGGTTCAGAGACTGATTTCAAAAGTCACTAAAATGCCTACAGTAACTATTTCTGTTGATGAGTTTTGGGTAGAGAAACTTCAAATTAGTTTCTGAAAAAATGAATTATCTGTATTGAGTAGAATTAGATCATAGACACTCACTAAAAGCCTAGACCTATTTTCTGGAAATTTCCATTGACTATAACTAATACAGCCACTTACTCTAATGCTATGTTTAGTTGTTTTCTGCCACCATTCAGTTGTTTTTATCTGGCATATCATGTGTGCTTGCTTACTCTCTCAGAGCTGGACTGTTCCAGGAAATTGCCTGTCAGATTTCTGTACATCTACTATTCTGGGGGCAATCTGTCTTTTTTCTATATTAGGTGAATTCAGCAAAAAGATTCTGCCTTAAAGAAAATGACAATGATATTTTAAATAAAATATCAACCTTTTTTTCTAAAATAAAGGATATAAGTCAGATTAATCTCTGATTATAGACACTGATGTATAAAAACATAAAAATTAGAAAACTAGAATAAATGCACATTTTGCATTTTAATATTCACCTAGAAAAATAATTGATAAAAGTATAATGCTTTTTAAATGGAAAAAAAACTAAAATAAAATCAGAAAAAAAAGACCTGACTTTTCTCATTGTGTTCCAATTTGGATCTTACACACAAATATGTATTTTTCTAGATTTGGGTGTGGCTATTAAAGGGGAAGAATCATAATGTATAAGAGAAAGAGCTAGTGCTTTATCGCTAATTAACTTGGGGTCAGATACTTACCAACTGTATATGCTCAGGAAGATGACTTCCTGTCTCTAATGCTTTGTTTCTCATACATGTAAAATGGAGATAAATAAAATAATTGCTCTAAATTAATTCCAGAGTAAAATGTGGAAAAAATGGGTATACTCTATAAATGTAAAATTTGTTAATGCATGTGAGAATTTTTATACATCGCCATACAAATAATCATCAAATTAGTTCTGGGATTGGATGATATTTTCCAATTCTCTACAAATACGGATGCCACAAAAATTTATGAATAATATTATTAAACCATATTATCACTCTGTGAAAGAGGAAGTGAAGAGAATACAGAGCACACTTTACTGGTTGACATTGCATTTGAATTGTCCCTGATGGCAATTCTGATTATAAGAGGCAATTCACTGTGCTATAAGTGAGAAAAGGAAGCCTGCACTAGTAGTCCAAGCCTTGGAGGAGTATTCCATCTGATTAGGGCAAGACAGAAAATGTGAGATTAAAAGTAAGTTTGCAAAAGAGAGGACATGCAAAATCTTTAATATTAGTTTTTTGTGGAAAGTACCATGTTTTCAGTTTGTATCAAGCACAATGTATTCATTACAACTCTCCATATTAGAGTATGAAGACATCTGATAAAGTAGAAATTCAATTATTTCAGAGAAAGTTGAAAAAGGTATTCAAAATACACAAATGATAAGAATTTATACTGAAGATTGTCAAAACATAATCTAGTAGTCATCTTTACCTGTGAATTTAGCCATAAAATAGCTGTACCTATTTGCCCTATCCAGGAATCTTAAAATACTTATGTGTAATATCTGTCCCTGAGGTTGAACTTAGCTGGACACTGAAGAAAGACTTAGGGATAGCTCAAGGAACAAAATTCTCTGTATCAATCTTTCTGATCAATACATTTAAATTTAACAGTCTGGGATTGCTGTCTTTGTTTAGTAGAGATAGAATAACAGAAAACATTAAGTAAACAAAGGTGGTTTAAAACAATAGGGAAGAGGAATAATGAGCTGTGCATACCTGTCTTGTAAGAAAGGCCAAATTCAAATCATCCTCTGGATTTCTATAGCACTCTTTTCCTACCCTGCCCTCATAGTGATGAAATGAACAGGGAGTGAGTGCCACTATTAAATGAGAGATTACATTCGAAGGAGCTCAGTAGGTTATAAATGAGCTCCATATAGATGTAGTAAAATGCATATTAACCCCCAAAAGATATAATTGCCTTGTACAAAATGAAGTGATAATGGCAAAGGAGGAAAAAATTTTTTAAATTCTTTTATTTCATGCTAACATGATGCAGGTAACTATGGCAACATTCCTGACACCCTTAATTTAAATAGCAAAGTCTAAAAAATTTTTCAAATTGACTCCAGAAAGGAAATGGATTAATCAATGTCCACATAAATCCAATTTAAAGAAATGCTTTAACAATAATGGAAAGTCTTTGTCCAAATTATAACAATACATTTTAGTTTTGTGTTCAACATTGTCAATGATTTATTTACTTTCAAATGTATTTATTCATGATGATTCTTAAGTAACTATCAAAAGCTTTCTATATGTTTCTAGTCACTAGAATATATGCAATGATGTTATGCCTATACAAGAGAAAAAATTAGTGTATTAAAAATAAAAGAAGTGTTTGAATTCACAACACTTTTAAGATGAGAATTCTAAGCAATTCAAATAGCTAGACTGCTGCTGTTTCCTATATCAACTATGAAACACACTATATGCAAACACTGTGTGCATGTACACAAAGGACATTTTCATAAATACATATATATTATATCTGTGTATTTATTATATACTTTGGCTACACATTTGTAAAGGTCCTCTGACCCTATGGAGCTGGACTCATGTGAGCCCATAGGACTTTTTAGAAAAGAGATTATATTTGAGTCAAGTCAGACACAAGCAAGAAGTACAAGCTTTCTTACACTTGATCTCCTTTCTTGTTCCCATTTGCCCTTCCAAGGCAGAGGCACACTCTTAGGTTGAATCTCATCACATTAATAAAATAGAAAGAGCACAATCAAAGAGGAAAGAAAGTTTTACAAAGCACATTTAATTTTAAAACCTTTCTTTCAGAATTCTAACCACAACTATCATTGATGAGTCGATGTCTATTATGTCTTTGTATATTATATCAATCTTCTTTTTTTTTTTGGAAGAGAGAAGTGGCAAGAAGCATCCTTGAATTTCTCTTGACAGCTTTAATATATCACTAAAATTATGGATGATTGCACTTTGTGGGCTAATATTTGAAGTAATGTTTTATTTTATTCTTTATGCATATTAATAGCATTTTTTAGTAAGAGATGAGACATGTAAAAAAAGGATATGATATGTGAGAAATGTGACAAAAAGAGCTTTCCAAAGAATAGCATGAGTATTTGTTAAATGAATAAAGAAATGGATGGGTAAACTGTCTTTTGCCAGATCCAATTATATTCTTCAGAATCCCTCAGGCCTGTACTAGAGGGCTAATCAAGAGCAAAGGAAGAAGTAATTCTGAAATGTCTCCTTTCTTATTTCATGTACATTGTCCAAAACTTCCTGATAGTAATTAAAAAAAAAAACCTAAACAGTGTTGACAATCAACTACTTTCTGAGCTTAGGAAAATGACCTTGTGTAGAGCAATCAGTCTATGTGAGGAAAGTTGATTCTTTTTATTTCATTTCAATGGAGTTTACTTCACTTGAGTAATCAATCCCATGATTTAAGGACACTTGAAAGCAGCTATCAAAAACATTGATTTCTTTCAAGGTTTCTCAAAATTTCAAAGTCTACATTTAAACCTTCAGAGCAATAATCAATAAATAAAATCAAAAAACTACAACATGCATATTTCACATAACTTGGCCTATGCTACTATTTTCAGTCTCATTATGTAATTATTTTATAGGCATGTAGAAGCATTTGTATTGCTTTGCATAGTATGTGACATATTTTTATATTATAGTGATATCTATAAGTACTATCATTCCCTAAAAATTTTTACATGATTATACATTTTCAAAAAAACTCTCAAGAAAACACCTAGAACACTAATTTTCCATAGAAATTGGTTGGTGCTTTAGCACCAAAAAAATCATTCATTCTATATATAAAATGTGTTGACTCTATCACATATTTAATTTGGTTTTAAAAAATCTAACTGGACAAACAGACAGACTCATGGACATGAACTATAGACTAGTGGTTACCATAGGGTAGGGGTGGGGACAGGGAGAAGGTAAACGAGGTAAAGAGGGTCAAATGTGACAGAAAGAAATCTAACTATAGGAAGTGAAAACACAATGTAAATATATATATGCCTTACTGTTAAAATGTACAGCTGAAACATTGAATTTCGCTAACCAATGTCACTATAAAAAATAAATTAATTAAAAAAATCTAACTGACCTATACTACATATTCCTTTGCATCAAATACAGATTCTTAGAACCTGTTTTAGTGGTACGTCTATTATCTATTCAAGTGCGAAAGTCCTGCAATTTTCTGAGAATAGGACACTGAAAATTTGAGATACTTTGCAAATTTGTACTACAAGTATAATTACAAGTCTTCTATTTTTGTCAGTATTTTGACATTTCTGGTGGTTATCTTGCCATGCATTGCATACATAATAAAGTTTTTTTTTTTTGTCAGTTAGGCTATTGTAACTAAAAATTTTGAATAAAAGCAACAATAGAGTTTTCCCTTAGAAATCTAGGTTATTCCAAGAAATAGGCTATTTGATGTTGATGTCAAATTGCCACTCACTTGGTCTATATGACTTCAGCTCAAGCATAAGTAATCTAGAAAAATAACACTTGCCCAAGATTCAAACTGAACAGTAAGAGAAGCTATATGAAAAAGTTTAAATTTCAATTTAGGTGGCAATTTTTGATGCTGGTAAGATAATCACCATTCCATAATTTTCCCAAATATTTACTATCTGCTCTAAGATTAAGAGTCTCTAATTGGTTAAAATATAGACTAGCTAAGAATGCATCAGTAATATTTGAGCATAAAGTTCTTATTATATTTAAGTGCCAAATTCCATAGAACACAGGCTCTGTCACAGGTGTACTTCTTCAAAATGACATGAAGTTGGCTTACCCTTCTTGGAGGCAATTTTTAATTTTCTCTGATGTACTCTAATCCCTGTACTCTGACTCATGTTTGAGAGTCCCAGTGTATAAATCTGTTTGAGGATTTGTCTGGTCTACCTAGAGTCATTTTTAAACACAAAATGGGGGCAGTGATTCCTGAAATATTAAAATTAATGATGTCTTCAGGTCAACCAGAGCCTAACATAACCCCAAGTCATCCACATGGTGACTCTGAGAAAAATAATAAAAAGGTGTCTTCTAAAAAGATGTAGGCTAGGGGGCCCAGAACAGACTAGTTGGCCAAGACTGAATTTCAGAAACCCTCACTTGGCTCCTTTTGGTCATTACAATTTGCAAAACTCATATTGTTATTTTAAGCAATTTGGGAGTTGTAAAGGCCAACTCCCAGAGTAAAGCCCTCAGCTGTTGAGATAAAGGAGGACCTTTTTTTTTCAATTTATTGAGATTTAATTGATATACAGCACTGTATCAGTTTTAGGCACACAGCATAATGACTTAACTTACATACATTGCAAAATGGTTAACAATTTTAGTAGTTAATATCCATCATCTGACATAGATACAAAAAAAAAAGTTTTAAGTTTTTTTCTTTTGATGAACTTTTAGAATTTACTCTTAGCAACTTTCAAATACAACCTATAGCAATGTTCAATACAGTCGCCATGCTGTACATCACATTTCCAGTACTTATACACTTTATAACTGGAAAGTCAGTACTTTTTGACAACAGAGTGATTTTAATTTCTTTGGAGACTGAGACAGTTATTAACCCTAAAGGAAAGAGGACAGGATACACAGATATATGGGGAAAGAGTTACACCAGGAGAGGGTACATCGAATGGAAATGGAAATACTGAGGACTATTTAGAAAAACCCAGATGAGTGTCTGGATTCATTCCTTTTAGGAATGTGCTAAAATCTTACTAAGAAAAATTATTATTAAAGACAAAACAAAACAAAAACGAAAATGAAATCAAAGCTGAAATTTCTCTGTGAGGCACAGTTAACAAAGCAAATGCAGAAGTGGGTTTTCATTATGGATCTCAGCAAGAAACACACTGAAGAAGAAAGGGCAGAAGTTTTTTTTTTCCCTGTGGCTAACAGAACTGACAACAATAGCTGTACATTGATCCCTTTGAAGGACATGCAGACCCACAAGGAGAAAATGGGGTACCATCACTGTCTTCCTTTGTAGCCCAGAGGCCATGCAGGAATGCATTGGAAAATAGAACATACTAAGGCTCCATATCTTCAAACTGAAGACTTTGGTGCAAGTTTCAAAAGCTCTTGGATAAGAATGGAAAAATTTTTTTCGCTCTTTTATTACTTTTATAATCCTATAATGTTGGAAAATGATAGTCTGATAAATAGCATTTACACTCTAGTTCCTGCATGTGTTTGTGAAATACAGAATATAGCTTTATTAGAATTATAGCAGTATGAAAGGCATATATCATATGTAATTGTCCAAGTGGCCATACTTTCATGTGTGTGTGTGTGTGTGTGTGTGTGTGTGTGTGTGTGTGTATTTAGAAGTTAATGGTATTATTCAGTTCTGCTCAAGAGTGATGTACGTAACTATTAGAATTTATGAATTTCTTCATAAAGAGGCAAATTTAAAATACTTGCATACATTTTTAATAAAATTGTATAAACTTTGTCTCTCATGCCCTTATTCATAATGTCAGCATTTTTTTATATTTTCAATGAGTTTGTTAATCATGTTCAAGGCCTTTAATTGACAGAAGAATTAGTGTTATTTCCTGTGCATCCTGCTGCAAATCCCTGAATAGAACCTATTCTTAAGTATAAATAGTAAGAGAAAATGTTCCAGACCAGTTTACTTTTTCCTTTTTGGTATAATTTTTTTTTCCCCTGGGTACCAGTCCTACTCATAACTACAAATGACTTCTTTGAAATAGAATTTCTTTAAGTCAACTTTTAGACAGGTATTTCCATTTTAATAGACAAATTAAGTTGTAGCCTTTAATCTCTAAATTGTCTTGGGAGTCTTCTAATTATCTCAACTTTTTGAAGAATTTAAACCTGGAAAAAAGTTATATTTTTCTTACTAAAGCTGAAATTACAATAGTTGACTATGCTTCAGGTAAATGTGACATCTACCAAGGTGTGCATAAAATCACACCTTGGTAGATGTCACATTTACCTGGTTTTAGTCCTGTGGCATGTGTGATGATGTGGATGAAGAGACTCACTGATGGACATTAAAGGCACTCAAGACCCTGTCTCCAGGTATATCTCTGGTGTATCAAGCAGGATGACTACTCATATACCACAGAGAATGGGAAATGGGCAGAAAACCAGAGGTAGTGCCAAAAGATGTTTTAGATTCTGAGAACTCAGAATTCTTCTCTCTCTGGGTCAGTTTTAATTGGGTCAATAACTTTTATGCTTGGTCTACTCCTTGACTGAAGTCATCTAAAATCTTTATTTTTTTATTCTTTTGCATTCTAACCCAAAATGCTTGCATTGAAAATCATAACCAAAACTCCTTCATCTCTGGATGAGGGTAGGAGGAGGTATCCATAAAGCATCAGGATCTTGCAGGTTTTTCCGCAAGTGTGAATCCCTTGATAAACCAAAGCAACACCTCCCTAATCCCTTTCTGAAGATGAGTTTGCTTGTTAGCCAAGGAAAATTTATCTCTTAGGTTGTAGCATGCTTTACAGGCCCCAAATGGTTGGGGTATTGAACCCCATTTAGTTCTTTGAGAAGCCTCTACTGAGATTGTAGTCAATTAGCAGCTAAAGTATGGTGGCTCTTCATGTTGCTGTAACAAACTCTGGTTTCACCCTTGGCCTTTCTTGCCTCTACAGGTAAGAGGTGATTCTATATCCAGAAGTCCCAAGCTGTGATAAGCAGTCCCAAGCTGTGATAAGCTCTGGTACTACTGCAGCAGCAAATAATTGGGGGATAGGCCTGACTTGGTTTTAAGCATTCTTTTCATCAATATGCTTCAGAAGTTGGTCTCTGCCTAAATCTGTATGATTATTATTTCCCGACTGATGTCCAGATGCTTTCTTCTTTAATTCTGGCCTTATGGTTTCTGCCCTCTGTACAATCAAATTGTGAAATGATGTTGGTTGATATCCTGTAATAGAATATTTTTTATCTATAGAAACTGTGCTAGTATATGCATCTCCCAAGAGCTTTTTTTTTCACTCAATGGTGAATTCTGACTCACATTCTAAGTTTTTTATGATCTCTCTAAAGTTAACTAGAACATCTCAGTCATTTCTATCACCTGCTTACTGCACACAATTATCTTGTCTAGGGCACTGTGCTTGACTTTCAAGCCAGGCAGATTCTCACCACTTCCACAAACCTTGACTTTACCATAGTCTTCAGTGTCAGAATTGGTCAGATTAACTTGAATGCATATATCTGAATTAAAATTTCTCTGAAATAACCTCTCAGAAGTAGTATTTTTTCACTGTAATCCAAAGGCAACTGTTTCAGATCATCAAAACAAAATTATAAAAACAAAAGAAAATTAATAAGGGAATAACATCTTTAAATGACACATTACTCCAACTGGACATAATTGACATTTACAAACAGCTTATACATTCTTCTCTAGTGTACATGAAACATTCTCAAGAATCAACCATAAACTGGGACACAGAGATAGTCTCAACAAATATAAGAGGGTTGAAATCATACCACCCATATTCTCTGATCATAATGCTTTGAAACAAGAGATCAATTTCAAAAAGAAATCAAGAAGAACCACAAATACAAGGAGATTAAACAACATGCTACTGAAAAATAACTAGGTAACAAAAGAAATAAAAAGAGAGATCAAGAGATACATAGAAATGAATGATGATGATAGTACAACATATTAAAACTTTTGGGACATGGCAAAAGCAGTCATAAGAGGAAAGTTCATATTATTACAAGCCTATCTCCAAAAATAAGTATAAGCCCAAATAAACAACCCAAGGCTTTATCTCAAAAAACTGAAAAAGGAAGAATAAATGAAGCCTAAAGTCAGCAGAAGAAAAGAAATACTCAAAATAAATGAAATTAAAAGCAAAATAAAAGTGATAGAAAAAAATAAATGCAACAAAAAGCTGGTTCTTTTGAGAAGTTTAATAAAATTGAAAAATCCCTGGCTAGACTAACTAAAGAAAAAAGAGAAAGGACACAAATAAACAAAATCAGGGACAAAAAAGGGGGAAATTATGACTGATATTGCAGAAATACAAAGAATCATACAAGAATACTATGAAAAAGTATATAACACCAAATTTAATAACCTTAAGTATATAACACCAAATTTAAGAAATAGACCAGTACTTAGAAAAATACAATCTTCCTAGACTGAATCAAGAAGAGCTGGAAAATCTAAATAGACCAATCAGCAGTATGGAAATTGAAACAATATCGAAAACCTACCAAAAAGTAAAAGTCCAGGAACAGATGGCTTCTCCAAACATTTAAAGAAGACTTAATACCTAGTCTCATCAAACTCTTCCAAAAAAATCAAAGAGGAGGCAATACTTCCCAACTCATTTTTTGAGGCCAATATTACTCTGATACCAAAACCTGGTAAAGGTAATACAGAAAAAGAAAACTACAGATGCAAAAATCCTAAATAAGATATTAGCAAACCAAATACAGCAACGTATTAAAAAGATTATATATCACAGTTGAGTGGGCTTCATCCCAGGGGCACAGATACAGTTCAACATATGTAAATTGATTAATGTGATATACCACATAAACAAATTAACAAATAAGAACCATATGATCATATCGATAGGTGCAGGAAAAGCCTTCGACAAAATACAGCATTCATTGATGATCAAAACACTTAACAAAATTGGTAGAGAAGGAAAGTACCATAACATAATAAAAGCCATCTATGATAAACCCTCAGCCAACATTATACTTAATTGTGAAAATCTATAAATCTTCCCTCTAAGATCAGGAACAAGGCAAGGCTGTCCACTATCACCACTCTTATTCAGTATAACATTGGAGGTCCAAGCAAGTACAACCAGACAAGAGAAAGATATAAAAGGCATCTAAATAGGAAACAAAGAAGTCAAACTGTCTCTATTTGTGGATGACATGATTCCCTATTTAGAAAACCCTAAAGATTCCACAAGAACACTATTAGAAACACTAAGCAAATAAAGTCAAGTCTCTGGATATAAAATCAACATTCAAAAATTCATAGCTTTCTTATACTCTAATAACAAAGTATCATAAAAAGAAGTGAAAAAATAATTCATTTTGCAATTGCAACAAAAAAATAAAATAGAAATAAATTTAATGAAACAAGTGAAAGACTTATATAATGAAAACTATAAGATCCTATTAAAAGAAATTGAAGAAGATACAAAGAAATGGAAAGATATTCTGTGATCTTGGATTGGAAGAGCCTACATAGTTAAAATGACCTTATTATTTAAAGCATTATACAGATTTAATGCAATTGCCATCAGTCTCATCAGCATTTTTTAAGAAATAGAACTGAAAATCATCAGATTTGTATGAAAGCACAAAAGATTCCAAATTGCCAAAGCCAGCCTGTGAAAAAAAGAATGAGACTGGAGGTATCACTCTGCCTGACTTCAAATTATACTACAAAGTGACAGTAATCAAAACAGCATAGTTTTGGCAGCAAAACGGACACATGAACCAGTGGAACAGAATTGAGAGTCCAGAAGTAAACCCATATTTATATGGGCAAATAATTTAAAAAAAAAACATACAGTGGAGAACGGAAAGCCTCTTCAATAAATGGTGCTGCGAAAACTGGAAAGCCACCTGCAAAAGAATGAAACTAGACTGTTGTCTATCACCACACACCAAAATTAACTTAAAATGGATTAAGGACCTAAGTATAAGACCTGAAACAATAAAAGGCATAGAAGAAAACATGGAACTAAACTCAAGGACCTTGGACTTAAAGAGGATTTTATGAATTTGACCTCAAAGGCAAGGGAAGTAAAAGTTAAAATAAATAAATGAGACTACATCAAAGTAAAAAGCTTCTGATCAACAAAAGAAATCATCAAAAAGGTAAAGAGAGAACTATTGTAATGAAAAAATACGTTTGCAAGCAACATTTCTGATAAGGGCCTAATAGCCAAAATATACAAAGAACTCATAAAACTCAATAACAACAACAAAAACAAGCCAGTCAAAAAATGGTCAGAGAACCTGAACAGACACTTCTCCCTAGAGGACATACAAATGGCCAACAAACACATGAAGAGATGCTCAACATCACTAGCTATTAGGGAAATGCACATCAAAACCACAATGAGATACCATCTCACACCTGTTAGAATAGCTATAATCAACAAGACCAGTGATAACAAATATTGAAGAGGATGTGGAGAAAAAGGAACCCTCATAAACTGCTGGTGGGACTGTAAATTGGTACAGCCACTATGGAAAACAGTATGGAGGTTCCTCAAAAAACTAAGAATTGATATACCATATGATCCAGCAATCCCTCTATTAAGTATTTACTTCAAAGACTTGAAAACCCATATCCAAAAAGATATTTCCACACTGATGTTCATAGCAGAATTATTCACAGTAGCCAGGACTTGGAAGCAACCAAAGTGTATTACAATAGATGATTGGCTAACAAAGCTGTGGGACATATATACAATGGAATATTACTCAGCCATAAGAAGAGAGGAAATATTGCCATTTGTGATAATATAGATGGACCTCAAGATAATCATGCTAAGTGAAATAAGCCAGACAGAAAAAGTTGAAAGCCACAGGATATCACTTATATGTAGAATATAAACCTAAAAGCAACAAATGAGCAGAGCAAACAGACAGAGAGACTCATGGACATGAACTATAGACTAGTGGTTACCAGAGGACCATAGAGTAGTGGTTACTAGTGTGGTAGAGAAGGAAGGGGGAAGTAGACAGGGTAAAGGAGGTCAAATATAAGGAACTGGGGGAGGGTGAAGTGGGTAAAGGGGATCAAATATATGGTAGTTGAAGGAAACTGGACTTTGGGTATTAAATACACAATAGAATATACAGATATCAAATGATAATGTATATCTGAAATTATCTAATTTTATTAACCAATGTTACCCCAATAAATTTAATAAAAATAAAAAAATTTAAAGACAACTGTTTTACTTAGAAAGTATTTTATTAAGATAATGCTAATTTCTCTATTTCATACCTATTATACCTTTTAGGATTCTATAAGCCAGTTGTACTCTCAAAAAATTTATGCCACAAATTTATTACTCAAATTCTTACAAAAGAAATAACATATTGTTATATGTTACAATTTTATCCATTATTCCTCTTTTCTTCCTAAAAACATATTTTATAACATGTATGTTACAATGTATATAATTATAATTTATAATGATAGATGATTCGAAAGAAACAAAACTATCAAATTATAGTAAAATATATTTTGCTTCATTGGAAATATTTAATTTTCTATTCTTCCCTTAGTTTTCTAAACTTCTCAGGCATGCTCCCACTATAGCACCTGCTGTCTCTCTACCTATGGTCCCCTTCCTCAAATGCATGCCCGGGTTACTTTTTCACTCACTTCAGACCTTTACACGAATATCACTTTTCAATGAGGCCTTACATTATTTTGAATTTCAGTGTTATTTCTCAACTCTCCTCTCCTTTTTACCCATTTTAATTTTTTCCATTATAATTATGTATGTTTATTTACTTATTAATCTATCATTGAAAACAAAGGCCACCTAAAAACATTACATAGGGTATAAAAATACAAATTGTTCTCCTTCATAGCAGAATATCATTGCAGATATTATAATGCAGTTCAATCAAATAGCCATAGGTATGTTCATGTGATCAAGACCTGGCCAACAGATATAATTATTAGATAGAACTCTCATAAACTCTCTTTAAAACAAAGCAAGATCAATTTTGCCTTTTATTTTTTACTTCATCTTGCCTGGAATGAATATTCAATGCTGGAAATGAAAAAAAAAAAAACAGCTTGTTGACATTAGTGATAAGCATGAGGGCAAACCCACATGCAAAGAATGGTTGAACAGAAAGATGGATCGGGCTTAAATCACTGATGGCAATGGCACTAGATTTCCTTTGTCCAGACTCCCTTGTTTTGTGAATAACAGTTCCTCACCTGATTAAGCCACTACTGTCTGGGTTCTCTATTATAGGCAAATACAAATCCCAGCCAATGCAAACCAAAAAATAAAATAAATAAAATAACAACAACAACAACAACAACAACAACAACAACAAAAACTTACAAAGCTCTACCTTCCTCTTGAATTCTAATCCTCTGCCTGAGAGTTGCTTTCTAGAATTGTAACCTGGGCTAGAATAAGTTTACATATAAAATTTACTTCACAACCTTAATTTAGGTGATTATGGTTATTCCCTCACCTTCACAATACAGTAAAAAAGCTTTATGTCAGCTATTTAATACATATTATTCACCAAGTTAGAAAGCTCTTTAATACCTGCTAATGACAACTGCTATCTTCTATCAGTGATTTTCCAAACTACATCTGGCAGATTAGATTGTACTTGTTATATCTATTTATAGAGCATGGACAGATTGACCTGGTGCAACATCTCTGCTGATGAGCATTTATACGACAGTGTTTGTCAGACTAAAGAAAAACTGAGAAAATTTGCTTCACAAATTTTTATAAAGCAAACACCTTGAGTCATTTTTGGTAGCTGCTTTTCAGTATATCGTTCTAAAAGTCTCATGCCGTTGTCTTATCAAGTGAAATTACACTGCTGAGAAATGAATTCCGAATGGCAGGTATTTCTCTTTTGTACACTGCACAATCCCAAGGGCATAGGACATTGCATAGCACAGAGTAGACATTCAAGAAATAGTTATTGAATTGAATTTAATAGAAATTGTTCGGTTTTTATTATCGCCTTTTTGGAAAAAAATTGCTGCAGTTAAGAAAGGTAATTTCCAAACTTAAAACCCAACAACCAATTTTTATTACTAAGCAGAAAATCAATCTTCCTATGGAACATAAAATATATGTTTTGAGAATAAATATGTTTTTTTCCTGATTTTTGTTCAAGTTAGAGTCACTGAGAGTGAAACTTAACATCATAACAAATTTTAAAACGCACAACTATTAAGTGCATTAATTGCACCTTCCTCAGTCACTAAGTATACACACACTAAGTATCAAGGACGTAGCATAAATATATGGACATGAATGAGAAAGTATAAGGAGCTAGATCCAGCTTACCAGTATCCATCAGAGCAAGGACAGCATTGCTATTCAGGATGCTGATATTTGATCTGGGGAGAAGTAAATATATTGAGGATATCTCACTGAGATGCAACACAGCCCAGATACTTCCATGGGGTGATAAGGACAGAAAAGAAAAAGTACTGATTAAGAGGATGTTTTTCAAATTAAGCATTAAATAAAATGAACATCTTATAGTGAAATAATGCTATGCTCAGTTGAAATTTAGTAAAATAAAGTAAACATAAAAGGGAGCTATTATCAGCTGCATTTTCTCATATTTTAGGGGACATCAACCAGGGTCGAAATCTGGTTTAATAGATCGTTAATTCTAAAAGATCTAGACTTAAGTTACCTGCTCTGTAGTAGAAGTAGAAGTGCTAACCAAAAATCTTCATCTTAAAATAAAATAAAATCTTAAAGCAAAGACCCATGTTTGATACTTTAAAATAAAAAATAGTAGTTCACTCACAAATGTATATAATACACCTGACCTAAGTTTTACATTTGAAAAGTACTGATGCAAAAGATAGTAATACATCCTTCTGGGAGTTATTTTGGGATTCAAGTAGTGGAAAATTGAGACCGGGCAGCAACAGATATGTAGGTGTCTAAATTCTTTTGAGGAAATTTTCTCTTTATTAAAGGACTATTATCTTACTGTGGCCAATTCTTTCCTACTTACTCAGTCCCCACTTATTCCTCTGACTTCTTTTCCCACTCTCCTCTCCCTTGAACAACACTGGCTTTCTTGCAGCTCCAATGCTCCAAGCACACTTTTGCCTTCTGATGTTTTCACTCAGCTCTCTCTGGCTAGAATGGCATCTATCCTCATCGATCATTCCCCCATATGACCTTAGTCTATCCTATGCCACATGAGCGAAGGCTCCACCCACCACTACATCTCAAGTAGCATTATCTCTCATTTTGGATCTCCTGGTTTGACTTACTCTTCTTCAAAGTCCTTGTCAATACAGTATATTATGTATTAATTTACTCTTGCATGTTTTTGTCTCTAGAATACAAGCTTCATGAGAGTTACATTCTGTTTTCTCCACTGCATACCTACAACACCTAGAATGGTGCCTGACATGTAGTGACTTCTCATGAAATGCTACTTGGATAAATAAATGATTGTATTTATTTAATGTAGCCTACTTTAAGTATGTTACACTTCCAAGATAAAGCCACTTCTTTAGTTTTAATAGCCAGGGTGCCTGCTGGTTCTTCTATATCTTTCCAATTAAAATATTTCTGTTTTAGATAGGTCTCTCCCATTTCAATGTCTCCTTCAGCCATCCTCTCTCCTAAGTTTTGGCATTCCAGTTCACTGTAATAAAAAATTCAGTTTCAACATGTCCTGTAAAACTTGCTGAAGACCACTTAAGCAAAGAGAGATTTTTAGGCTGCAATAAAGAGTTTATAATGTGATTTAATTCTTTTCTAAATTTATATCATTCTGTTTTTGTATTTTCTTTTCAGAACCATATCTCACCATCAGCCTCTGCTGGTAGATAACTCCCTTGCCTGTAGACACTAACTATCAATTGCAAGGTTTCTTCTCAATATTATATGTTGTCCAAATATTTGACAATGGCTTTCACTGGAATGGTAGGTAGTTCTGGACAAGGGAAAAAGATGAAAATTTAATAGTTCTGCTCAGAATAAATTTTGATACTCTATTACTCTTTCTCTAGAATTTTATTCTAGCTTCTCTGAGCTTTTATTTTTATTTTTTCTTGACAGTCGAGATATCAGATTAACTCTCAATATTGATAGTGAAGTGTTTTAGGGATTTGTGTATCAAAGGGTGAAGAGAAGACATTTTTGAATAATTCAAACATGAATGTGGTTCCTTATTCCTCTGCTTACTAGCTGAGAGGATTTTAAGCAAACCATGGTTTGTTTTTCTTCATCTGCTAAATCCTAGTTATAACATTTCATAGGAATATTGTGATAATTATGTGAAATAATGTGTCAAAGTATCAGAACATAGTTGTTTCTCAAAGATTGTTACCTACTAAGTAACAGCATATTAGTTTAATGAGTAAAGTTACTAAGGGTGATAAAAATTAGGAGGAAGAGGAAGAAGAAGCTCAAAAGCAAGGGTGATAGTAAAGGGAAAAAAGGATGATGATACATTGATCAATGGAACAGAATAGAGAGGCAAGAAATAAATTCACACTTATACACTCACTTAATATATGACAAAAGAGGTAAGAATACAATGGGGTAAAGGCAGTCTCTTCAATAAATGTTGTTGGGAAAATTGGACAGATAACATGCAAAAAAAAACAAGAAACTGGACCACCTTTTTACATCATATATAAGAATAGACTCAAAATAATTTAAAGACTTAAATGTAAGACCTGAAACCATAAAACTTCTAGAAGAAAATGTAGGCAGTAATCTCTTTATATTGTTACTAGATATTTCTTTTCGGACATATCTCCTTGGGCAAGGAAAACAACAGGAAAAATAAACAAATGGGAACAATCAAACTAAAAAGTTTTGCACAGCAAAGGAAACCATCGACAAAACAAAAAGACAACCAACTGAATGGGAGAAAATATTCATTTTTGATACATCAGATGAGGAGTTAATATTCAAAATATATAAAGAACTCATAAATCAATAACAACAAAAAATCCAATTAAAAAATGGGCGGAAGAACTGAAAGATATATCTTGGAAAGAAGAAATACGGCTGGCTAATAGATATATGAAAAGATGCTCAAGGTAACTAATCATCAGAGAAATGCAAATTAAAACCACAATGAGATATCACCTCATACCTGTCAGAATGGCTGTTGTTAATAAATCAAAGAATAACAAGTGTTGGCAAGGATGTGGAGAATAGGAAACCCTCATACACTGTTGGTGGGATTGCAAATCGGTTCAGCGACAATCTGTAGTTTTCTCAAAAAATTAAAAATGGATATACCTTTGACCCAGTAATTGCACTTGCACTTCTGGGAATACCAAAACAATAATACGTAAAAATATATGCATCCCTATGTTCATGGCAGCACTATTTACAATAGCCAAGATATAAAAGCAATCTAAATGCCCATCAACAGACAATTGGCTAGAGAAGTTATCATTCATATACACAATGAAACATTACTCAGCCATAAAAAAAAAATGAAATCCTACCACTTGCATAAACATGGATGGACCTAGAGGTTATTATGCTGAATAAAATAAGTCAGACAGAGAAAGATAAATACCATATGGTTTCACTTACATGTGGAATCTAAGGAACAAAAAGAACAAACAAATCAAAAACAGACCCACAAATATAGAGAACAATCTGGTGATGGCCAGAGGAAAGGGAGTTTGGGGGACTGAAAGAGGTGAAGAGTTAAAGCAGCACAAATTAGTAGTTCATAGATGCTCATGTGGATGGGGAGCACAGCATAGGGAATGCAGTCAGCATTAATGTAATGGCTAGGTAGAAAGCCAATTAGAGGGGATTGTTTCATAAATGATATAAATATCTAATCAATGTACTATATATTTAAAACTAATAATAAATATTTTTTTAAAAGGATGATGAAAAATAAAAGGAAAGAAGGAAGGCAAATTTACATATATGAATTAAAACCATGAACAGAAAAATGGGATCAGGATGTCACTGAGTTATCTGTATTCTGAAGTATATTAAAATGTTTATATTCTATGACTCAAGAATTCAATCATTCTATGTGTTGATAGTTGCCTTTTGGAATTAAAGCAGATGGGGATACTGTTCTTAGACACATTAAATTTTAAAAATCAGTTCTGGGAATCATTGTGCAAATGATTATGAATCACAATTGTTATAGACTATTTATAAATTATTATAATTATTTTTATAATATTGCTACTTTATAACACATATTTACAATGGAATATCATTCAACCATAAAAAAGATAAAATACTGCCATTTGCAAGAACATGGACTGATCTTGAGATTATCATGCTAAGCGAAATATGCCAGACAAAATTTGAGAACCATATGATTTCACTCATATGTGGGATATAAAACTGAAAGCAACAAACAAACAAGACAAACAAACAAAAATTCATAGACATAGACAACAAACAGTATGGTGATTACAGAATGGATAGTAGGGAAGTAAGAAAGTAGATAAGGGTCAAGGGAATCAACTTGAATGCAACAGGAGACATGATTTTGGGTGGTGAAAACACAATGCAGTACACAGATGATGTATTATAGAATTGTACACTTGAAACCTATAATAATTTTATTAATCAATGTCACTCAACAAATTTAATAAAAAATATTATTATGAATCAAACTATACTCATTAAAGTAGAGCTGATATATTTTTTTATTTAATTCACTGAGATAATTATTATTCCCTTGAACTGTCTGTAAAATTTTCAAAGGAGCAAATATTATCTCCCAAAATGTTTAGTAATACATTTATGAAAATAATTTTATCTAAGCAAATGTTGAAACAATATATTCACCAATATTACTTCTGTAAAAGCAAACAATAAAACACACACAATAACTTATTTATTCTCTTGAACTTTGTATTAATCTTCCTGAACCCATTCACTGACTCCTGGTTGCTTTTCCACCTCATTTATTACTAACACCTTCATTATAAATTAAGTTTATTTACTTATAAATTTATTTACACAGAACTTTTTTCTGTTCTCTTAATGGGTCATTCTTACTTTCATCATTAAATGAAAATGTTCTGGGATCTTATCCTAAATGGATTTTTCAAGAAGACTTTCTTGACCTTAATAGATTGAATTGTATGCCTTCCCCTACTGCTTTCATAGAATCAGCATTTAAGACTTCCTCAACTAATTGCTTACTCAGTAGATTCTTTCTACCCACAAAGACAACAAATTGTATGAGGCCAAGGACCACAACTCTGTTGTTCACACTTCAATCACCAGTATCTGGCTCAATCATTAAAATAATAAACCTTGGTAAGAAAAGGAATTCAACAGATATGCTTATAGAATAAGCAATTCTAATATGCACACATTTAATTACAAATTTTAAAGTGTTTTTAGTAATGTAATAAAAAAACAATTTGCTACCTCAGTTTGCCTTCTCACCAAGCTCAAGGAAGTCTCTCATAGAAGGTTGTAGAACAGCGCTCAAATGGGCATTTCCAGTACAATAATGTCATCATAAAAGCATAATATTTTCTCTGACCAGGTATAGTCTTTCTATAAATACCCTTTTTGAGTTCACAGGGGAAGGCACAGTGAGGTACCTTGAAATCACTCACCAAGATAAAAGGCAGCTGAACACATTAACAGAGCATAGAATTCATGTTTTAAAGGAATGTACCACACAATAGGGTATTAGTCAGACTAATGTAAGATTAGACTTGTTTTCTCCAAAAATATTTATTGAGTACATACTTTGTACAAAGCACTCTGCTAGAGTTGTGAAGAACAACTTCTAAAATTAAAATGGAACAAAAATACATGTATACACATTTATATACACACACATACAGGCCACCCATGTATGTTGACAAGTATAAAAATGAGATACATTTTCTAAGAAGTGGTTTTGTTGCTTTATAAGCTTAGAGAATGAAATGACAAGTTCTTGCTGAAAAGATCAGAATAGATGCATCTTCATGAAATTTGTGGCATTTAACCTTAGACTTAATGAAAGTGAGAGACGATAGGACAATAAATGAGTGGTCTATGAAAAGTAATATTAAAGCAGAGATTGTGATGAGAAGAAAAACAAAGAAGAGAGGAGATATATTTGGGAAACCTGGATAGTGTGTAGAGTTTATGCAGAATACGACAAGCCATAAAAGTTAGATCTGAAACAGCAATAGTTCTGAATAAGAGGGTAAAGATCCTGAATGCAGTGAAATTATTTGAACAAAGGAGGAATCTGATCAGAGATTTTGTGATGAGTGGGTTTTTTTGGATAATTTTTTAAGACAGAAAGAAAATTAGAAATTAACTATAAGATGTCTAGACTAATACTTCTGGTAAATATCCTTGGCCTGTAGTAATATGCTCAGAATATCCATCAAAAATTAAAATTTCTTAAAACGCAATTAGAACTAATCCTTTCATTTAATCAGGCTAACAATAAAAAAATTATCTTTTGTGAGTAACGAAAAATGGATTAAACTCTCAAGGATAACAATATCAGATTCAAACACATCATTTTATCAGCCATATGGGGATGTGTCATGTGCCATATAAATGGAAAAACAGGGTTTATTTTAATCTCCTTTTCTTACCTTTCTATAACTTTCCTCTCTAACCATGAGAAACTTAGCTCCTACCATCTACTATCTATCTACTTACTTGTTCAATTCCCAAGTACACATAAAGCAGTGTCTGAATTATTAACCCGTTTCCACCATGAGAAACAAATTACCCAACTTGAGTCCAGTTTTACGTACAATTCCTTTTGTCTTTAGCTTTAACATTTCCAGCCAAACCACCATTTTCCAAAATTACTTGTAGGTTTTACTGACTGTGAATAAAGCTGCCAATAACATTTGTCTACAGGTTTTTGTATAAACATGTTTTCAAAGAAAAAAGCCTTTAAATAAATAGTGAGTGTTTAACTGGGAGAAATGAGAAATCTAGGAACATGGTAAATTATTAGTTTGAATTAGATTTGGCTGCAAAAGAAAGAAACCTCAAATAGTGCTGTAAACAATATAGAAGTTTTTCTCTTGTGGGAAATTCCGAAGATGGTTGGTGGTTCCAGTACAAGCATGTTCTTTGGAACCAGTTCGTTAGTTTCTTGCTGATCAGTCACTCTGTTATCTTTAGTCAAGTGACCATAAAAGCCATAAAAAGCTGATTCAGCTCCAGCCTTCATGTCATCATTCCGGCCAGAAGGAGAAGAAAAGGAAATAAGAAGAATGTGATTCTCTGTTTAGGAAAATTCCTAGAATTTGACTATACCACCTCCATAGAAAAATTCCTAGAATTTGACTATACCACCTCTAATCTCTAGAAAGCCAGATAATTCCTACTCATGTGGACACACTTAACTCGAAAGGACATTAGGAAATAATCTTTATTCTTGACATCCCCATGATTTCACCTAAAGTTTGGGGAGCATAATAATACTGAAATTGGGAAGAATGACCATTGATTGTGTGATATTTCTGAGCTAGTTTTGCCCATATGACTAAGTTCTGGACAATGAAATGTATGAAAATGTAATATACGGGACTTCTGGGGGAAAATGGTATATATTTTTTCTTTTTTCTCTTTTCTGGTGGCTAGAATAAAGATGGCTGAAGTTTATAACAAATAAATTTTTCCACAAGAAGAATTTAGGAATGGATGCTGCTATGAAATTTCTATAAAACACAAGGATAGAACTATGAGACACCAGAGTCAGTCCAAGATTGTCCACATCAAGATTTCTTCATGAGAGAGAAATTAACCTCATTCTCTTTTACGCTACTGGTATTTTAAGTTTTCTTTCAAAAAAAATCCTAAATATTACAAAGAAAAAATCACCTGTCTCTTACACAATAACTTCATTAAAATTGCTACCACCATCAATAGACTTGCTTTGAAAGTTTCCAAGATTCAAAGTGAGAGTAACTGGTGAATGAACAAGTAAACAAGTATAATTTCATGGAATGTTTAATTATATTTCTACTTTGTATCAGCCACTGTGCTAGGCATCAAGGATATAGTGGGAGTTAACTAAAATGGCCCTTTTCTCCTAAAATTTTCTGTTTGGTTATAGGTTAATATTTTAATAACATAATTTTACCAAAAAAAGTAAATGTATAATTTCGTAAAGTTCTATAAAAGAAAGAAAGAGAAGGAACTTTCAGGTAGTCAGAGTTGCCCATATGTGGAAGTGGCTCCTTTTTTCACTTGTTGGTTTTCAGGCACAGACTAGATGACAGCTGAAGAATGTAGTGAAGAAAACTTGTGTTTAGGAAATAAAACACCTGAAATCTAAAGTTCTGCATAAACCATACACAGAGCCTATGATCTAAATCTTACAGAAGTTATTCTATAAACTATAAGCTTGTTTAGGGAATAAATTCTAATGCTCTGTTTTAAATGTTATCTTTTGTAGTTCATTTGATGAGTACCTCAATAGATTTGACAGTATTAAAAAGATCATATTAAATTCCAGATTATACTTCAGCCTTCTCAGTAGTTAGGATGTCTTTTGTCTACCACCATGAGATTTGATGCAGGTGTCGCACATATTAACTGCTTAATGAATATGTGATGCTGAGTAACTCATCTGACCTCAAGCTGATGCTCAATTAAATCTCTAGGAAGCCAGATAATTCCAAAAAGACATTAGTTCCATGTTTATAATGTAAATGATTTGAGGAATTCAAAGAAAGCAGTAAAATTATCTGATCATGTAATTGCCTTATTAATCCTGTAAGGCTTCTTATTCTATTGAAAATAGCATAGTGCCTCACAAACAGCTAATATTCATGTTTTTTTTTTTAAGCATTCTGGGCTGCAACATTAGGATAAAGACATACATTATTATTTCTAATGTTGGTGTGTTTTCTTTCTTTGGATAATATATTCCACCTTCTAAAGCTATTTCAAATTCAGGTTGGCAGTCAAAAGAAGCTTAAAAGTGATCTCTAGTTTTACTTTCAGAGCAATTTTCATCTGTAAATGCCTCCTGAAGCATTCATTCTCTCTCTCTTTATCTCTCTCTCCCTCCCTCTCTCTCTAAGTAGCTTGGTTTCTCTTTACTAATTACCAGCCCCAAATGTGACAATGTAACTTAACTGACTTATAAAAGAAATTCTAATGCTTAAAAAATATTAAGTGGCAAATTATATTAAGAGTTTGAGGGCACCTAAGAGTATAGTCATTGCTGAAAGCAAACATATCTAAATGAAAAATATAGCATGTTTTCAAGGAAATCATTAAAGCATTATTCTCACTTACAGCTCCTAAGAGAAGAATGTGTTAGTGAACATTACAGAAGCAGCACTGATGGACAGAAACTTAAGACGAGGGTAACGCAGTAGAGGGGATAGGTGACTGACCTTACACAGCATTTTCCAAAGATCCCTAGCTATTTGAGATACTGGTATGTGATATATACACTCTCAGAAATAAAATGCTTTTGATCACATCACTTTGAGAAGTGCTGCGTGATAAACTACAAAATATTTTCTTAACATAAATAGTAGTTTCCTTTGCTTGTTTTTATACAGCATTTCATGTGACTAATTTTGCATGATTCAGCCAGAATTAAGCAAGTCTTACTTTATTTTAGAAATCAGGGGGCTGGATTTATGGTTTTAGGTAGCTTCATGATTGAAATGCACAGAGTATTATACACACAAATAGCATGTTATCATGAAAAGAACTGCGTAATGAACTAGACACAAATTCAAAACTTTTACTGCCATTCACTAGATATATCGCCTTGAACTATGTACCTAAACTTTATAAATTTTAGTATCTCATTGATTAAAATAATAATAATAATAACAACAGGCTATCTACCTGATATAGCCTATATAATTTTTAACCTAGGCAATGCATGCAATGACCAAAAATAACTTTTTAATAAATTATAAATTAAAAAATTATCATCATAGCTATTATTTACTTTACTTTTAAGTTCATGACTGTTTAGATTAACAATATTTAAATATATTTAGATAAACATATAAAAATATATTTCTGGAATAATATGCCCTTTTCTCTCTTGATAGACTTTGTGATAAGTCTAACTTTCAGAGGACAAAAAGAATCCAGAAATTATTACGCAAGCGGCAGAATGTACGTATACCACGCATAAAAAATGTTTTTGTAATTTTAGCAATTATGTATAAATCAGAGTGGAAAACTCCAGAACTCTACACCATGATTCTCAGTCTGTTTATGCCCAAGTTTGATGAAGGATATACAAATTCTCACCATTATTTCTGGTTTCTAATTCTATATGGAAGAGTACATATTTGAATCGAGATGTACATGGGTTAGTAGAGGAAAATTAAGTGCTGATAATATGAATATAGTTTAAAAAGACTTAATATTTGATTCTGATAAGCTGTCCAATTATATTAAAAGATTATAGAATTATAGAACCAAGAGTTTACAAATTTTTTCTAAATTAATAAATATAGGCTTTTAAATTCTCAAAAGTTATGACTCATCTTTCTGTAAATCACAATTAAATTTATATTAAATCTATACAGATTATAAGGGAGAACAACTTTTTAGGCAAGTTTTTGAGACAAAATAAAGTTCATATAGATCTGGGGCAGAAAATGATTAAATGTATGAAAGCGTAAAGCACACGATTTTAAAATGATTTTTCTTGTTTAATTTTGAGAGGAAGAATAAGGGGGCACTGGTCAATGGAGATAAAAGTCTAAAGGGAAGAACAGCCATTTGGAGACATTGTGAAGGAAAAGTATAATGGCTTTGAGTCATTGGGGAGAAAATGAACTTAGCCTTTGAAAACCAAAAAGAACTCATGAAATTGAGAACTTAAAAGGTTTTTTTTTTTTTTTATGAAATGACTATGGCTACTCATAGTGACATTATTCCGATAACTGAATCAACTGCAGATTCCCAAAAATGATTCTTAACAAGAATCAGTTTATCTTAATTCTACATTCATAGTTTCACTGAATTTTGAACTTTAAAAGTAGCATGGACACATTACTTTAAAAATTGCTTTAGGATATTTATTTAATTTATTGGGAGCTAGTCAGTAGAGAAGATTTGTTTATAAGAAATTCAAATTCTAACTAAAACCTGAAATATCTACTTCTGAAGAAAGATAATGATTATAAAGATATATCCCTCTTTGCCAATGCCTATTGATTACTTAAGATTTCAAGACCCAGACCAAATGCACCTTCTCTAAAACTTTCTTTTATTTTCAGAGTGGAATTATTTATTCTTCTAATTTTTAACACGCTTTTATCTATTAAAAGTCATTCAACAGATATTTTTCAACAGCTATGTGGTATGCATTTTATTGTGTTGGAGATTTAAAATAAAAACAAAACAAACTGCTTTCAAGAAATCCAAATTCTAAGGATGAGAAAAGATAGATATATAGCATTTGGAAGTAATTCTCTCTCTCTCTCTCTCAAAAAAAAAGAAAGTAGTGAATAGAAGTCTAATTGTATAGTGTGACTTTGGGAATGGTGTGATAACGTATGGGAAGAAAGGGTTGCAAAGAGATTTTCAGAGAAGAGATGGTGTCTGAAATAAGCCCTGACAAAAAAAGTACTAAGTAGGCAAAGTGGAAAGAACCTATGTACATTTATTATATTGTATTAAAATATTTTTAAGATATCTACCCAACAAATCCTTAATCTGAGGACAAGGATACTTATAATAACTTTTTTTTTTCTGCTAGCACTTAGAAAAGTACCTAAATTTTAAATGTCACTAAACGAATTATTACTAAGTACTATGTAAATATGAAGACAAAAGAGTTGCTCTGAGCCAAGAGCTGGATTATGAAAACATCAAAACATAAAGATAAGAGTACTTTTATCCAAAACTTCTTAGCAATGAGATTCTAGCAAGAAAGTAGAATTGGTGACAACGTTTTTGAAATAGTTTAAGTTCTTCAACAAAATCAAACAGAACAACCAGGATAAACAAAACCAGAAGGACAACAAAATCAAAAGCCATAGAAAATACATATAATAATATTAGGTAAAAAAATATTCTCACATATCCTAAAGTATGATTGGAAGGAGATAAACCAACATCAACTACAAATCTACATGGAATCAATGTTCAGAAATGAAAAAAATAGCAGAAATTAAGGAAATATTTGAGAGGCTTACAATTTTGGGGATAACTAGTAGTTATTCACTCAAAATCTGTAAACTGAACACTGTAAGGGATTAACAAACTCCAAGAGCAGGTGAGTACAAAGGGCTATGATGAAGTCTGAAGGAAATAAAGTAGTTTGTGTCTCCTAAATGCTCAAAACTAGCCACAGCTTACTTTCAGGACAAAGACACACTCTGAGGAAAAATTGTTAAAAATAGATCCCAAATGTAATGCAAAAGGGACAACAAAGACAAAGAAAAAAGAAGATCCAGATCAAATGGGTGGGGGAACAGAGCCAGGAAGTCTCAAAAACTAAGGCATATATATTAAAATCTTTACAAAGAGGAAATTCTAGAGATGAAATTAGAAAAATAAAACCTTATCATGTCTCCTCTCTAAAAAAAGTTTAGGAAAAATAATCTTGCATACAAATCAGCAACAGAAACACAATGAAATCAAATCTCATACAATTGTAATTTTTACACAGCAATAAACAACCAAAAAAGTAAGAATCATGAAGAGTAGATGAAATATATAAAATTAATTGATAGCAATAATATGACATGAAATAGTTCAATATTAGTTCAACCACACAGTCAATTTTTTAAAGATGATCAATGCATTACTTCTTAAAAATAATAAGGAATTAAAAGACAAATATTTATAGACCTATAGTTATAAGAAACAAAGAGTTAAATTTTGGTCTCCCATGAGACTAAAATTTCATTGAGAATTAAGATCATTATTTAAATTTTTGTATAGTCTTGATGTTATTAATAAATAAATAAATTAATTAATTAATAATTAAAGCAATGATTGAATGATATAACGGCATTTCCTCCATAATCTCTAGAATTAACGCGCACACACACACACACACACAGAATTCATAAGATCCTAAAGACACTAAGCAAGATATATGAGAATAAAGAATTTATTTCTAGTTCAATAGATTTTGTTGTCATAATGAATGGCAGGATGATAATGATTTAATATTGTAAATAATTAGTAATTGTAAGTTTCTTAAAGTTAGTAACATTACATGTTTTTTTAATCATTTTCTAACCTATAAAATGAGAACTCTAGTTCTCTACATAAAGACTTCAAGCATGAAATGCAAAATATCTATATTAGCTTTTTCACCAGTTATAATTAATGTAGAGAAACCTGGCATTATATTTATTTCTCTGTAAAGACATACTTCATATTATTCAAAATTTAAGCAATTTGACATGACCCATCTATACGCCATCTGAAAATACTATTTGTGTCTTTATTACTTGAAATAGTTAAATCAATCTCTTAGACTAAAATCATTTTTGTATATAAAACTATTGGTGCATCTGACATCTGCACCAATTGTCAGCTATAGATAGTCATGTCCCTTAATGTTCCATGCATCTATTTTCAATCCAGTTCAAACCTTGTAATTAAAAACTCTTTAAATAGGATACAGATTTTTGGATAATGCAAAATCTTGATTAATTTCAAATGAGAGATGTGATATCACAGAACCTTTGTCTGATAAAAGACATTACATTTTTAAAGTTTTTTATTCTTGCTTCTCTAAAAGTAATAAATGGTGTTTTATACATATCTACTGGCATAGCAGTATTATAAGAATTGAAAACCTCTAATGAATGTATAAATATCACTGGCACATAAATGCCCTAACTAAGTGCAATTAAGTATAGATAAAATATTTAAGTGACCTTTTTTAAAATTTATAATAAAACTTGCTATGTTAGTTATGGATAGAAAATGATAAACTTTTATTGAAGTTTAGTTGTTGGGTCTTTGGTAAAATTTCTTTGTCATCTAAATAACTCCAAGCTCTCATTTATTTCATTTCCAGGCACATAATAAATGGCAACATGTCACAGCAAATCAGATTCATTCATGAATGATTGAAGATCTAAATTTTAATGTCTACCAATGTAGCATTCATGTTTTATATTACTTATTTTATTAAGAATTGCAAACAACGTGAATTTTCTATAGCTGACTACATAAGAAAATATAATCTGCTCAGTATTCTTTTTTCCTATTGGAAGCATCATCCCAATCTTTCTACCACTCCAGCCCCAATCTTTGAACTGCTAATGGAACAGTCAATTAAAGTATCTATTTAGCCCCAGAAAAATGGCAAGCTACTAAGTGCAATAAGAGTGTCTCTCCTCCATACAACCCAGACATTTTCCTTCAATAAATCAGTGCTACCAAAAATAAAAAAGTCTCCTGTATTTTGGAATCTTGGACAAATGGCAGAAAAAAATCAAAATAGTTAATTTGTTGCTTGCTACTACGTAGGTCAAAGGTCAGAAAACTATGACATAGGGATCAGTCTCCAATTTTTATAATTTTACTGTAACATAGTTACACCCATTTGTTTACATAATGTGTAGGGCTTATTTCACACTATATGGCTGGCAGAGGTGAGAAAGTATGAGAGATATCATATGGCCTACACATCTAAAATATTTACTTTCTGACTCTGTGATAAAAAGTTGGCTGATCCCTTACCTAGATCATTATAGCTGATATAACTTCTCTATTTTATGAGCCCTTTCTGTTCCAGTTACTATTATAAACTCATTTTTTTTCTCCATGTAGTCAGAGTTTGTGTGTCTAGTTTTCAATCAAAGAATATCAAGTGATCACAAAACAGTTTCCAGGAGTGAATCAAACAATATATCCTCTGAAAAATGTGTAGTAGTTGAAAATTTTACCCACACTAAGATGGGGAAATGGCGGTGAGACTGCTATTTAGAGACTGAGAAGAGACAGTAACTCCTTATGATATGCAATTGTAAAGCAGTTAATCTACTACGGCACCTGCATCTCTGAGAGAACAGAGAAATTCTATCTGCTACTGTAAAATAATTTGAACATTATGAAGAATGTAGACACTGTGAAATAGGATGCTTACTTAAAATAAGAAGAATATTTTTCTGAATTGATTTCTTTCATTTATGACCAAAGAAATATTACCAAAATAAGAAGGAAGAAAATCCTTGGGATAGATTACAAAGAAAAAAAGAAAGAATTCTCTAGGGATTAGAGACCACAACAATATTTGCATGTAGCATCAATAATAAAAGATAGCTGTCAGATGCAGGTGGGCATCTTACACTGAACGCTGTGATCTCAGAAGCTGAAGGAAAAGAGATCATCCCTGTGTTTGACATTGAAATCAAAAAGCTGCCAGACTTTAAGGGATCATGTTGGCCTACAAAACAAACATAGTGTCTGATGTAAACTGAAGATGACAGAGCCTTTTCTTAAATATACTGATTACTTCAAATGTTTAAAGTCATTTAAAGAACAAAAGACAAGGATGCTGGTTCAAAGGACGCAGTAATGATGAGAAAATTGTTTTGAGAACAAAAAACAGTGTGAAATTCCTTGAATCCTAGTATTAGAGAATAATCTTCTAAATAACTGATACATAAGTTCTATAAAACCATATAATCTTAGAATTATTTATTTTTTTATTTATAGGCAGAGAAGCTATGAGAATTATATTTTCTGACTGTTGCGACAGAATAGATAGAGGCACTGAAGTTTCTTAATATTCAGAACAAATATTAATGACAATTTGATACAAAGTCTGAAGTAGCTATAAAATTTTAGAATGGCTCTTAGGTTTCTGTACACTAGTGCTATTTTTTATAATAAGGAATATAAAAATAAAATATTGGTGATGGAATAGGGTGGCTGACTTCCAATTTAATGTATCTAATTTGAGTCAAATAAGTATCTATTTTCAGATATGGTATATAGTATATATCAGTTTATGTCAACTAGGGCAACAGAAACCACAAATTAATTTAAACAGGGATGTTTAATACAAAGGTTTATTAAGCTATGATAGAAGAACTACAAAGATCTTCAAAACTGCAAGAGAATGAAACTGTAGTGTCATTTTAAGCCATTAAATTCGACAGTTTGTGATAGCAGCAACAGAAAACTGATGCACCAGCCTTTCTTCATTCTCTCATTCCAACTTTCTCTTAAAGCCACTACAATCGGGCTTTTCCCAAGTACTCCAATCAAAATGTTTTCGTCAAAAATGCCACTAACTTTTATTAAATATAATGATCAACTTACAGTCTACCATATTCAACCTATCAGAAGCGGAAATTGCATTTAGTTACTGTCATTACTAATGGAGAAACAATGCTTCCTTTAGCATCAAGAACAGTATTTTAATTAATAACATACAGAAATTTCCACTTAGCTGAATGAAATTTTTAAATAATAGTAACAAACAAAATATTGAATAAAACACATAAACGTCTATCTACATAAAACACATGCAAAAGAACGCATGGTTTTGGAGGAGTTGTCTTAGTGATGGGACTGCATTTGGTGGTTATTTATATGATTCTGATCATTTTTCTTTACTCACATCATTTCTTCTGTTTGGTGTGTGTGTGTATGTGTGTTTGCTATATGAGTGAACTTTTTTTTACTTCATATTTAAACGGATCAGACTTTCTAACTTGCTGTTTTAGATGAACAAGAAGACTATCTAACTCTTGTCTAGCTGTCTAAGATGGTCAAACCTTGTCTATCTGTCCATTTCATTCTGGACAGATAGACAAGATGGTGGAAAATGGTACAAGAAACAGAAGCTAAATGCCTAGGAAATTGTTCTAGACCTAAGGGAGATGAGTAAAAACAACCTTAAGGGTTCTTCTAGATTATCTAATTTGTATTAATCAAATATGAACAATGCTAATAGTGACAAAGATAGTCTACTTCTAACCTGATTAGCTGCAAATAGCTGGTTCCATTAGCAATTAAGACATCATTTTAATAGATGTTAAACAAATATACAAAAAATGGCAATCTGCTGATCTTTATACTGTAGCTTTTCAGTATTTATTCAGTCCTCATTTGATGTTTTTTTTTTGTCCTAATGGACTCTCAAAGATTTTTAGAAGATGGAATTTTGAAATAGCTTGTAATTTTTTTTGAAAGTAGAGACCTTTGGCTTATATTGGCTTCTGAAATAATTTTGATAGATCGTAGATAGATAATTTTCACCAAGTAAATTTATTTGTAGTACTTTTTCAAAAATAGCATTATAATTATAAAGAATATTGTTTTGCCTAATGCAAAGCCATTTGGAGATAATTTCCTGCTCAATAAAGATTTTTTTTTTTCTTACAAAATTTTATGCACATCATTTTGGCCAAAGCAACTGTGGATGTTGATTACATGTCAGCTACATTAAACAGAATGTCCTGCTTTATAATTGCTAGGCTGTAATAAAAATTCTAGAGTAAGATTATGTGACAGCTGTTTCCCTGGTTTGTCTATAAAATTGAGATGTTTGTTTCATAAAGTAATTCCTATGATCAAAGATTGTTTTTAACATGCAAATAACAAATTTATTAAAATAAGAGAAATAGAAAATAATGATACAAAATGATTAATTTTGTTGCTGTTTTCTCATCACTTATAGTTTTCCTTAACAATAACTGTGTGCATAGAGTGCACACATGCTTATGTTTGTAAAATGTCTTATATAATACATATATGTAAATGTATACATATTTTTTCTTCTATGACAAATAAAAAAATCAGAAAGAAAGAAAGAGATCATAGGAAAAAAGAATAGAGATTATAGAATATTTCATTAAGTGGACATTTTACCAGCCCTCTATGACATTCAGAAAATATATTTTTCTACAATGATAACTTATACTATATGCATTTTAAATCAACAATTATACCACCAATCTAGTAATTATTTAAAATAATATTAAATGAAAAACTTTAACGAAGTGTTTGGCAGTTCCCATGCTTAAGTCATCTCTCTTTCTGGAAATATCCTTACCTATCTTTTCTTATTACATATATTATATGGTACTATTTTAAGATTTTTATATAACTCGAGCTTTTTTAAAAAATTGTCATCTGACAAAAGTACTTGTTTTCTCTTACAAGATCTGGTATTTTAAAGAGTAAGGTCATATATTTCTCTCTCTTTAAACTTTCAGCGCCTAATACTGTATATAAGTCTTCAGGTCAGCAGAGAATCTTGACTGAAGATGATATCATTGCCTTATAGATGGTATTTACCTGAATAAGATTATAAAGGCAGGAAGAGATGAAACAGGGAGGTAAATAGAAGTGGCAGGGAAGACTGAACAAGCGTCCCCTGAATTTATATAAAGAAAACCATAGTGTGATATTCTTGAAGCTATGTTAAGAGGGTATGTCATAAGAAAGAAGATGTAAAAGTTGTTAAGAAGTAAAATGAGATGCAGGTAAAGGATAGACTATTGGATTTAGTGATGCAGAAATCCTTAATCACATTGTTAAGTGCAAGTTGGTTGAAATTGTAAGGGTGAAAGCCTGTTGGAGTATGTTTAAGAGAGAATGAAAGGAAAAAATATCTGAAACAGGGCAAACAAAGGATTCTTTCCACGCATTTTATTATAAAGGAGAGCAGAGAAATGGGATGGGTGTGGAAATGAATGTGAAGTCAAAAGGAAAATTTTGTATTACTTATTTTCTTTTACATGGGAGAAATAGAGGCTACTTTTATATTGTGCATTATTAATTATATAGTATGGAAGAAAAATTGATAAAGTGGGAAAGAGAGAGTAGAACTGAGATTGTCCTTAATATGACTCTTGGCATATGTGCAACACAAACATAAAAGAGAACCCTTGTGCAACTGATTGCACTGTTTATCACAGAAAGTCCATGCCAAAGAAATAGAGACTTTTGATCATTGATTATTTTGTATTCTGTGAGAGAGACTGGAAAAGCAATGTTGGAATCAATACTGGTACACAGACTGCAACATATATGGCAGAGAGGTATTTTGACAACACATGAATGCCAGTGCACTGTTCGCCTTATTCACTGAAAACACTTTGTGATTGGTGATATGTCTCCTGATCTTATTTATGTGCTGGAGAAAAATATAACAAAATACAAAAGCTGTCACACCACTTCTACTTGTTATATGTAGAAATCTTCATATGGTCCTGAAAATACTTTGACATAATTTTCATTTAAAGATAGACCTATGAATTCACTATAGCCGTATATAATTTTCATGGCATGAATTATAAACCCATAGTTTACTTTCTCCTAAAAAATGTGTATGCCATGCAAGTGCTTGAAAGTGACACAATTATTAATATAACATTGAATTTATGCCACATAATAAAAATAATAAACCAAACTACATCAAAGTAATAAAACTGCAAGATGGAAAACTACAGAGTAGCTGGTATGTCAGAGCCAGGTCAATAACTGTGTTCTGAGAATTTTATAGCAAAACAAAGCAGACTCAAAATTTTAAATGTGAAGATATTTCAACAATATATTTTTTGTCTACTGAAATGTTATAAACCTAATATATTGCAAATGTGCTCAAAGAACAGAAAATGACATTAGAAGATATCTATGTAAATATCTCAAAAATTAACTTCCAGTGCTTTACATCTTATTTGAAAGATTGTCTTAAACTTTTATAATCCACAAATATTCTAAACAAATCTTTATAAATTTTGGAATTTAAATCAAACATTAATAGAAATTTACTATTATTTGTCTATATTAAACTAATTTTTAGAAAAAAGTTTGAAAAAGTATAAAACCAAAAAACAACTATTAAATTATATTAACTTAGCTAGAGTAATTTAATTATAATAGAAAGATAAATATTAATTATTTTTTGTAAAAAAAATTCTTGAAATTTAAAATGTAAAAGAAAAGAAAACCATTTTTTCCATATTTTTACTCTTCAACAGCAACTAAAGTTTAGAACTATTACTCCATCATAAGAAAAGATGAAATATTATCATTTGCAAAAACATGGATGGATCTTGAGATTATCTTGCTAAGCAAAATAAGTCAGACATAAAAAGTCAAGAACAATGTGATCTCACTCATAGTTGGATATAAAACTGAACGTAACAAGCAAGCAAGACAAACAGAGATTCATGGACCCAGATAACAGTTTAGTGGTTTACCAGAGGGAAAAGGTGAGAAGAGAGGAAGATAAGGTAAAGAGAGGAAGATAAGGTAAAGGGGGTCAAATATATGGTGATGGAAGGAGATTTAACTTTGGAGGGTGATCACAGAATGCAAAATACATATGACGTATTATTAAATTATACATTTGAAACCTATGTAATTTTATTAAACAATGTCGCCCCAATACATTTAATAAAAATAAATAAATAAAAGGCATTAGCCTTGGGCAGGGGACAGTGGGGGGAGAGGCGGAAATACTGTCTTCGAAACACAATTGGTTGAATCCAATGTGAAGGGTTTACTACAAAGTCAAAAATTATACGATTTTCAAATGTGCAAGGTCAGTGCTCCTATTTCGTACATTGTTCAAGAGTGGGCAGGTGTATTAATAATTGAGGAAAAAAGGCCTAATTCATATTATGCAAATCTTTGTTTACAAAATTAAACAGGCTCAATCAGTTAGGAAACTACATATCAATATGGTTTCTGAATAATACTAAAATTATCATCATCCTAGTCCAGAAGTACACTGAGAAGAAATCAGTGGGACTTCTTATAGTTTAGTCTCTAAAATGCAAGGATACTCATCTTCACAAATATTTATCAATATAATTAATCCTATTAGCAAATAAAAGACTAAACAAAAGAGAAGAAAGTATATGATTTAAGTATGTGGAAAAATACACCTAGCAAACTTTAATATCCTTTCTTAATCACAAGTTTATATTATAAAAACAAATCTCTACTACATATAACATCTGTGACAAGTATACTGTGTTCATATATTTCCATAATAATTATTAATATATGTAATACATAAAGAATAACATTCACAGCTGACAGAATCTGTATAGGAATAAATCACATAAAGGTTTACAAAAACTGATGGAGTAATATACAAAGTATCATTAATGTATATGAAACCATCAGTTCAGAACTAAAATTCACAATTTCTAATCTACCCTTTGACTTCATTTATTTATTTAAATTCTTAATGCAATCGTTAGATAAGCTCAGTATGAATTCTTTTTCCAAGTGAAGAGAACTATCAAGTGCTAGGTATTCAAGTTCTCAGTGACTGGCATTAGTACCATGTGCTTGAATATTTTAAAAGTTCATTATCTTTTCCTTAGTATTAAAAATTGTTATTTTTAGTTCTAAAATGATAGGTTTATGCTATTCAAAATTCTGAATATATTACTGAGACAAACCATCTTACTAATTACCTTAAAATGATAATTGTATTACCGAAACTATCGTGTTATGGAGAATTGGTTTTATTCCATTCTTTGAATAAGAAGGTTATATGAAATAGATTTACTCTTAAATATCAGTAATTTTCTACAAAATCATTGAAAGTGAGATTATAGCTTCCAGTGACTTTGAAGTTCATCATTTGGTTTGTCTGCTTCATTTTATACATGAAACTAACTGGTCAGTGAATTTCACAATGTCTCTATATCTTGGCATGTCAAGGAGTAGCACTAGAATTACTAATTCAAGTCCCAGTATGTTTTATTTTTCTCTAACACACACTTAGCATTTACTTTGTTTATAAATCTTGGATTTGAATCCCAGTTCTGCCATTTACATACAATGTAAATTAAGGCAAGCTACTTAACTTTTCTATTCCTCGGTTTCTTTAAAATTAATAGTACTCACACCTCATGGAGTTATTATTAGTGTGCAGTGAGTTAACATACAGAAAGTGTTTAGAACAGTGCCCGGCACATCATGAGCTTTCTGTACTTGCCTTTATTATCAATCAAGTTACACTCCTTATAGAAAATATTTCACCTTTCCTAACTTAATCTGTCATTCACCAAACAGGTAAGTACATGTGCCACTAATAGTCATCTTTTTTCCCCCTACATAAATTATCATGTTAGAACAACAACTAAAAACTTTGAGGTAAAAATTAAATTTTGAACAAAAAGGTTTGTTTGTTTGTCTTCCTGTCTGATACAACGTAAGCAGGTAGAAGAGAGCCCAAGGAAAATCCCAGTAGGACTGTACTCTGGTCATCTGCCCATATTTCTTTTTTTTTTTAGATAGAAAAATACTACAGCTAGAAAAAACATCATGATATTTAAGCATCTTTTCTTTAAAATGTTTTGAAAACTGAGGCACACTGATATGTGTTCCTGTTAGCGAGAGAAAAGACTGTGGAGCTGGGCAATTATTCACCTTTCAAAGCAACAGCATAGCTCTCCAGAGGGTTGCACATCCTAGGTACCACACTTTTCCTTTTAAATTTATGACACTGTTGTGCTATTTTTTTTCCGCTGCAGTCAGATTTTCAATTTCACGTTTTTAATTTTTATTGTCCATTGCCCATTTTTACTAACCCATCTTAAATGTTTGGAATTGGGGTTTTATTATTTCAAAAGTGCTGTGCCAGATGTCATGACATTCTCAGCCAGACCTCCCAAAGAAGTGCCACCTGCTAGCAATTTGCACTCATTTATGTCATCTAACTGATCTTATCAGTGAGCATTTAGGTTGCTAAATAGGTGGCGAGAAAAAAATAATCTACTTGTTTTTAAGACCAGATTCTTTAACACTTTTTTTAAATCATTAGTTTTTTTGTTTTGTTTTGTTTTGAAGAAAATATACTAGTAATTGTTGAGGACATTATCTGAAAATGCTATGTAAAAAGTTTGAAGGGGGATAGAACTATAAATACTGCCAAGTAGCTCTGTCCCTGGCCTTGGGAAAATTATTTGCCAACTCTAAGTCTTGGTTTCCTCATTAGCAAAATGTGTCTGATTAAATAAAAATTTTTTAGGATTATAAACATACTTGAGGTTAACTGTCACATAGTAGATACTTAGTATTTTGTTGTTTTTCTAGCATGGGTAAATTTAAATTTCTAAGAAAACCTGGGGAAATATAGGTACTGTGCAAAAGTAAGTTATTAACTAATTGATTATGGCCTTTTGCCTTTTCATTTCTACTGCTATTACTTTAGTTCAGGCATCATTCTTTTCTGCATGGACTATTAAAGTAACCTTCAAACTTCAGTGTTCAAAATGGTCTCCCAATAGTATGTTTTCTCCATCTTTGACCTCTCGAGGACTGCTATTATGGAATATTATTCTTAAAACACAACTCTAAATAATCTTCTTTTCAATGATTCCTCTTGGCTTACAGGATATTAAAATCTTTTTTTCTGTATTCAAAGACCTTCATAACCTGACCACAACCCTTTCTTTCCATCTTTATTTACAGGTACTTTCTGTCATGCACTTAAGATTCACTCTCACATCTCTGCTTCTGCCCATCCATTTTCTATGTTTGAAGTGCTCTTACTTCCGTACAAAAATGAAAGCTTACCCATTCTTCCAGGACTACATGAAATACTAGGTCTGCTGAAAAGTTTTCCCTAAAAAGACTCTCTAACACAGCAGAAATACACTTCACCCTATAAACCCATAACTCTCATGACTGGTTGGAACCTTCCATTTTGCATTAAAGCTGGTTTTTATAAGTGCATAAGTTTTCTACAAATTTCCCACCCAAACCTAAGATTCTTGGCTTCTTAGAGCAAAAATATTTTTTCATGTCTATTGCATCTGGTTTTTATGATCTGCACATGTGTTAGATTAAAATTTCTTTTTTTAAGGGGGTCTGTTTTGCTCTCAAACTACTTATCTAAATATATAATGCAAATCCTTTTGCTTTAAATTAAGCTTTATATAGTTTCATTTGGTGATATATTTAGATTTCATTCAGTATTTAGTTATAAGCTATACAAGTAAACTTTTAAGACAATATCATTGATGATGGAAGAAAGGTACATTTCTGAGAACACATGATATTTGTTAGAAAGACAAGGAGACATAAAAATTTTTTTTAAGTAGCTGACCTATTCATAGGTTATAAAATACACAAATATGTATGCAATAGAATATGGAATTGGTGTCTCCTGTGCAGTAATGAGGGTCCATGGGCTAATATCCACTAATCTTCTGTATCTTCAGAAACTCATTGAGAAAATAGATTGTCTAATCATAAATAGCAAATATATTTTTTCATAATCATTTGAAAAATTTGCTAACCAAATTTGTAATTTGATGAAACATGTAGAATGAGTATGTAATTATTATGTTATATAAATTAGATTCAACATTTATTAAGCATTGGCCAAAAATAGGTTACTTGAAAATAACATATTCATTTAGCATGATCACTACATTCATTGCGTAGCAGTAAAAAAATGTAATACCATATTCCAGAATCTTCATATTTATTCATATTTTTTTAAATGAGTAATATTTTTAAAATGTAATGTGATTCTTGATAGTTATATTGGCATGAGATTTCAACAGAGACTTAATAAAGGCCTGTAGTATGCAAGATAGAACAAAGCCCATCTGATAAACTTTATACTTCATACTTTATTTTTCTACTCTTTCTTCTTCCATAACCTCTACAAATTAATTTGTCTGGGGACTAGCAGTTATGATATAAATTTATTCATGACAAAATTTCTCATTTCTCTTTGTTACCACGAAGAAAATAAAAGGAGCATTATTATCACTTAGTCATTAAAACTTACTTGTTCAAGAATAATCAATGAAAAAATGAAAGCTGTTCAGTGTTTTTAATACTAAAGTGGCATTAGGACACTTCCATGCCCAGCCATACTGATTTTTATATGCCTCAAAAAATGAAATCAGAATGTCAGCATATAAAAAAAAGTAGTATATGTATAGTAAGACAAATATGTACACATAGAATTTTATGTGGGATGGTTAAAATGTGATGTAATTTTCATTGCCTTATATTTCAATAAGTTATATTTCTACCTATATATATTTGGGCAAATAGATATTCTGTTTAAAATGTGGTCACTCTTAGATTTAACATAAAATAACAGGGCCAGAAAAAGCTCCGAGAAGGGTAAATTTTACCACCAACTAGATAGATGCTAATTGTCTTTCTAATAAAAGAGATTGCATAACTCTTGGTGATCTCTGAAAGAAATTCTGTCTAAACAAAACTTACCTCTGCATGCTTTTTTCATATAAAATAAAGCTCCATGGTTGAGCTCTCCCAAAAATTCATATATAAATTATACTTATGATGCTCAAGTAGTATAGAAAACCTGCTGATCTTTGTTTGAGTTTTTACTTACACTGTAGAATATGTAACTAGTAAAAAATAACTTTTATAACTACAGAAACAATGGTTAATTATGTTAGTGATAATCCAACAAATTTCCACATCTTTTCTAAATTCTAAATTTTTCACATACCACTGAAAAACATTCTTTAAGAATTTCTTTGCAGCATGATAATCAGACTTGATGTGATTTTTTAAATAGGACTTTAAATAGGATTTAGTTATACAAATGATTTATTACATGGCTTTTGACTTTGGTGATAGAAGGTAAGACATCTAGGCAGCAGCAAGTTTATCCAATTCATTTACTTTATTTTACTTCTAGAGTTAAACTTATACCTTTAAATTCAATATTTCCATTATCTTGTTTGTTAATTTAAGGCAAGAAATCAGATTCTTTTCAAATTAGTTCAGCAGAAAACTTCTTCTGGAAGTATGTGGTCAAACAATTCTACTGCAAATGTATTTACTAATTTAGTTGTGTGGGCTTTTTTTTGTTTTGTTCTGTTTTTTATTTAAAGAAAGCAGAATGTTGCTGAGGTAATGATGAAAGGCCTACACCCACAAAGGGTGACTGTTGATGGTGAGCAATATTCTGCAGCCATTTTTTTCTTTTAAGATAATTCTAAGGATAGGAAAAGAGGATGAGGTTGCAGAAAAAGGGCTAGAGGAGATGGCTGCAGTTGACAGTCAGAGAAAGGAGCAAATATTTTGGTATTGTTTGACAGAATAAATAAAATTTATAGATGAGAGCAACCAAGGTTTTAATAAAAATGAAGGACATAGAAATCATGTCATAAATATCAATTTTTTTCCTCTCAGGATGTTTTCAAAGTTATGAACTATGTGATAAGAGATGAAGAAAGTAAGCCAATACTTTCTGTAGTCTCACCGTACTGAGTAGACAAAAATTATAAAGTTCAGAATCCATTGGGGGACCAGCCTCAATGAGTACCCAGGGCTTTCAGTTTGGATCACTGAGGAACGTGCTGAGAAGTTATAGACACATTATTACTACTGCTCTAGCACATCTCAACCTCATCAAGTTTATGATTACATTAAGTTTATCAGTTATCTGTTCTGTCCTTCTGACAGAGGAAGGATAAATCCTCTTTGATGGAAGATGGCAATTTAAAACCTCTATTTTTTAAACAATATCTGATATTCAATAAAAACTATGAGATTTGCCAAAAGATAGGACCAAATAAAACAAAATACAAGAGAAAATATAAATCCTTAGGTAATCTAAATATTGGAATTTTCAGACAAGAATTTTACAATATTTACATTTAATATTTTTAATGAAATAGAGGGAGAGATGCAAAAAAACAAAAAAACAAAAAACAAAACAAAACAAAACAAAAACAGATGAAGAGACAGAGAATAATACCAGAGAACTGGAATCTGTAATACTGAAAGTGAAGCACCATGCTTTAGTATAGTTTCTTCCAAAGTTGTAAACTCCTATATATCATTAGCTCAAACCATATTCAACCTA
The DNA here is from genome assembly GCA_004027375.1 of Macroglossus sobrinus. Lineage (NCBI taxonomy): Eukaryota > Metazoa > Chordata > Mammalia > Chiroptera > Pteropodidae > Macroglossus > Macroglossus sobrinus. Next base: position 350,707 of record PVKZ01000887.1, read on the forward strand.
CAATATAGGTGTATGATAGTTTTAAAACATAATGAGTTATATCTTTCTTGAATTCAAGTACTAATTAGAGAAATTTGGAATATGTATTGAATACTATTGCAATATGTTTTTAATAGGAAAATTTGACTCAATAAATGTTTAAAATAAAACAAAGATTCTCACTGGATACTATCTTTCTTTTAGCCTGTTGTTTTTTAAGGAAAAAAATTAGTGTAAACTTGACCTTTCTCTCTGTCCCATATTAACTGTTTAAAAGAAAGAGTGAATTTTATGTTTGGTAAAGTGGTAGAAGGAATTCTTAGGTGACTTCAAAGATTTCCAACCCCTAGTATTAACACAATTTATAATCTCTTCCCCTTATTTTAGGAAGAATCTATGAATATGAATATGATGGAATTTACTCATGATGACATTACTTTACATGGTAAAGGTGAAAGCATTTTGTGGATATATGTAAAGTTCTAATCAGTTTGACTTTGAGTTAATCAAAAGTAAGATTATTCTTGGTGGGCATGACTTTATCAGGAGAGTCCTTAAAAGACTGTTTAGGCTTTTGTTAGTATCAGAGAGATTATCCACTTGGTCTTGAATAAGAAAGCTGCCATGTATTCCACAGTAGCAAGAAAATGAACTCTGCCAATGGTTACATGAGCTGAGATGAGAAACCTGAGCCTCAGTCCTGGCCAACATCTGTATTACAGACATGAAATTCTGACAATAAGACCCATATTAGCCATACCTAGACTTCTGACCTACATGTGAGACAATGCATAAGTATTGTTTTAAACTGCTAAATATGTGGTGATTTTATGTAGCAATACAAATCTAATACAGTAAATTTGGAAGACCGTGAGAAAGCATTGTTTGGTCATTTAGTCTCTGGGAGCTGCCTGACCACAGATGCACGGGACTATCCTTGCATGGAAATCCTGTGATCTTTCTGGTTGTGCCCCTAAGTAGGTTGGTTACTAAGCTGCAACCAGAGATAAGTAGTAGCAAATTCTCTTCTCGCATACATAAAATCATGTTCTTCACTCAGCTTGATTAATAATAAAGTTTGGATCTTAGTTAAATCCTGAATAGCTCTCTCATATGGTTCTAAATTAATTTGGTGAAAAGAAATACACATTCTCTTTATTAGATGTTTACAAGCCCAAAAATCTACAATATTTTTACTTGTCATATTATAATAATGTATCACCAATAGTATACATCATTATTGCTGACCAAAACGATTGAAAGAAAAATGAAGCAACCAGAAAAATAAAGTGCATCATGGGGAAAATGATATTTCTTCATCAAAATCTATACCAATTTTAATGTTATCATCAAAATAATCACCCCTGAGTTTCATTATTTCTTCCAGATTTTAAATGGGTTAAAAATATAACTTTTCTTTTTAACTTCACTTTTACAAAGATGGTCACAGTAGAAAAAACCATGACGAACATACCGTCCTTGAATGACGTCTGAGTTGTTGGTTGGAATGAATTTGCATAACGGGCAGCTTTGAGCTTCCTAAATCTCCTTGGCAGAAATAATGTCCCAATTGTTTTTTTTTCCAGAACTAAGATAACAATGTCCTAAATAAAATTGTCACTAAATTTCTTTTTGAATTCCGGCTGCATGACTGAATAAATATTGTCTGCTGAAACTAGCTGTGAAGATAAGTATTTCATGACAGTTAATATATTTCATATGCAAATGTTTTGGCCTCTTTTTATATTGGAAGCATGGAAGAAATACTTTGTTATCTATTTAATTTAGAATGTACTATCAAATAAGATGCATAAATCTCTGATATTAAATAGCTATCTTATTGTATCATGTTATTAAAATGGCACATTTTGTACTAAGGACAATTCAGTGGTAATATGCTGATTTTGATGTGCATGAAGTACTACCAGAAAAAAAAGTCTTATTAAATATGAATTATTCAAGTAAAATCTGCAGTATTTTCCAAAATCACTAATATCCCTCCCAAATACAGACACATATACTTAAACATGGTCTGATACCTCAATTTTCCAAATTCATCTGAATTTCTGCCCAAAATTAAATCATCATATATTTTATCATGAATATCTCTGGATTTCTTGAAACTTTAAGAGAAATAGGTATATTGTTTCTCCTCTACATAAGACACCTCAGTTTAGATTATTTTTAAATGAATCTCTTTTCTGTGCACATACTTTGCTTAATTTTATTTTAATTTATCACTTTGATCTAAAATATGTATAATTTCTACTTTAAAAGATTCCTAAAACTTATTTTTTGATATACTATGAGCTTTAAGTCTCATAAGCATTTTAAAATAAAAGTATGCTAGATGAGGAATATAATAACATTTGTATTTTAGATACATATGAATGATTTTTCAATCCCTAAAGGCAGTTCCATATTTGCAAATTCTAAAATACAATAGATTCATGTTTGTTTAAATATTAATTGCCCTTCCTTCCTAGATAGAGAAGCACAGTGTTTTAATGTCATTTGTACAAATAATGAATAGTCTTTTGTAAAAATTCCCACTTTTCTTTAAATTTTTAATTCTGCTATTATCCCATTGCATAGTGGACCTACTTTTAGTCTCCCATAAACTATCCTTTTGTGCTAGCTGCTAGCTCCCTTCCTAATTAGTATTCTGTTATGTTTTAAAAAGTGTACCAATATATTCCCTTTCATAAAATACGATAGCTTTTCATATTTCCAGAAGTAAAAATAGATGATCCTGAAATCACCATGACACAGAAAATTTATTTGAATTCTTAGAAACATTAAATCTCTGAAAGAAAAATTTAGCAGGAAGATAAAAGACCAAAGATCCAGAAGTGAGAAAGGATTCACACTTTTCATAGAAAGTGGAAGAAGAATTGAAAGAATGAGGTGTTAGATGCAAGAGAATATAATGATAACCTTGTGTTGGATGATTAAAGCCAAGGGAGGGGAAGGGGAACAATAAATGTGTGAAGGTTGAGAAATGCAGAAAAGAAGGCATAAAAGTGACTGAACGAAAGAGCTCCTTCCATTGCATCTGAAAAGAAAAAAGTATTTTCTGCAAAATGGTAGACAAAAATTCAAATTGTATAGAGACTGAACAAATGTTTAACCTATTATCTCAAAGTTGGTCTCTTCCTAATTAAGTCTATTCTTATGTAAAATAAATGAATATTTTAATATTTATTTTTCTGTTTATTAATAACTAAAAGGAAAAGTTTTGTGACCCTCTAATGAATTCTACACTAATTTCTGTATCACTCTTTTCTCAAGCAGTCACAACAAATATTAAATGGAAACTTGAGAAATTAAAAGGAGAAATTTTTATCACTATAGTTGTAAGCCATTAAATAAACAATACAGTCGTTTACCATAGTATAGATCACTGTATTAGTCAGGCTTTTCCAGAGAAGTGGAACCAATTTATATATTTATGTATATATAATTATATATATATATATATTAATTTATATATATAAAGTATACATATACACACACATATGTATATATAAAAATTAATAATGGATGTGTATGTCCAAATTCATGTGTATGAAGAGATTTACTTTAAGGAATTAGCTCACACATATGTGCAAGCTGTTAAGTTTTTAATCTGTAGGGAAGGCTGGCAGGCTGAAAATCCAAGCAGGACTTCCAGGACACAGTTTTGAGGCAGAATTCCTTCTCCAGGGAACCTGCTTTTGCTCATAAGTCCATCAACTAGTTGGATAAGGTCCATCCATATCCTCTAGGATAAACTCCTGTACTTAAAATCAACTGATTATAGATATCAGCCACATCTACAAAATACATTCACAGCAACATTTAGTCTAGGGTTTGAACATACAACTTGAGACCATAACTTAGCCAAGTTTGAATAAAAGTAACCATCACAAGTCCTAAACATTAAAAAAAAAAATGAAGAAGGAAATAAAAATAAAAAAAGATAGGGTCTTATAAATAAGATGAAATGCAAATTTACAGAATGTAATCAGTTAGACTTACAAAATGACAATAAGAGTTACAAAAAAGATATTAGTTAATAACTGACATATCCATTCTTAGGTACCTATGTGAGACTACTGTTCTGGAGTACATGTTCCCGTAAAGATGACAATCACCCTGGGGTGCTGGCTGCCTCTTCTAAACTCAGCCTTGGATATAGTGAAGTAACTAAAAATAGGTTCAAGGACCAATCACATTGATATAAAAGCTATGAGAAAACTCTGTAAGTTGGTTTTAGGGTACCAAATGAAAAGAAAAATATTAGCCTAAAGTTAAATAGTCTGGGCATGAAAACAAGAGTACTTTTTTAAATGTGTCATTTTCTCTCTTTCTTATTGCCTTGGATACCCAGTAGCCACAGAAAGACAGAAAAATAGTGGCCAACCCAGCAGTATCAGGACCCCTAGGTTAATATACAGGCAGTATTTCAGACTAATCTGGATGAATCTTTCCATCTTTCAGATTATTGTCCTCCCCCCATTTGTCGGCATCCTGGATCTAGGTAATTTTAAATAAGGATAATAGCAGAGGTACAGATGTAATCTTATAGACTTTCTTCTAGTATACAATTTATCCCTACCTCAATATTATTATGCAAGGCACAGCTAGCATCTGGCTTTAGCTGCTCCTCTGTGGTATACATCATTAACTGCCATGAATAGAGCTCCAAGAGAACAAGAACTCACAGGAAAACAAAATAAATATCTGGTGTGCTGTAGATGAAAGAGAAAGAGAAGGTAGTGCAGATGAGACAGAATTAACATAAGTAGTAGGTAATAATTTAAAATAAGCATATTCAATATCTACAAAGAGGTAAGGGAAGATATCAGAGCAGGAACAAAGCACATGAAGTCATAAAAAAAAACAAACAAACAAAGGGTGTTATTAATGAAAAGCCATAGTTGAGATAAAAAAAAAAATCTACAGATGAACTGAGTTCTAGAATGAAAACAAGAGAGTTGAATTATTGACCTGCAAAATTAGGCATGATAACTTTGGAAAAATTAAATCTCAAAATGCAAATTTTTTGTCTAGTTAAGAGAAGAAAAATTAAAATTCTAAGCAGCTATATTATAAAATGAGGCAGTTGAATGCAATGACTCCAAGGCATACTGTGATGAAAATGGAAATCTCTAGTTTCTTTCTGGTTTTATTGAAGAATTAAACTGATCTTTAGTTGTCTTCTTCATCTCCTTCTCTTCTTGTTCTATAGAAGGAAAGAAACTCTCAGGTTTATCCTTTGAAAATAGATATTGGTGAACGGAATAAAAATGAAGATATTCAGAGGGATTTAAATCCCAGAAGATTTAGGACCATCTGACCTCTCATCCCAAAGTTAGTCTCCAGAGATCCAGGTAAAAACAGAGGAAAGGAACAGAAATACTGACAGTTATTTCCTGTTGGATATCGAAGGAAGAATTTTTAAAGGAACTTATAGAAGAAATCCAAGAACATCATGTTGCAAATTAAGAAATGAATAAGAAAGAAAGTGTAACAAGCAAAGAAAGTCCTTTTCAAGGGGAGATAGGCTACATGACTTCCAAAGGGGGGATTTTAAAGAGGTAGATTGGAATTGGTGATTCAGAGTTTATGTGTATCTGCACTTTACTGCTTAAAGACAAGATTTTTTTCCAATTTTTTTCACCAATTTATAACACCACCAGCAGTATGAGAAAGATTTCATTGTTTCATATTGTCATTAATACTTTATTTTTTAATAAGTAAAAAATTGGGTCTTTTATTTATTAAATTTTATTTTATAGAAGATAAATAAAAATGAATTTTTCAATCAAGTTGGTTTAAATTGGTATGCATTGTGGTTTTATATGTGTATTTATGATTATTAGTTAGGTTAGGCATATTTTCCTAGGTTGATTTGCTATTTATCATCCTCCTATAGAAAGTCTATTCATTGACTACTCATTTGAATATCTTTCTACAGGAGTGCTTATCTTTTTCTTATTGATGCATAGGTTTATATATTTAAGATACTACTTCTGTATTGATTAAATCTGTTGTAATTTTGTCTTCATATTTCTGGCTTGTTTCCATTCTTTATAGATTCCTCTAATAAACACACTTATTTAATATTAATGTGGCTTAATTTATCAATCTTTATCATAATTTGCAGGTTTGTATGTGTGCCATGTTTAAGAGAACTTCCCTATTCAAATTCATTAGACATTTCTTTCATATTTTCTTCTAAATTGATAGAAATTTCTATGTATGATTTAGAGGAGTTTAATCATTTATTATGCATAACCAGTATCCAAGGAACACATAATAAGTTCACCATTTTTCTCTTGATGTACAATAGCACATTAGATTTCTATATATTTATGGATCTCCATCTTAACTTTCTATGTCCTCAATTAATCTACTTATCTGCTTTACAGACTGAACCATAATATCTTAATTATTACTCTTTTCTAATATAACTTGAAGTCCATTAAGGTAGTATTACTCATTCATGTTCTTTTTCTTGAAAAACATTATTTATTCATTGATCCTTACACTTCTATATTAATTGTATAATCAGCTCTTAATATTTTATGAGAAAAAAACTGGGATTCAAATGGAATTGCACTGAGTCTATGAATTAATTTAAAGATAGCTCAGATCTTTTGATGTTGTCCTGCTATCCATAAAAATTTAAAGTTTTGACAGGTTCTAAAGGAATCAATCAAATTCCTGGTGTGGTCAACAGAGAAAAGAATGGAATGAGGGAGATCAGTTTAGAACTCTTAAAAGTATTACAGATTAAAGTATATGGTGATAGAATAATGTCCCTCTCCCAAGATATCAATGTCCTAATCCCTAAAACCTGTGTATGTTACCTTAAAAGGCAAAGAAACTTTGCAAAAGAGGTTAACTTAAGAATCCTGACATGGGTATATTCTACTGCATTATCCAGGTAGGCTCAATGTAATTACAAATGTCTTTATAAGAGGAAGGCAGGAATATCAGAATGAGAGACAAGGAAGTAACAATGAAAGCAGATATCAGAGAGAAAAAAAAGTGAAGTTGCTATGATGCTGACTTTGAAGATAGAAGGTGGATCCGTAAGCCAAGGAACATAGGTAGCCTCTAGAAGCTGAAAAAGGCAAAGATAGGGTTTCTCTCTTGAAGGCTTCCTGGAACTTTGATTTTAGGTCTTTTGAACCGTAAGACAGAAAATTTTGTTGTTTCAAGCTGATAGGTTTATAGTATTTATTAAAGCAGTGATAGAAAACCAATCCAAAGTGGATGGCAAGTTAGACTAGTAAATCAGCAGTGCAAGTGGTAAGAATTGGGTGAATTCATTATAAAACTTGAGTGAGAACCAAATATTTGTTAAATGATTCATGTGAATTATGAGACTCAAAGACAAATCTAAGGTTTAGAGCTTAAGCAACAGGAAAAATAATGTATAATTGATGCAAAAATGACATATAACTGATGTATAATTGATCTGGAAAGATAGATTAGAGACAAGGAGATGGATTTTAGTCACTTTAAAGTCAAAGTGCCTGTTAGATACCCAAATGGAAAAGTCAGATTGGCAGAGAGCTGGAATCATGATATAGTTTTGGAGATCACCAGTACTTAAAGACTCTGAGAATGAATCAGATAATCTATTTAGTAAATAAAAACAATAAAATGGACCATGGACTGAAAACTATATAGTTTAAAGATCAAGAATATGAAAAGTAATCACTGAAGTAGAGAAAAATAATCCCTTTTATCAGGAAAAAATAGTGTTGGATTCTGAAAGTTAAGTGAAGAAAATGAAGGGAGTGATCAACTGTATCCTGAGGCTGATCAGTCAAGAATGATGAAAACATTAATGGCTACTTGGACCGGAGTAATTTAAGCAAAGTGATAGGAACATAAACCTAAAGAGACTGAAATAAGAGAAAATTAGATAATAGAAATTGATAGTGAAGATGACAACTTTTTATAAAAATTTTCTGAAAGACCAAAGAAACAGGGTAGCTTAACAGAAAGGCAAGTTTTCTTTCTTATTTTGAGATCTATTACATAATTTCATGCTGAAGAGAATGATCTAGCAGAAAATTGTTGGAGTGATAAGCTTGGATTAAAGGAATAGGGATTCACTAGAATATTGTGAAGTCTGGCTTATCTAGCAGGAAGGAAGGAAATGGGCTAAGATATGGTGCTAAGAGCCTGTAGATGTTCTCTACTGGTTTATTTAAATTTTTCCAGTTTTATTGAGATATAATTGACATATAACATTGTATTAGTTTAAGATATATAACATAATGATTTGATATATGTATATATTGCAAAATAATTACCACAATAAGTTTAATTAACATTTATCACTTCACATAGTTACAATTTTTTCCTTGTGATGAGAACTTTTAAAATTTACTCTCATTAACTTTCAAATATGCAATACAATATTATTAACTACAGTCACCATGCTGTACATTACATCCCTGAATTTATTTATCTTATAACTGGAAGATTGTACTTTTTGACCACTTTCATCCAATTCCTCCACCTCCCACCTCTCAACCTCTGGCAAACCACCAATCTTTTCTCTGCTTCAAAATTTTTATTTTATTTTGATTTATTATGTTTTATGAGTGAAATAAGCAGCAATATTAACAGTTGAATCAAAATCAAATACTGAATGCTGGAAAAATAGAAGGACTATGAGAGTCATATGTGAGAATATTATGACTACATAATTGATAAGATTGTTTGGCAGGCATAGCCTGGGTGGATATGGATGAAAACGTGTTTGGGATTCTGCCAGGTTACTATGACAAAGAGAGAAAAAGTCAACAAGTACTGTGGATTTATGGAAGGAATGGTGTATGGCCAATAGTATCTAATCTCAATAATGAGAGACACTGAGGACATAAGGCAGTGGAAATGTGGGAGAATAGTGATAGGATCAATAAATTATAGCTTCTTGTTGAGCTAATAATTGTTGGAGTTTGGTTAATAGAGGTTATGATTTGGAGAAACAGGAGGAGGTTAGTAGACAGAGAGTAACTAACTTAACTGCATTATGGAGGATGTGTAGTTATTGGTAATGATGATATTCAGATATGACCATGGCCAACGTAGTGGGAAGATACTATTAAAGGAAGGGAACTGAACAACCAATATATTAGATCATTTTGTGGCTATTAAATCCCTCAAGAATTATGACAGCAAAGATCTGAGGCCAAAACTTCAAAGCCTGAGATATTTTCGAGAGGAGAATTTAAAAAGCCTGGAATTATCAAGGGAAGCCAGTAGAGATCCACCACACTTCCACCTCTAATGGTGTGTGGGGTGACAGAGCCATGTGAGTGAGCTTCAAAGAAAGCACTACACTCCACAGCAGACTAGTTCTAAAAGAAAGTGAGCAGAACTTTCAGGGAACATGTAACGATAAAAGGAGTGTGTTGATGAAGGGCTGGAGAGACAGAACCTACAGTGAAAGCATTAGTGAGAGGTATAAAAGGGGATTGGGTTGGGGGATAGACAGACCTGCAAGGTGATTAGTGTTCTGATGAAATAAGAGCCTGAGAGTCTCGCACTTGTGGTGACCTCGATAAATAGGGGTAAAAGGCATAGTGGGAATCTCTTAAGCAGATTATGTTGTTAATGCTTCCCTATGGGGTTTATTTTTTAAATTGATGCTGTAATCACATAAAAATTAAATTGTTATTATGTAGAATAAGAAAATATGTCAGTGTTGGGGGAAATTTTAATTGCATTAAAATTACAAATTATATACAAATGTTCATGAATAACTAAATGCTGTTAATTAATTCTAAATTGAAAAATTACAACCACCTTAAGATTTCTAAGAATTGAAATTTACTACATTCAGTTTTATCTGAAGTTCCAGATTAGAAGGCCAATAACCTTAATAAATCTTTAATATGCAATTCTTAAACTCATTAAAAATCCAATTGTATCAAGTCTAAGTACCATGCTATTCAGTGACTTCATTAATAAATTCAATTGAATTATTTATTAACTTATGTGGTATCTCAAGCTTTGGTGATAATTTTTATTTATTTTTAGAATCAAAGATTTTTAAATGTTTGGGCTTATTTTCTTCAGTTACAATAATGCCCCGATAGTTAATGAATGTTTGAGATTCTAGTCTAGACTAAGAAGAGGATTCATAATGTGAACTGAGTCACCTCATAAAAAAGACAACTTAGCAATAATAACATGAAAATGCTAATATGTCAAAGACTGTGTTCCATGTGGAATTCTTTCTGAAATTTAACAATTACATGGAATTCCATCTAATTGTTAGCATATGATAGAAATGCAACTCTGACAAAAAAGAAGTTGCTTGTTGCTTCAAAGTCACCACTATACTGAGTGCCAGCGACGAGTCCTTTGCCTGTTCTTTGCCTGCTCACCTATTACTAGTTCACTTCTAGTGGATTTCTAAACACAGTTTGAAAATTCTACCCTATTTAAATAGTTTCCAAAATTCCAAGGAATTTTCTTTCATTATTTTGTTTCAAAGTATTCTGTGTAAGTACTGACAGTCATGAGGGAAATCTCTGGGAATACTGTCAAAAATAAAGTTGTTTCTAAAAGGCAGAAATGTTTAACCTGAAGACAGAAGCAACCTCAGTTACTAAGGATATATTTGAACAGGAAAAGTCAAGCTCTGATCATCCCTTTTATACTCTCAGCATCCCTCAGTTAAACCTGCCAACACTTCCAAATGACACTGCTTCTGCCCTCCATTAGATCTCTCTATTTTGTAACATTCCAACAGTGTTCTGTCAAACAGTTGCCAATCAACACATGACCAAAGTGAACTAAAACTAAAGCAGATTCATTATTTAGCTTTTCCAGGAATTGTTCGTATCCTCGAGGGGAAATCAAAGATAAAACAAAGGACTAAAATATAATAATAATAATAAACCAACCACTTCCACACTTCCAAAATATAAAGGAATAAACCTTTAAATATATAATTTTCAAAATTGTGATGAGAACTACCCAATATTGCATTTATGGTATGAAGTAAGGTTTGTCTTGACTTTCTAAGCCTTTGTGTGTTTTTTTGTTCATTATACTAAACTAGTTTAAAACATCCATTCTCATTTATATATCACTTAAGCGATAATAGCTTTTTTTAATTCTAAAAATTTGAATCCTATAAATAGAACTATTTAGGCATGCTAATATAGTGTAGAAAATTTTTCCACCTACAGCTCTCACTAGATGACACTGTTTTACCACCTTCCTATTGCATGTACAACAGACTGCCAGTGTCTTTTTTTTCTAATAAAGGTGTTGCATTTTTAAGTATTTCCTCTTTACAGGTTTCAAATTGTGCCAACCTTAAATGAGAAATGTGAGTCTTTCACAACCTGAGAATCACTTTCAACTGTGAAGTCTAGTGTATTTGTCTGCTTGTGAGGTATGAAAAGTTTTGTGCCTGTTCTCACATTCTTAAAATTAATATTCTAAGCAACATTCAGTAATAATGACAGATACATTATCATTAATTATGCACCAGGTACTGTTCTAAGTATTTTACACATATTAAACAATTTAATCTTCACATAAAAAGATTGGAAAAAGTAATCCAACAGCATTCATCTATTAAGTAACAAAGCACTCCAGTTGAATAGTTTACATGCTGGACCAATAGTATCTGCTACCTGCCATACTCAATAACTATCTACAGATTAAAATAATTGATTCCAAACTGATTGTTTTCCAAAACAGAAGTTAAAGTTTAATAATCAATTTCCCTTATTCTTTGGTTTTGGCAAAAGAAACAAGTTTAAAATCAAGTTCCACATCAGTGGTAAGTATGGGTAAAAGAAGGAATCAGACTATCTGGATTCAAACCCGAGCTCTGCCATTTACTAAGTGTGTGATCTTGGACAACTTATATAACCTCCTAAAGTGGGGATTTTTAGAGTATCTACTTCAAGTAGCTGTGGTGAGTTTTAAATGAAATAGTTAACCAAGCTGTGTAGCACAGTTCATGAAATGTGATTGTTATTATTTGAAATAGAGTTCAAGCAGAAAGGAATTCTTTCTGGATTGCTCTCCAAATTCAACTGCAAAAGATGTACAATGAGTACAGAAAGAGCCAGCTGATAATAAAGGTGTATTAATTAATAGCCAATTAAGTGTTCATGGATATCTATCCACAATGATAAATCTGCTGTAGAAGAATAGATTTGTAGTATTTCTTTATACCTTAATTGCACAAATTTACTGAGGTTTCTTGTAAAAAAGAAAAAATCATTTTTTCTGCATATAATCATTGAAGAAACAGGCACTCATCCTCCTCTGAAATAGGGTAATGACAACAATGTATCAATAGTCTGTCATCTTCTGTAGATCTTAGCTTTTTCTTCTACTGATTCTTCACCCCTCAACTCTCCCAACATGCTCTTTTCAATGTGTCCTCTATTATTTATCCTTTGTTATGAGTTAACACTCTAGTAAATTTAAACTCTTTTGATATATATATATATATATATATATATATATATATATATATATATATATATATATAATAGTGAATTGCTAATCCTTCTGAAACTAAACTGAAGGAACACTAGCAGGTTATTTACTCTCTAAGACTTCCAGTCAAGATGGGAAAGTAGGTAAATACTGTGCTCACCTCCTCCCACAACCATATCAGAATTACAACTAAACTACAGAACAACCATCACTGAGAATCGCCTGAAGTCTAGATGAAAAAAAGTTCTGTAAGTAAAGATATACAGAAAAAGCCATGTTGATACTAGTAGAAGGGATGTAGAGATGTAGAAAGGGCTGGTCCCACATCCACATGTGGCAGTTAAAAATCGGAAGGGGTATCTTGGCTATGGAGGTCACCTCTGAAGAGTGAGGAGTCTCAGACCCACACCAAGCACAGGATTCCAGTGCTGGAGAGAGAAATCTCCATAACTTCTGGCTGTGAAGAACCAGTGGAGATGGTGGTTGGATGAGACAGAGGGCTGCTGGAATAACAGTCATTCCTCTGATGGGCTTGCACATGAACTTACCTGCTGATGGACTCACTTGCTCCGAGCTCCAGCACTAAGGCAGCAGCAGCTTGAATGGTACTAGGGATATACTAGAAAGAACTGAATTATCTTTCTTCAGAATGAGAGCCAGAAAAGCAGCTTTCTCCCTGACAGAAGTGCTGGCATAAGCCATTGTTCCTTGGCTGAGCCTCACACTCATACAGCCTGCATGCACAGGCAGGTGCCATATCTGAGTATCCATCAATCTAGGTAACACTTTTTACCTAGCCCTGGTGATTCTCTGAGACCCTGTCCCATCAAACAAGTGGACCCACGCAAGACACTTTCAGTGTCTTTTCCATAGAAACAGCCTGACTTGGCTCATGCTGCAGACTTTTCTAAAGTCTCTCAAAGGTTTTCAAACCCAAAACAAGCAGCATATGGCCCTGGAGTGCCCATATCTCTTACTAAGCAACCCAAGCTCGGCATTAGTAACAGCCAATCTCATTTTGCAACTTCGCCTCTCCCATGCATAAGTGGCAACTACCTGCAGATCACTTTGTAGCTCAAACCAAGTTATCCAAGCAGCACACAAGCAGCAGCTGACCCTGGCCTGCACCACAATGCCTCCCAAGAGAACCAAAACACACAGTAGCCAGCTTCAGACCACACCAGAGTACCACTCAAAAACCTCCACAAATGACACACCCAAAAGGCAGACCTGGCAGGCACCAGGACCCTGCTAAAGTGACTCTTGCTCTGTAGGTACAGTGCCTGCACAACAGCTCCTCCATAGTCACAGCCAGTCCTCACAACCAATCAGCCCAAGGGTTAATTTTGCCCACTGATGTGCCAACAGCAATCAAGGCTCAGCTACGACAGGAGGGCACACACAAACCACACAAGGGACATACCTGAAGCATCCAGTCTGATGACCAGGGAGACTAGGCCATGGGGCCTCACAGGACACCTACTAAAAAAGGCCAGTCTACCAATACAGAGAGACATAATACACAGAAACAAACACATGGAGGCAGCCAAAATGAGGAGACAAAGAAATATGTTCCAAATGAAAGAACAGAACAAAACTTTTTTAAAAGAACTTTTTTTAAAAAACAGAGGCAGAGTTCAAAATACTAGTTATAAGGATGCTCAATGATCTCAATGAGCACTTCAATAAAGAGATGGAAAACATAAAAATGGAGACAGAAAACAAAACAACAACAAAAAAATAGTTAGAAACGAAGAATATATTAGAGGTAATCAATAGGAGATAAGATGAAGCAGAGGATTGAGTCAGCAATTTGAAAGATAAGGTAGCAGAAAACAGCTAATCAGAATAGTAACAAGAAAAAATGAGAAGAGTTTAAGGGGCCTCTGAGAAAACATCAAACATACCAATATTCCCATCATAGGGGTGTCAGAAGAAGAGAGCAAGGGATGAAATCCTGTTTAAAGAAAGAATGATGGAAAACTTTCCTAACCTGGCAAAAGAAATAAACATACAAACCCAGGAAGCATAGAGTCCCAAACAAGATGAATCCAAAGAGGCTCACACCGAGACACGTCATCATCAAAATGCCAAAATTTAAAGACAAAGAGAGAATTTTATAAGCATGAAGAGAAAAGCAATTAGTTACCTACAAGAGAGTTCCTATTAGACTATCTGCTGATTTTTCAGCAAAAACTTTGCATGCCAGAAGAGACTGGCATAAAATATTCAGTGATAAAAAGTAAAGACCTACAACCAAAATTACTCTACCCAGCAAAGCTATTATTTAAAATTGAAGGATAGATAAAGAGCTTACCAGACAAGAAAAAGCTCAAGGAGTTCACCAATACCAAACTAGTATTACAAGAAATGTTAGAGGAACTTCTTTAAGAAGAAAAAAAGATCATAGATATGAATAATAAAATTGCAATAACTGCATATCTATCACAATTACTTTCAATGTAAGTGAATTATATGCTCCAATCAAAAGATAAAGTAGCTAAATAAATAAGAAAACAAAATCTTTACATATGCTGCCTATAGAGACTCATTTAAGATTGAAAGACACACACAGATTGAAAGAGATGGAAAAGGATATTTTATGAAAATAGAAACAAGAACAATAAAAAATCTGAAGTAGTAATATTTATACCAAACAAAACAGATTTTAAAACAAAGGCTATAACAAAAGACAAGGGCACAGTAACTTCACTTTTGGGTATTTATCTGAAGCAACCCAAAACACTACTTCAAAGAAATGTGTACATCTTTATGTTCATTACAGCATTATTTACAATAGCCAAGATCTAGAAGCAATCTAACTGTCTATCAGTAGATGAATGGGTAAAGAAGTGGTACATATATACAATGGAATATTACTCAGCCATAAAAAAGAATGAAGTCTTGCCATCTGCAACAGTATGAATGAACTTAAAGGGTATTATGATAAGTTAAATAAGTCAGAAAGATAAATACTATATGATTTCACTTATATGTGGAATCTAAAGAATGAAATAAAGAACAAACAAAACATGAACAAACTCATAGATGCAGAGAACATTTTGATGGTTGCCAGATGGCAGAAGAGTTAATAGAGGGTGAAAAAAGGTAATGGACTAAGACATTATGGTAGTTACAAAATAGTCATGAGGATATAAAGTATAGCATAGAAAATATATACAATAATATTATAATAACTATGTATGGTTTCAGATGAGTACTAGATTTATCAGGATAATCATTTCATATATATATATATTTATACATATATATATATACATACATATATGTATATATATTGATTGATTGATTTATATATAAAATATATAAATATTTATTTATTTATTTATAAATAAATAATTTTTTTTTAACAAAAAATAAAAACTACATTTACTCTCTAGGCAGAGATTAGGGGTGGAGAAAACCCCAAAGAAAAATAATTAAAGATAATAATACCCAGTGAATTCCAAAGCTTACAGTACATGTCAAAGCAGCAAGCAACTCTTCCACCCACCAAATGCAAGAGCTTTCATTTAGCATATTACTTACTACCTGTGCAGTCAATCAAGGAAAAACAAACATAGAAAGAAAATAGAAACAAAAAACAAACAAATAAAAACTTAAGAAAACAAATTATTTTCAGAAAAAAATACAATTTTAAATGTTAACATTAATATCCTTATGGCAATATAGAAGACATTTTTATTGAAGAAAAAGAAAATCAGATACATTAAAAAAATCAATGAACAACAACAAAAAATTCCTAGAAGCCTTTTAAAAAAAACTATAACTAGAAATAGAAATAATAAATCAATTTTTTAAATTGGGAAATAAAGCAGCTCCCCCAAAGTAGAGAAGTAATATAGTCCTGAAAATGAGGAGACAATTGATTAAAAAAAAAATTAGAGTGCCTACTAATCTACTAGACATCAAACCTTAAAAATCTACTCTAGAAAGAGAAAAAGAATAAACAAAGTAAGCAAAATTATCAATGATATAATTAAAAATAAAAATTACAAGACTGAAAGCTATGAGTTTCCAGATTAAAGGTTCCTGTTAATTACCCAACACAATGAGGCAAGAAAAAATCCTGTATCATTATGAAATTTCAGAACTCAGGGCAAGGGGAAGTTCCTATGAACTTATAGAGAAGAATAAGAAGAAAAAATCATGGAAACATAATTGTTGTAAATTTCTTTAAAGATAAACTTGAACCCGAATACCTTAAAACATGTAAAGAAAAGAATGTCTTTAAACTAGAACTCTATACTCAGTAAAACCATTAATTACACAAAATGACAGAATATAGAAATTTACAGACATACCAAGATTAAAAAAATGAACAAAATAAACTACTCATATATCTTTCAACAGAAAGATCTTTCATTCTTTCAAGACAACTCGAAAGGAGAATATGCAGCATTAAGCTAAGGGAACAAACATTGTAATGGGTGTACGTGGCACCCAGAAAAGATGCTCCAACTCAGGAGGAAGCAGAAGCACGTTTTAAGATAATGATGTAGAAGAATCATAGTCTGATCGCCATGGACAGTTTGAGGGTAGAGGAGGGGCAATAAATATACAGTAGAGAAGGATTAAACATTTGTAATGCAGAACATGACAGGACTCTGTAGTTTCAGCCAACCGTCTTTGTCTATATAACGCTCCAACTTTTAGCCACATAATCATGATGTATAGTTGAGTCTAAATGATGAGAAAATAAATAGTTACACTGAAGACTGAGGCCTCTTTTTGAAGCAATATCATGTCCAGATCCTTCTGTTCCAAGAAGCTTTCAAAGGAGAAAAAGATATAAATTTGTACAAAAGACAGTACGTATCTTTACATATGCATAGTATATAGACATGATATACAGCAAGCTGATGTTAATTGCTTTTAAAGGCTAAAACTGGGAAATTGGAGTGCAAGTGTTGTGGAGACTTTTCAAAATGTTTATGTTTCAATTCATTTATTATTTAGTAATTTAAGAATATATTACCTATCAAAACTAAAAAAAATAAAATACATCCTCTTAAAGTAAATAGCACCTTTTAAATATTGTTGAGGCTATTTTATGTCCTGAACTTCTTAGATGAAAAATATCTATCTTCATCAACTGTATCTCAGTCCTAAGATTTTGCTTTGTTCTTTTGCCCATGACTAATAATTTAATGTGAGCTTTCCTTGAACATCAGTACACTTATCTACAATAAAATCAGAGTCATTTTAAACTTTTGTATTTATCTAAGAATATAAATCATCAACATCAAAATAACTTCCTGTGCCATCTGTAATAAATTAAGAGTTTTTGTTTAAACTGGAATAAGTTGCTTTGGTCAAAATATTTGAGAAAAGGCAATCAGCTAATAGGAAGTTCAAAAAAGGCTCTCCAATTTTGTCTTGCTTTCAACTTAAATTTCTGTCCTTAAAAGCACTGTTTGTTATCTTTTCTTCTTACTGATTAACTGGCTTTTACTTTTTTGTTCTAAAATGACCCTCAGCTTCTTGTACATAACCCCCCTTATTCTTTGATGCTCTTTTTTGATCTTCAGCTTATATATATTTCCTGTATCTGAAACTCTCAATTTTCTTTACTAGTCTTTTGCTGGGCTATTTCAAACCTAGTATAGCTGATTCGACTTTTTCTTGCTTGAAAATAAATCACACTGAATACTTATTGATCATTTCTATTACTTTATAAGTAAAAATACTATTATAGTGACTTTTAATCTAGATTTCTGTCTATTGATTTTGTCTTTCTCAGTGAAAAATGTTAAATGTCTAATTAAATGTAATTAAAGCAGACTAAACTGAGTTTTTATAGGATACATGGATATTAAACATGAAGATTTATGAGGTTTGATGTTGTCTTGGTCATTCTGTCTAGCACAGTGATACGATATAATATGATATTTTATATACAAGTGAAACTAAAACCATTGTGGCACCGAAAAGTAAAAATCTACTTGACTCCATTTGTTACTTGGGCTTAATCATAATAAGGCCTGAAAACATATTAATAATTTGTGAAGAAAAAAGAACACTGACTTTACCAGCATCATTTCATAAGAAGAGAAAATCGAGCATAGTCATTAATTTTTCTTTGCAAAGTTAAAATGAGAAGTTAAAACATCATTAAAATATTCAGGCTATCCAGTTAGTTGTGTTTATACTGTATTTCAATGCCATGGTAAATGCCATGATACCACTGTCCTACTATCCTTGTTACATTTTCTACCATGATAAAAATTAAAAGAATGTTTGCTTAATTAACATGATGTAGCACACTGCTTTAATAAAGCATATAGACTAAATGTATTCACTTGGAATTACTTTGATATTATATATTTTAGACAAGAAATTTGGTTACAAGGATCTATAGAATTTTTCTAGTGTTTTTGTTTATAATTCATTATACTAGCTTATTTGTTTTATTTAAAAACCATATAAGCTCATGAAACCACAAGAATATTAGTAGCCATAAAAGAATAAAAATAGAATAATAAAATTTGCTCCACAAAGTTATAGTTAGTATGAAAAGTGGAGCTATAAAATGTGACTATAAAATGGTACTTGGTAGATGAGAAGTAAAATTGAAATTTGAAAATCAGCGTCATGAAATAAGAAATGTCAACTGGTTTGTGTTTGTGCTTCAGGATTATTTAGGTTGCAAGACCACATGATCTTAAAAGATGAGTAAATACTAAATTTAAGCTGGTTCTAGAAAGCAGTGGAGAAGGGTAGAAAATTCAAAAAGTGACCCAGCTAAGAAGGAATCAATTTCCTTCAAGACTTGGAAGAAAAAAAAAATGACATAGATCTGGTGGCCTCATATTTTAAAGCAAGATGGGGGATTAGTTCTTACAAATATTAGTTTACTAATATTTCTCATAGTCTTCATTATAGTTGTATATTTATTTTCTTCCTTCTGTGCTTCACTTCACTAAGATATTAAACTAGATAATGAGAGATGTATCTTATTGT
Organism: Macroglossus sobrinus; assembly: GCA_004027375.1. Classification (NCBI taxonomy): domain Eukaryota; kingdom Metazoa; phylum Chordata; class Mammalia; order Chiroptera; family Pteropodidae; genus Macroglossus; species Macroglossus sobrinus. Next base: position 370,156 of record PVKZ01000887.1, read on the forward strand.
CAATGTAATAATAAACTAACTTTTTTAGTTGCCACAGACAGCATTTAATTAAGGAAGCACCCTTCACACAGTTTTGAAGATAGAAAATAAAAGATTATTTGGGTTATGAGATTTGCTCAAGGTCACTTATCAAGAGCAAGAAGAACCCACATCTCTGATTTCAGCAGTTTTATTCTCGACGGCCACATTATGTTGCCCTTGTGTGAATTCCATTCATACTAATTCTCATATTCATGTCAATGTTCCTTGGGACACAATGAAAAACAGAGGATGAAAGAGTCTTGGTGATTACAGATATTAATCATTCGCTTAGAAAACATCTGATCTACCATGGGCTCGTTTCTCTGGATACATAGATGAACAAGACTTGACTCAGGGCTATAGAAGTGTAGAGTCCAAAAGAAAAGACAGAAACAAATGGGTAATTTTGCAGAAGAGCAGTTCTGACCATGAGTACACATTATGTAGACCTCTAATTATAGGGAGCATAACCATAGAGACCACAGATGCTAGGCTTTGAAATCCCCGTGTGTTTCCCCTGAGTCCATGCTAACCACAGCTTGTGTCTAGTCATCAAGTAAGTGCATTCAAAACACTAAGACAGACTTCTGCCAATTTTGGCTTGCAGACTCCTCAAAGACTCTGGGAACCTACCTTTCCAAAGGCAGTATGGAACGCTTCTAACCAACTTCTTCTCTTTCACTTGGGTTTAAGTTTTGCATTTCATTCTGAATGCTTTCTCAGCCTTGATCCATTCCCATTCTATTTGCTCTCATGTGGACATTTTAATACAATCTTCATATTAATGGCATCTTGGTATCTGCTCTCAGAGATTGGATTAACCCAGAATTCAACTGAAGGAAGGTAAGTAGAAGTGGGCTTCTGAAGGAGGATGTGCTTACATTTATGAAATGATACTCATAAGAGTATCTTTAGGCTAGATAGAACCAATATGAAAAGCAGGACTGGCCTTTACATAGGCTTTTCTCTTCAATCATTTATATCTATAATTCCACAAATATTAACCTGAGTTAAGGTTTTTTTGATTTGTGGGAGTTGGTTATTAAAAGGCAAATGCTATAAGAAGTTTTTTTTTTTTAATGTTCTTATTGTATGTTATTGTTCCTGTTTGTTTGTTTGTTTTTCTGGGAAAGATAATGATTGGAACCTAGAAGTAAGGTATGAAGAGAGAGACACTGCTAGCATTGTGAGAAACAAGTAACAGGTTAAGAATAGAGGAAGTACTGTAAAATCTAGTGTTTTCTTCCACACACACACAAAAAGGATACTGTTATATTGGTTAATATTTTAAATCTTCTAGTTACATACATTGTATAATAAATTAATGTGTTTAGTTCCATACTTATGAATATTAATCAACTTTTGTACACCTACTTCTTAGTTTAGAACTTGGCATTTACTGAGTAAGTTATTTGTTTCATCATTCATTTAATCATTCATTTATGCATGCATTTAACAAATATGGAATAATTGTCCTATAAGATCTAGGAACTATAATAGAAGCTGAGGTTTCAGCAGTGAATAAAACAAATCCTTAATATACTGAGCTCACATTCCAGTGAGAGAAAATAGTTAATAAATGAATTTTAAAAAGAACATGAAACATGTTGTATGTTAAATGCTATGAAGAAAAATAATGTAAGGGCTCAAGAATAACTGGGAGTGGGCAAAGGTGCTAATGAACTTGAGTAGCCAAGGAAGGCACAGTTAAAATGATGACATTTGAGCAGAGACCCCCCCAAAAAAAAAAGCCAAAGAAAGGAGTCATGGAAATATTTGGGGAAAGAGGCCTCCAAGTTGAGAGAACCGCAATTATAAAGACATGAGAGTGTCCTTGAAATGTTTGACATTAGTAAGAAGGCCTATATGACTGGATCAGAGTAGGAAGTGTATTGAGAGGCAGGAAATGAGATTTTTACCAATGGCCAGGTGCACAATCAAGAGGCGTCTTGTATGCAATCCAACGGAAAACAGAATGCTATTATGAAATGTATCCTGGCAGTTAATTTGCCAGGAATTTAAGTTAATGTTAAGACGTTTCTATAAACTATACCTCTTTCCCAAGTGACCATTTTTAAATAATACTTTCCACAGACTTCATCTGAGGTCTTTCATATAATTAATAAACAGGTCCAATCTTTACAACTTGGCACCTTCGTCTGAACTGATGAAGTAGCTAACAATCTGGTATAATTTTGTCAACAGCTGTACTCTCTAATCATATGTTACTCTGAGACAGTCTGATATTTGAACAGTTCCAAATTATTTTTTATTTAGCTATATATAATAAATAATTTAATGTGTTCAACGAGAGTAAGTTAGCTAACAAAACAAATGATTTTGATTTTTAGGGAAAATGCTATTTGGAAAAAGAACGTTTTTGTATTTTAACTTGAAAGTAACTGATGTCCCATCTAGTAGTTTATATAATTTCTGACATATTGATACACAAACTAGAAAGCCTATAAAAATAATTTTTGAGAATCTAAATAAAATGTATTTTAATCAGTTTATGTTTTCTAGAGTATATTTAGTAATATTATTTTAAAAATTATTTATAGTATTACATATTTCAAATAGTTCCATGACCTAAATTCTTTATCAAAAATATTTAATTCTTTAACATGAACACATAAAATATTCCTGAAACAAACACACACCTTAGGTAGTATTACTTGCCACAATAAAATATATTTATTTTATTAAAGATCATGTGAGCCCTTAATTCTTCCCATCTAGCAAGAATAAAACTATCTTTAAAGTTACTTCTCTAAACTGTTTCAAATGGTTAACAAAATATGTACAATATTGGTATTTTTATTTTATGTAGCAATTTTTGATTAAAATATTATTTTAGAGTAATATTTTATGTGAGACTATTTCTCAGAACATTTTAAGGTATCTTAACTGGATTTCAGGAAGATGGTCCCCCAAAAAATTAAATAAGAATCTAGTTGCTTGATTTTGCCAGTTTTATAAAACAATTGTACCTATTGAGCACCTTAACTCCCACTTTAGGACTGTGTGAGGTCTGATGGCCATACTCCAGGACATAGTGAAAGAGAACTTGCATCAAAGTGATTTATTTTATATTTATATTTATATTTTTCCATGATGAATTGTAGGGCATTTTTATCATATAATTAATTACCAGTATAGTTTTTATTATTATTATCTTCTAGTTAATTAGGCAATTTGGGTTTAAAGTAGATGGGTTTATATTTTTTGATGGAGTATGTAAAATTCTTTCCCAAAACAGCATCAATAAATAATAAAGATTCTGAAAGTTTGTTTGATACCAGAGAGAAAGAATATGAGTAAGCAGCAGGATGTAACCAAAGATTTAAATAAAATATTGAAAGAGTGTAAAGAATGTCATATCCTATGACTCATTTAGTTTTGTAGCTTGACTTTGTGTTCGATGTGTTAGGAAATTTCGATGACTGTGCTATATCTATTATCTAATGAGCTAGTTATTTGTCTATTTACTTATAGAATATCTTTATTTTTCAAAAGAAGAAAAATTAGTAATGTGTAGCTCTGATGCAATCCATCGCCCTATTATTTTTCTTCTTGTGCATTAGAATACTGGAATCTCTTTGGAATAAGTTAAAAGTAGGTATATGCATATATAAATGGAGTACACACAAGGGGAGAATGACAGATAAGGAAATTCAATGAAAAAGACATGAAAGTGATCTTAACATGTTCAGGATAGAGAATCTAGTGGAAGGAACATAAACATATTTGAGGTTGAGAAAAAAGTGACAAAAATCTATGATTCATAGAAGGGTCCACAGATATCTTTCATAAAAATTGCTCTTTAATGAAATATAAGCTCAGTGGCTTCTCATAACCAGAAACATCATGAAATACAGGTTTTATGTTCCTGCAACAGTGACTAAGACTAAAGAATACTGGTTTAAAATGGCCCAAGAATTTCTCCTTTGGTCCAAAATAAACTAACAGGGACTAGATTTACCCTCCTACCTGAAACAAACAAAAAAGTTGTAATATATAAAATAACAGTTCTCAAGATACTGGATATTAGACAACAGAAGATGGCAATTTCTGAGAATTGTGAAACAAGATAATCCCTATAAGGAGAACAGGTTTCTGCCTCGAGAAAACTTCCAGTCTGCAGTACAAGAAAAAGGAACCAAAGCAGAGCCAAATGGTCTCCTGGTGTTAAAGAGATCGATCTGGAGATCCAGAGACGCAAAGTAGGCTAGAATTTGCAGGGCACCATACTGAAGAACAGATTGAAACATATTGAGTCAACTCCAGAAATATGCAGAAGGTCTTCCCTGAGGACGCAGTTAAGAACTTATCAGCATATGTGTGTGTGAGAAGCCAGAGAAAGAACCATACCACAGAATTAAGCTAATAGAAGCCAGAGAAAGAACCATACCACAGAATTAAGCTAATAGTGGCTAAAGTTCAATATAGGCTAGATTGAAAAAACACATAATTGAAGGTCATCAGTTAAACTATTAGAAAGATATTGCTTTGATCATGAAAAAATTAATCTTAGACTAAATGCTGTTCAGGTCCTGCTTAACAGAATAAAAATGAGACACAAAAGGATCTAACTGTTTTAAAGTAACTTAAGCACCACCCAGAACAAAGTCCTAGTATGTTTTTAAAATTATAAAAATATCCAGCATCCGACAAGGTAACATTCACTATGCTAGGCTTTCAATAAAAAATTACTAAGTATTTGAAGAAGCAAGGAAATACCACCCACAATAAAAAAATTGAGTCAACCAAAAGTTTACCCAGAAATGACATAAATGATAAAATCAGTAAACAAAAGATTTAAATAGTTATTATATTTTCAAGAAGTTATTATATTTTCAAGAAGACTTAACATATGAAAGAGACATAGAAGATATAAAACATTTAAATAAATCTTTTAGATATAAAAAATTACAATGTCTGAGATGAAAATACACTGAATAGAATAATAAGTAGACTAGAGCCTGCTGAAGAAAAAGTTTAGTGACCTTGAATATAGTAATTGATACTATCCAAAATTAAACACACAGAGAAAAAAATATATACAGAAATAAATCCAAGAGTATCTGTGAGCTGTGAGACAAATTTCAGTAGCCAAATATATATTAATTTAAAGCCTAGAACGAGGCAATCAAAGGCAAATTATTTAAAAAAATAACGCTCAATATTTATCTAAAACATCTGAAAACTATAAACCCACAAACCTGAGATGGTAAATATTTCCAAGCACAAGAAATTTGAAGAAAGTTCCACAAAAGCATAATTTAATCAAATTGCTTGAAATAGTGATAAAATAAATATCTTTAAAAAAACATGTAAAAAGAATAAAACTAAAGATGAGAGCAAATCTGAATAAAGCAATATCTTTAAAGTACTGAAAGAAAAAAATAAAAACAAAAGTTCACTTAGAATTTATTACCCAGAAAAACCCTTTTAAAAATAAAGGTGAAAGACTTTTTCAAACATGCAAAAGCTGAAGGAATCCATCAACAGCATATCTATGCTATGAGATACATCAAGAGAAATCCTTCAGGCAGAAAAAAAAATTATAACAGACGAATATAAAGATCTATACAAAATAATAAACAGAGAATATAATGATATAGCTAACTATGAAAAAATGGTTTCTTAACATTTAAATATTCTAAAATAATATCACTAGGGCTTATAGGTTGTTGGATAATACAAAGCAACTATCATACTGAAAATAAAAAACTACCCGTACTGAAACATGTAAAAAAGAATAATTATATCTCAAAGCCTCTCAGGATCCCCTCTCTAGCAAACTACCTATAATTAGATAGTAGCAGGGTGGATAAGATGCTGTAAGTTAGAATGCCATCCTGAAATTTAATAACCTTAATGTATACAAATACTAGAACATGTTCACCAGCATTTAATATCTTTTTCTTCGACTAGAGAAATTAAGAAAATGTTACACTGCTCTGAAGTTCTCTTTTGGTTATAGTTTTATTCCAACCTTCTCTTGAATCTTCTGAAGACATATTGTCCATATCTGTGTCCTGCCCATTTACCTTACTTACTACCAAGTAATATAATTCTTTGATTTTTAAGAACCTAAGCTTCATTCACAGTGATCTCAAAAGAGTCTGAACCTGAAAACACTATCACACCTACCATGCTGAGTACCAGAAGCATCACCGAATACTAAAATGTAGTTTTATTTATAACTCAATGAAAAATAAATTTAATTAATTAATTTATATGATTTTCCCAAAACTATTAAGACACAGGCAAGACTATGCATAGCATTATCCATACTCACAGTTGCAATTAATTTTTTTTGTGTGTCTCTATCTCTTCCCTAAGGACTCCAGCCAGTCTCAGTTCTAGTTATCTCTATACATCAACATAATAGTTATAAACAAAAGCAAACCATTTTACAAAAAAAAAAATTCACATTAATGAACTATTAATCCAAACATCTTTGGTACATATAACTTCTTATTTTGCCAGGCCCTAGCCTAAAGAAATGACTCGACATTTTATTTATTTATCATCCAAAGCAAATTTGTGTATATATCTTGTGGTAAAGTACAGATAGGGGGAAGGAGACAGAGCTCATATTGGGTATGTTATATTTATTCTCCACAGAATTCAATTAAAAAATAAAATTCTAAAAAATGTGTTAAATGAATCACATTAAGGCTGTTATGTAGGGCAGCACTTCTCAAACTTTAATGTCCATACAAATCACCAGAGAATCTTGTTAAAATACAGATTTAGATTCAGTGAGTCTGAGATGGGACTTGAGATTCTGCATGTTTAACTAGCTTTCAAGTATTATGGCTGTAACTAGTCTTCAGACTACACTTGGAACAGCAGGAATCTAGAAGTGATATCCATAAACTGTTGTTGAGATCTTTAGAGTAGTTTGGTTTCCTACATTAGCCAGAACTACTTGGATTATCCAATTATTCCTTTTTTGTAAGAAATACTCAGCACAAAGAAACACACACACACACACACACACACACACACACACACACACACACACACACACACCCTTAACTACTTTAGCGTCTTAGGCTAAATAATTACTGGAGATTATTTGTATAATTTTTTTAGACTTTTTTTTCTAAGAATGATTTTAGGTTCACAGCAAAACTGAGGGAAGGGTGCAGAGATTGCCCATATACTACTCCCTACCTTCTACACACAGCTCCCCCATTATCAACATTCCCCACCAAAGTGGTACATTTGTTACAACTGATGAACCTACACTGACACATCATAATCACCCAAAGTCTCCAGTTTACATTAGTGTTCGCTCTTGATGCTATACATTCTATGGGTTTGGATGAATGTATAATGATGTGTAGCCACCATTATAGTATCATACAGAATATTTTCACTGCACTAAAATCTCCTGGCTCCATCTATTCTTCTCTCCCACCCAATCTCTGGCAATCATTAATCTTTCTACTAACTTCATAGTTTTGGCTTTTTTAGAATTCATATAGTTGAAATCATATAGCTTATAGCGCTGCAAACTGGCTTTTTTCACTTAACAATATGTCATTTATGTAATTTTTACTTCCACAACATCTTGAAGAATGTTGATTGCTTGGTAAAATCAACTTTCACTGACTCATAGATTAGAAAATATAAAAAGGTAAATTTCAGGGATGTTATATGAATTGGCAAGAAATATTTCCTAGCAATTAACTGTGTTTGTTAAATTTCAATAATAATATAGTCTCTCATTGGCAAAATCTATGTTCCTGGCAAAAATAAATTGCCCTGAACTTTATTGCTTTAATGTTTGCCAGATATTCCTCCAAATTTTAACTATCAAAAAAATAATATGAAATAAATGTATGACCCCCAAATTTGGAGAAATTATATTACCGATATGCAGTATTTTTCAAGACATATTTCTACATGCTAACATTAAAGAAGCTCTCATTTTTAAAATCAATTTCTTGCTACTTTTATTGTAAATATACAGCTAAGACACCTCCAGTCCCAGTGCAAATATCAAGAATAGCAGTCAAAGGAGTCCAAGTATATATTTTCATTCATATCTTCTTATATAAAACAGATGCCATTCCTGAAAAACAGTAAGTTGATACATGTACTGAAATGTACTTGAGATTTGTTTTAATCATGTATGGTAATGTGACAGACATGGAGACAACTTCCTTTGAAAGAAGAGCTTATTACTTAAAATTCCCAGAGAAAGAGGTATGCCACAAAACGCGGGACCACATAGGCAAGTATCAGGGAGGATCTGGCCAGTCTTTCACAGGCTGGCCAGCAAGGCCTCAAGAACTCAAAGCATCGTAAAATACAAAAATAAAAAAGTAACAATTAATGTAACATATTAACCACAAAGAACAAATCCTGCCAAACCTCAGTCAGTTTTTCCTGAATATCAGTGAAAACAATTGTGACCCCAGAAATAATTTTCTCCACAGGCAATTTTATAGCTGTCAGTGCCAACACCAACCTTCTCTGAATTAGGTTTTATTATTTTATATCCCAGAAAATAATTACTTTCTCTGATAAAATAAGATTAGAATCACTATCAAATTTCACATGCCCTTGTCTTCATGTATCTACAAGAATAGTGAATCATATTCTTCTGCTCACATGACTATTTCCTAGAATAAACTTAAGTTCAAGAGATAGGAGAAGGAAAAACAATCAATCTTTCTGTTCCATCTTAAGGAGAAGATGATTTCATATGAAATAAATCTTTTTTGAATAGCATTAGGTCATAAAATATAATTTATCTTTGTTCCCTATCTGAGCTGTGAACATATAGAAAAAAATACTGATTACATTGGCAGGGTATCAATGTTGAAAATGGACAGAATAAATACTGGTACTAATAAATCAATTCAAATGTTACATTATGTTCCTGACCAATACCTTCCTGAGTAATATATTATTTCGTATTTTAAAACACTAACTATAAAATTATATGTTATCTTTATTCGGGTAAAATAAATATGTATATAAACTTATCAACCCCTCAAAATTTGTTTTCCTTAACATCCTTCTACTTTCTGAATATAGGTCATTTATAACTTCTATAAATATTTAAAGCCCATATATTTGTCTCATCTTCTCATTTTAAAATGTGTTTCCAAATCTATGTTAGACATTTATGATCCTTTAATGACTCTAATTACCATAATTTCATCCTTTTTTTACTTTTATATTCCCTCATCCACTTACAAACTCTTTAATTCTGCTTTCATCATTTCTCACAAGTACACTGTTTCTTATTCTTTTTATCCACTCGTGTCCCTTTCCTATATCCTTTTGTCACTGCATTGTTATAACCACATCTGACTCTACTTAATTTTGAAATATTCTATTCTGTCTCAGCTTACCATTAAGTTTAGAACACATAAAATGTGCCCATCTGAGATCTCAGTTTAAGCTAAACTAGTCCACGAATAGTATACAGTCATTATGAAGAATGAAGAAAGTCTTGTACTGATAGAGAAAGTGTCCACAACATACTAGATTTATAAAACAAGTGGCAATACATTAATGGAAAATATAATCTATGTTAAAAAATATATAGTGATAGAAAAAATTGTAAAGATATATGATTTACATATGCACAAAAAAAGTAAAAGTGCATCCACCAAGCAATTAAAGTGTCGTTCAATAGGTAAAACAACTAAGGAGGATAAAGGGATGTTTTTATTTAATTAATTACATATCTATATATAAAAATAAATAATTTAATCAATTACTGATAGTTTCTGATTATGTATGTAGGTTATTTTTTAAGTAATTTATAGAAGATTTTGAGGCTATATTTTCAAAAATCAAATAAAGCATACATTTGTGGAAAGTGATTCTGCTGGTTCTTATAACTATAAACAACTAAAGATAAATGCTCGAAGTAACGCTTCTAATTTCACTATTTTCTCCACTCTGTTTATCAATGACACAAGTGGTTTTACATTTGCATTGTGAAGAAACATGCTTAACAAAATCAGTTATTTATTAATACTGCATCTCCCCACTTCTAGTAAAGTGTTCTGCAAAGCTTTTCACTCATTTTTGGCACACTTAGTTCCATTAAAATAAAAATTCTAAACCAACACTTTTTAATAAGTTGCTTGAAAATTTTTTATATATTATCAAACCACAGATGTATTTATCTATTCAACAAGTATTAAGTCTTAGTAAAAACTATTTAAAATAGTTCCAAATTTAAAAAAAGAAGAAGAAGAAGAAATAGAACTATGTCTCAGATCTTTTGGATCTTACATTTTCTTATTCAAAAATAAACAAGTGACCAAATATAAACAAAATAAAGTTCATTAGTGAGAGTATTATGAAGAAAATAAAATAAGAATGTGTGATAGAAGAGACCTAGTATAGAAGTAGGTGCAAGTAGCAAATGTAGGTTCTGTTGAAGGGAAATTTCAGTGGAGTAATCTCTCACAGGGAGCAAATAGGCTAAATCATCTTATTGTTGATATTGATCAGGATTTTGGAAATAAGCTAGAAAGTTCTTGAAACTATTTTTTAAAGCATAGTGATGTTTCATATCTTTGAATAATTACTTGATTATTGTTTGGAGAATAAATATTATTAGAGAGCAAGAATAGAAACAAAATCACAATTGGTAAAAATGTTAAATGTATAGATCATAAATGGGGAGACTAACAAATCAATAACATTTTTTTCTCTCCAAAAATCTAATATACCTTCACATTTAAGTCACTTAAATACCTATGAGAAATTCAATATATTGTTTTTATTTTATAGATTTTGCTTACCTTTTACTTTATATTACTAATGTAAACAGTGTCTGTTCATCCAAATCATCATGAAACTCGTTGTTTTATTGTTGCTATGAAACCAGTAACTTCACTTTTAAATTTAACTGTACTACCTTTCTGGATTCTATTATTATTTCTAATATTTCTAATATTTTTAAAGTTTTTAGGTATTTAAGGTAAAAATAACTTAAGGTAAAAATAATAACTACATATTGAGAAAGATCAGGATATGCCACCCAAAAAAAATGCCAACTATATTTCAGTGTAAGGGTTATTTTAAGCTGAAGTCATTTGAGTCCCTAAAGTTCCTTATCACCTAAAAGTAGAGCCTCTCAAAAAAAAACCCCTAAATTTTCATAAATCCTTTCCCTGAAGCAATTCTAATCTTCTTCTCTCAAAGATAAATCAGCACTACATCCAGAGAGACATTGTCACAAAGAATCATATTCCCATCTATTCTTCTAAGGGTCAATTTCTTTACAAAAAGTCATTTGCTTTTTCAAAAGTGCCCTTTTCCCGCTTCCTTTTCATCTACTTTTAGATACAAAGACTCTAAATTCTAACCACCTCTTCGAGTTACTATTAACTGAATTTCTCATATGTGTACACACAAAGAACATGCTAATACAATTTGTATGTTTTTATCTTTTGTCTGTCTAATTCAAAGTGTACTATTTGGAGATCCTAGGTGGGTACACAGAAAATGATATTTTTTTTCCTCTCCTACACAAATAACTACAGATCATTTTAATTTTATTTTTCTAATGACTACACATCTATAGTAATCCCTCCTTCATATCTGTAGGTACTGCATTCATGAAGTCAACCAACCATGGATAAAAAGATTCCAGAAAAAAAATGTTACATTGTTGCTGATGTGTGCTATGCAGTTAGGCCTATAGTGGTTGCATCAAATGAAGTACAAATACACATATCCAGTATATTAATACATCTATATATGTGTAAAATATTTTGAAGACATACTAGCCAAAAATGAGAGCCTATTTGGAGGAAAACTGGGTAGCTAGGAGAAGGGTTTTTAAATAACTTATTTTCCCTATATATATTTTTATAATTTTAAAAGGTGCATATTGTGTACGTAATCTATTCATAAAAGTAATGACTAAATTAAGTGATGCATTATTTAATTTTTTAAAGGACATATCTTCAAATAAAACTAGGGTTACCTATGCTAGAAAACCAAGTAGAAGAAGGCAAGAAACTTAACCTGACCTGCCATTCTTCAGTCCCCTTTCATCTTCTGTGATTGACTTGTGATGGGTAACATTTTTTTCTAACATTGTTTTCTTATTTCAAATTAAAGAAACTATCAAAACCTTTTGCCTTGTATTTTTTTACTGTGTATGATTAGTTATGTAATTAGAAAGGTATGTGTGCTTTTGCCTTGTCTTATTTTTTATGTAGGATTTCTGTAATTGTGGTCTTCATCCTATTTTGATTTATTGAACACTGTTCCTGGAGAAGATATATATGACTCTCTTTTACTAGTTGTATGACACTGACTGAGTCTTAATTTTCTTAACTGTATTATGTAGATAATCATTCATGCCTTATTGGAGTATTGGGATGAATTAAAGTGGTAATGTACACAAATTTAGCGTGGTGCTAGCTTATATTATGTTGTCAATACAAGTTAACAATTGATTCTTATGAGAAGATTTTCTCTTATTCTTTCAGATGTAATGGATTCATCTATATGTTAATTGCAGTAATTACAGTTGAAAGTCTTAGTTTTGAGAATATTATTTCCAGAAATGGAAATCATGACTTTACAATATAAATCAAAATCATGATTTTGTATTGGTCCTTGTTAGGTGAAACTTAGTTTTTATATGTAAAATATGTCCTCATTTAATTACAATAACTTACAGAACCTTAAAATATACATAATTCTAGGTTAACATAATTGCACAGTACACTTGAAAAACAAAAAAAGATGATATATAGTAGTGTAAGTATCTTCAGGTTATTCTTACTGTTTAAGCTCATTCTCTCTCTGACATACACATATACACGTATATATAATTGTCCTTCTGTTCTTTGCAGTACTTTGTATATAAATTATTATAGTAATGATTAATAAGAATATGACTGAATTTAGTAGGAGAAACATTTATTTTAATTAATAATAAAATTCTGTATAGAAAATAGCTAAATAGATATATTATCAGAATTAATAAATTTCAATTACCTAGAATGAAATGGCCATTTTATGACAATATTCTTATTTTTTATAGATGTTTATGCTTATTATGATTATAAATGATGATCATGGTTATATTACCTGGAAATATTATTTTATTACTTTCACAAATATTGCCTTTCTGTGCTATTCCATTTTAATATAGTGGAAGGAAGTATGATAACAATTTTACTTGTCTAATATACTGTGCTTATCTTGCCATAGGTAGAAAACAATATAATAAAACAATATATCTACCTTAGCTATTGTAATTTTTAAAAACTGTTTCCAGAGATGACTATCAGTAGATAGTATTTTATTCTTAGCAACATCTAAGGATAAAAAATTTCTGGCAAAATGAGAATAAAATAGATTTAAAAATATAGTAGCCATGTTTTATAACCTATTAAAACTACTCAAATACTAGTTATGGTTATTATTAGCAGAATCAAGCCATAAAGGATAAATGTATGATCTACACATTTTCACTCAGGATTTACATAATAGCACTACTGCTGAATTTTTCAATAATGTATGTAGCAATAAATTACATTTATTTAATGAATCTTTTTAAAACTGTATTAGCAGCAAATCTCACCAAACTATTTCTTACATCATTAGAGTAGCATTTTCTATAATTTTTCAGGAGTAGAGAAAAGACTAACCTCTAAGTTTGAAGGCACGTGATTGCCTCCTGACAGATATTCTTTAAAAATTAGACTACTTTAGCTATACATTGTGAGAATTCTGTAAAAAATAATTTTGTAGTTCCCAAACAGATTTTAAATTTATTTATTAAAAATATTGTGTTTCTAGAGTGTATGTTTTACACACCAGGACATATACATTCTTGTTGGTGAGTGTGTATGTGTAAATACGTGTGAGTGTCTGGAAATGGCAATATTTTACAAGTTCTCAACAAACTGAGACTTATAATTATATAAGACATAATTATATAAGACTTATAATTATCGAAAGCACAATTAATTTTCCTATCACTCAGAAGTAAAATACTAATGTGTTTTCATAGCATTATCATAAATTAATTCAATTCTGTGTGACATGTTTTCATTCTGGCCCTCACATTCATTCCTCTTCCCTGCTCAGACACTGACCTGATCATCTGAGTAGTCACTGATACTGCCCTAGCAGAAATAAGATGGTAATATTTTTTCATCTTCACCAGGCATACTCAGAGGATTGTGACCTCAAGCAGAGGTCTCTATTATAAGGCACCCATTAGACTGCCACCTCTAACAGTCCCTTTCCTCACATTTTCTTCCCCACTAGAGAACATATAGCAAGTTTATCCAAAAGGTTAACTTGAAGTTTCATTATTGAAAGGAAAGTTTACAATTAACACAGCACTGATTGGCTCCAAATAACTATACATATTTACTCATGTAGACCAGATGTATTCACATATTTACATCTATTTTCTTAGATGACTGAATACAATGTGAGAGGATGAATGGTGAGCCTGACCCACTGAAAGCCTGTTGACCTTATTTTAGAATTTCTTCTTAAATAAAAATTCATATTAAATGATTTGGGATCTCAAAATTCAAAATATCAGTTTATTGTTTTCTCGAGTTATTTACAAGTTCATCATTCTTTCTTTTCACATGCCTTTCAAATACTTCAGATAATATCCAAATCACACTGTAAGTTTGATAAACAAATCTCCAAGGTTTGCCATTCTGGCATGTTATGATTTCCAAGACTCTTAATCTAGTGATGAAGTCACCACTAAATTTGTCAATAATTATCCATCATTACAATGGAACTGATTGGTTAGTTCCATTTTTTTCACAATTACTAGATTGCAATGGAAAAAAAGCTATCTGAAACTCAATATTATATATTGTTTATAATTTGTTTCAATTTTATAGAGAAAGGGAGAGAGAGAACAGAAAGAAGTAAGGAGGGAAGGAAGAAGAAGGAAAAGAAAAGAAAAAAATAAAATGGGAAGGGAAAAAAAAGAAATGGGAAGGGAAAGAGAATGAAGGAAAAGAGAAAGAGAAGAAATGAGGAGAGGGGAGGGGTGGGGAAGAGAGGAGAAAAAGGGAGAAAGGAGAGGTAAAGGGCCAGAGCTTCACTGGAGCAGATCTTCAATACAAAATAAATACAGAGAGGACTATTTTACTACAGAAGATCCAGGTATATTCCATTTATAGAACTTCCTAGAATTTAAGGAAGCACAATGGTTATCTGTTCAGTTGTGGGGGAATTTTGTAAACTGTGGACTTTACTTTGGGACATCGATATGTTTCTAATCTGTGGCTGTGCTCCTGAGGTTCTTCCAGATCAGCATGCTACATATCACTGATCGTCTGCAAACTGATCCTAATTCACAATGAAATAAGTACAAAAATAAGGACAAGCTTCTGAAACAGGTGTCTGTACACTAAAACTTATGAATTGTTGCTTGTCCTGATAAAGGTCTACTGGAATACAGTTATACACATTTGTTTAAGTATTATCTGTGGCTAATTTTAAGCTACAGTTGCAGAGTTGATAGTTGTATAGAAATCAAATGGCCCACAAAGCCTAAAATACTTACTATCTAGCACTATACGAAAAAAGTTTCAAAAAACTGTCAAACTCTCATCCCATTCCCAGTCCAAAGGAAAAATCATTCAGTTTTTTAATATTAATTATAATATTAGCTAATGACTTTTGCACATGTTCTTTATCAAATTGAGAAAATTACTCTTTATTCTACTTTATTGAGAGCTTTTATAAATAAATAAATAAATAAACAAATAAACAAATAAATAAATAAATAAATAAAATACTCAATGATGTAAAACATTTCGTCTGCTTTGATTGATATGCTTATATGTTAATTCTGCTTTAAAGTTTCTGTGTGGTGAGTTGCATTGTTTTTTTAATGTTGAACCAGCCTTGAATACCTGGACTAATTCTCACTTGGTCCACTGGTATAATAACTTCTCTAAATTTTTGCAATAGATTTGCTCATTCTTTTGTTAAGGATATTTGCATATGTGATTATAAAAGATACTGATTGCTACTCTTTCTTTCTTATAAAAACCATTCCTAATTCCTAATTTGGATATTATGATAATGATGGTCTCATGGAATAAGTTACAAAATGTCCCTCTTTTTCTATTTTCTGAAAGAGATTTTGGAGAATTAGAATCATTTCTTCTCTAAATATTTGATAGAATTCACCATTAAAACCACATGGACCTTAGGATTTTTATTTTTGAAGGTTATTAATGATTTATTCAAATTCTTTAATTGATATTAGGCTATTCAGGCTATCTATTACTCCTAATATGAGTTTGATATTTTGTATCTTCCAAGAAATTGTTCCATTTTATATGTTATCAAATTTATGGGCATAGAAATGTCTGTAATATTCCTTTATAACCATTTCAACATCCATGAAATCAGTAATGATGACTCCTCTTGTACTTATAATATTGATAAGTCATATCTTTTCTGTCTTTTCTATTTTTCTTTGTTATTCTGTCTAAGATTCTAGTAATATTTTCAAAGAAACAGCTTTTGGTTTTATTGATTTTCTCTGCTGTTTTTCTCTTTTAAGTTTATAAATTTCTGTTCTAAATTTTATTATTTATTTTTGTGCTTGTTTTCTGATTAATTTAATCTTTCTCTAGTTTGCTAAGATAAAAATTTAGATTATTGATTTAACATATTTCTTTTTTCTCATATATGAATTTAATGTTCCAATTTCTCTCAAAGCACTACTTTCACTGCATTCCACAAATTCTGATCTTGTATTTTCATTTTCTTTTAGTCCAATTTATTTTTTTAATCTTTTAGATTTTATTGACCTATGAGTTATTTAGAAGTCTGTTTTTAGATTTCTAAATATTTGAAAATTTTTCATCTATATTTATGTTATTAATTTTTAATTTTATTTCATCATAGTCTAAGAACATATTTTAATGACTTATATTGTTCTGTTAGTGTTATTCTATAGTCTAGACTATATTCTATATTGGTGAACATCCTATGCAAGTTTAAAAAGAATGTATATTCTGCTACTATTGGTTGGAGAAGACAATAAAATTCAATTAAATCAAGTTGGTTTATAGTGCAATTTAATTTAACTATAGAGGTATTTTCTGCCTGTCGATCTATCATTTGCTGATAGGAGAACTGTAATAGTAGATTCGTGTATTTCTTCTTCCAGTTTTATCAGTTTCTGCCGAAAGTATTTGATGCTCTGTTATTAGGTGCATATACATTTCAATTTGTCATGTCTTTTCGAAGTACTGACCTCTTTATTATTATATAGTGTTTCTCTCGATCTGATAACTTTTTATTCATCTAAAGTCTGCTTTATCTGAAATTAATTTAGCTATTCCAGCTTTTTTTTATTAATGTTAACATGGTAAAACTCTCTCTTTACTCTTAACATGTAAGATCTTAAAACCTAATATTTTATCTCTATCTAAACCTGAACTCTTCCAGATTGTGTTTATATAGAATAAATGCAGCATTAAATAGAAACCTATTTAAAACTATATAAATAATTTGTTTCTCTCTTTGATTGGAATTATCATTTATAAAGAAGAAATCAAAAGAAAATAGAATATCTTCATGCAATTTTGAGCACATGAAGAAAAATATATCCATAGATAAACCTAACCAAGGCACATTATTGCAAAATGTCACAATGCCAACAGAAGAACAGACATAGAATTTCTCAAAGACTACTCTGAAAAAAATAAAATGGAATATCTAATCCTATTTTTTAAAAACACCTTCAAAATAACAGTCTTTTCCCCCTTTATTTCTTTCACCTTTTACTTCTCTTACCTTTATTATCTGTTTTCTCATTCTGGCCTAGAATACAAACTTACTGGTATTATTCTTATCATAATTTAAGATTGCAGCTAAAGAATATTCCCTTTAAACACCAATATTTTCTCAGTTCAATATTTCTGTACTAGTAAGACTGTCAGTGTTTAGAAGATGACCCTTCGATATATCAATATCTCAGTATGACCCAACTAAAATTTATTTTAACTGATACTCTGCTCAAAATAGGGAAAATAAATTATGTAGTTACACTTCTTTCAGTCTTTTATATTTTCTTAAAGACTTTCCTTTTTCACTTTGTGGAGACAGTTTTTCAAGTCATTATATTTATTCTACTAATTATATGAAGGCTTTTATCACTAACTTACTATGCTTTTTGCATTTTTAAATGCTTAATAGCACTTGACAAATGTCTAACAAATAATGAGTAATTCTCCAGGGAGTAATATATTATTTTAGGTCATTGCTCAGTCTTTTGTGTCAGAAAACAAAAAGTAAGAAAAGAACTTGAAAGGAAAATAAATTCATAAAATAAGGAACTTTTCAGTGCTAACTTTATGTCTGCCAAGTGACATGTCTCTAAGACATTTGCCTGAGAAGACAATACATTTAGGACAAAAGGTCAAAAATATGCTATAAATGAAAGTTAATAATGAATTCTAGGCTGTATCTTTTAAAAATACTTATTAAAATCAAAGTATGTAATTAGTCTTCATTTCATGAAGTTTAATTTTTTTAAGTGTTCTGGTAGCTAAGAAATGCTTGACATATATTTGATTGTTCAGAATAAGCCAAATTGACTTAGTACCAGGGAACATTTGCTGAAATAAAGACTATGGTAATTTCTTTCAGCAGTTAGATGACTTTCTCAGGTGTGTTTTAGGATATTAAAAAAAAATGTTTTCACTTTTCTAATTTTCAGAATTTCTGCAAAATGAAGGAAAAAAAGAGAGAGACAGAGAGACAGACATGGATATATAGAAGTGGATGTTAAAAACTTTAAAGATAAGGCTAGTAAACCAGTGTTTCATAAGGTGCCTACCAATGGGTAACCATTATCTAAGGGAGTCATAAAGAGCTCATGTAAAACATCAAAAGCAATTAAACAAGCAAATAAATAGATTAAGTTATAAGATGGAGGCCCACAATTGGTTTATTATTACTCATTAAATACCTGAAAATGATTTATCTTGTTTGCATCTGATTTCTTAAATGAGTTTATTTGAAGCCTTATATAAAAATTTGAAATTTATGTGGTAAGCACAGAGAGTCTAGTACTTGTATTATTATTTAAGAAAAAGAATAACCAATTGGAAAAAGAGAGAATAAAATGAGAAAAAAAATGAATATATAGAAAAGGAAGGAGAGGGAAGAGAGAGAAAGAGAAAGAGAAAAGAAAGAATAAAATGACTCTTATTAGCATTGATAATTTGGACTAATTAAATAGAATAATTCTCTATTTTTTTATTCTCCTCATTCTGTTCCAAAGCAAAGTGCTTCTCTGCCTTGCCCTGCCAACACAAATTATACTATAGCTATTACTGTCAATAAATACAATATTAATAATCTTTTTTGTGTCATGAGTTCACTGCTTTGAGATTTGGGGCAAATATTAAAAATTAAATCACTTAATGACATTTTAATCCCCCTACCAATCTTTACTGCATCTTAAAATCTGAAGAATCAAATATTATATTATCTAAATGATCTAAGAGATAAGGTTTGATATGTTAACATAATTTTCAACTAACAGATATATTCACATGAGATTATAAAAGGCAAGAGTAAACTCCTGGAAATGGAGACTCCTATTTCAGGTGAAAATATGGAAATGGACAGGTTTTCCCTATGGGAGGCTGAAGCAGGGGGCCAGTAACTTATTCTTAGTGTTGTTTGCATCAAGAGGTAAATATAGGCTATGAATCATGCTGATACAAGTGGCAGGAGAAGCAATTTTGTTCTGAAGCCAGAAGCTGCGCTATAGATTCCTTATGTCAAGATCATAACAGAGATGGATTTTAAAACTCAAGTATTGAAAGATGGAAAGCTAACCTATTTTGCAGAGGTAAAAATATTAATGCAGATATAATCTTCAGGACATAGAAAGGAAGACATATTAACCAAAAATATAGTGATAAATGATTGAAAAAATTACATTACTGATTTTTTTCAGACTCTTTTTTACTGTTTCTGCCTCCTTTTCACTATGTAGAGCAAATTGCTATTAGAGAAAAGAGCGTCAGACCCAGGGACTTCTAGTTAGCCTAAATGAGGAACTTACTCCCTGGGGAGTAGGGGGTTCTTTGCAATTTCTGCCAAGTGCTGTTTGATTATAGCTACCAAAAAAAATCATTGATGAAGTCTTTCTTTTATCCTCATTTTCTGCTTTATTTTATGTATTTACTTATTTATTTATTTGTTTATTTATTTATTACATTTCTGTACTGTAGGAAGTCACATTTGAGCTGAATGGGCAAGACAGTATAGCAGATCAACATTGGACTAGACAAAGTAGCTGAATAGAATTACGAGATTGATAAGAGAATAGAATTATGAGGTTCTCTTGGTGGACTAAAGAATGTGTTGTATGTAAGACAATGTTGCAGTTGCCTTTTTCTGACTTAATAACCATTCTCTTCTGGTTGATTAACAATAGGACCCTGACTTTTAGAAAAATTTATGGCCAACGTAAAAAAGAATATGTTTCCCAGTCTGCATTGCAGCTAGATGTGGTATGTGACAAATTTTGACCAATAACATAGAAGGAAAAACATGGTGTCCAATATAATGGAAATATCTTAGAGTCAGTCATGGCCTTTCTTTGTCTTTTCTCCCTTTATGATGGCTGCATTAAGATGTCATGACTGGGTGACTTCAGCACCAATAATGTAGTAAGAACCCCTTAAAATGTGTCTCTCCCTGAAAGCAATGGAAAAAACACTTACAAAAATTATCAGAGCAAGTTTTTTCCAAACTCAAAAAACTAACCAAAAACCCATAGCAAACTATAGAGAATTTATGTAAGAACAATGGCTGACTATCAGAACAGTGATCTTCGTAGCATTTGAATTTAGGTCCATTCACTCCTTCCTAACTCAGTGGCAGTATTGAAAAAACCAGTATGGATTCCCAGTATTGGAGAGAAAATGGACCTACTTCACAACAAATTATTGTTACATGTCTCATAGCCCCGTGGCAGAGATGCTCAAAAGGTTTCTCTTTAACAAATCTGACTCAGAGCCTCTCCAGTGCTAAAAGCTGCTCCTAAACTGGCATTTGTTGAATATATTTACTGACAGCTGTTTTAACAGCATGGCTGCTTAAAGCAATGGATATTAGTTGGGACAAACAATAATCTAAACAAAAAGCTTAATAGCAAAAGCTGAGGAATAAGACGCCCACAAGGACATTAAAAGCTTCAACATATTCTCCGGAATCTACAATGTCATGCAAATACATAGAGATATAAACATGCCCCGGAAAGATCTAAGATGATGAAGCAGCGCAATAGGGCAACTTGTGTTCTGGACAATTAAAAATCAATATATATCAACCTCTGTTTCTTGCCTTGAATTCTTTGACATAAGAAGAAACTTTTTAAACCCACGGTTTTTCTGTTTCTTTTAAAGTTGACATTAAAGGTCCCCATCGATTTCCCCACATAGGAAATGTCAGTTTTCTGGTTAGTACTCAAAGTATTAGCAAGATATCTTAGGCATATCACACCCAACTTCTAAATCAAGTAAGTCTACAGGAGTTCTACCCCTTCTGTCTTTCTTTCATCAGAGGCTAAACTTTCTTCTCATACTTCATTTTCCTCAAGGTTGAATCAGAAACAGAGAATGTATTTTCCCCAATTTTATTCCATTATACAATACTTCTCACAGAAACAGTGGCCAATGTATGCTTTCTCTTATTTAGAAAAACTGTGTTTAGAAAAACGGACCTAAGAATTCAAATATATTTTTTCCAGTTCAAACTGAGTGGTACAAAGTCACTAGTGGTACAATAGTCATCTATTCTAGGTTTCTACTGCAGAGCTTGTAGGTTTATAAACATGATTACATCATTTTTTCTCATTTCCATATACCTGAAGAGTAGAATTAGACATGAAACCTTAAGAAGTCTCTTTAAAGGTTTACAAATAGTCATGCCCATAGATATTACCACTACTGCTTTCTTAATATGGTATAAGAAGGAAAGAGTACAATTGTCTGTGTCTTTTTTTTTTTAGATTTTTTTCTTTGTCGAGGTATTTAAATTGATTTAATGATATTATCTTTATCCAGATATCCATGAAAGAAGAGGCAGTTAAATTGAAAGGAAAAAGAAAGAAGAATTGGTAGGAAACCTCAGAACAGCTGGTCAAATGGTTATTCAACAGTTCCGATACCTTTGGGCTAATTTCTTTGGAAGTAGGTAGGAACTTACAATTATTTAAATTGGGTTTTATCTATGTTAAGAATCCTAGAATGCCAAACAGAAAAGGTATGGTCTTATGATGAATTGATATGTTCTGTTTCTTCTCTAGAGGTATAACTAAGTTAAGCATACTTCAATGCTTCTTTTGAGTTGTTAGAAATTTATAATTCCTGAGATTACGCATCTTTACAGGCTTACTTCAAGAGCAGTTATTTGCCTTTAACTGCTCTTGAAAAAAATTTATGTTATGAAAAAGTACATAATTTAGCAAGTAGAGAAAAACTTTCTAAAGTTTGAAATTATATCCAGTCTTAACACACCCACACAGCAATCTCTGAAAACTCCTACACTTAATGAACCTTGCCAATCTGACTCCAGAAGAAAAAAAGATAGAGACAACTTACTTATTAGAGCAACTAGGGAGAAAAAGAAACCTGCAATTTCCATCTACAAAATATCAAAATACTTTAAATATAAAAATTAATAAACAAATGATTTACTTAAAACAGTCAATTTGGGTCATTGTTATGCTTCCTTGTTCATTTATTTTTAAATGGAGATCTATGAACCCTTTATGTAATCTATAGTACTTCTCCAGAGTTAAAAAAAAAAATTAAGTCTATAAATACCATATAGTTCTTCTAAAAAGATGTTTGGCATTTCATTAAAATCACAAAATAAACAGATTGCAAAAATTTTATATATTTCTTTAAAAATTTAAAAGGCTTTTTTAAAATTTAATGTTATTTAATGTCTTCTCAAGATGAAAAGTCAAGAAAACAAAAACATAATCAATTATTTAAAGACTAGCTTAAAAAAATTTTGCCACTTGAGTATAACATCAATTGTATGACTTTGCTCTTCTGCCACCTAATATATAAGTCATCAGGGACATTATCTCTGTTGCATTTAAAGACATTCACAGTAAGTAGATTATTTAGAAGAATAAAGGTTGTTTATGTACTCTGTTCTCAAATTTTCATTACACAGCACACTCATATCACATCAATGATGGAAAAGTATATACTGAGTTATCCAGAACAGCTTTAAAATAACAGTAGTGACCATTTTTGAACCTAAGTACTGAGAGTCTACAAGTGTTATTTAACATTCTCAAAATAAATCTGCGAATAAGATATTATTACCTTCTTTTTATAGATAAAGATTCCAAGACTCAAAACACAGAATATACTAGTTCTACAATTCAGCTTTTAATTAATAGAGCCTAGTTTCAAACTTAGGTATGTCTGATTCCAAACTCTGTATTCTAGACTCACCATAATAAAGCCACCCAGAATAGTATATGATACAATTGACTAGACACTAGTAAATTTATACTTCACCATGGCCAATAAAACTACAAAATAGCTCAGTGAAATTTATTATATACCTGAGGTAGCTATGTAGATAGATAAACAGGATATATAAAATATTATATTTATATATATGATTGATTATATATGTAAATCTATATATAAATCTTTGTATATAATCAATTATACAGGCATGTGCAAATATTTCTAAGTGACCATTGCATTTTTCCCTGGAAAGCCTTGAATCAACTTAAAAATTCTCAATACAGTGATTTGAGAGCTATTATAAGAGAAGCAAATGTTTTACAGTATTTACTTTCAGGCTATTCATGATTTGTTTATAATATTTGCAGACATACCTTTCTCTGCTGGTTGCTTTACCTTCACCTTTAATTGCTTTCCCCTCCAACACTATACGCCAGCTTGGATGGCCCTATTTCTAATCTTTGAATTCAGAAATATATCAATCTGGTTCTGTCTCTGGGCATTTACAATTGCCTTCTTTACTTGAATGTTCTTTCTCGTATCTTCACTGGGCTATTTTCTTCAGCCCCAGTTCAAATATCAACTCCTCAGAGAAGTCTTTTCTAACAAAACTGGCTATAGCAACAAGGATGGGATTCTAAATACAACATAGGGGTTCAAGCTGAGATGAGAAGACAGAGATTAGAGTTTAGGAAGACGCAGGAGGATGAAATGTTCATGGCAGAAATCTGAAAAGAAAGGAACTCAAAGAGAAGGAACTATAGAAGTTCATAGAAGGTCCTTGAGTATTTTGCTAAAAACTAAGCTGCATATACATATTGTGAAAATCCATAAGCCTGAGAAAGAATGTAGGAGAAGCTGTAAGGTGAATAATCCTTAGAACTAACACAGGCTGGGCTCTTTTAGATGCTAAAGAACTGCATGAGAGCCTTTGTTAAACACCCGCAAGCATTCAGTAGAGATCATAAAAGGGTTATCTCTTATTAGTAGGGCTAAATTAGATTCAGAATCAATATCATTCTAAACCAACCCTAAAATGCTTATTTTAAAAGGTTTTAAAAGTATTGATTATAAATAAATGCCTTCTGAAAAAAACATCCAAAATTAAAGGAACAAAACAAAATCCAAACCCCAAAACCATAAAAATTACAGTATCACCATCAAAACATCTAACCAGGAGTGGCTGCAAAGATCCTCCCACAGATACACTAAATATACAGTTACGTATAGAGCCCTTCTATCTGAAAGAAATCCAGAAACTAGCTAAGCCACTTTTACATATTGGGCAAATGAGAAAATAACCAAAGAGAAACAGGTAAGAAAGGCTGAGACACACTCTGCCATGAACCACCCCCCCCTTGGTACAGTGCCACACAATTGGGAGGAAACCTCCAATTCCCAGATTCCCTTTGAGAAGTGAAGGGCCTGAACCCCACATCTAGCACCTCACCTTTTAAGACTACCACTTGAGGAATGGGCCAGCGTTTCTTGTTTACCCACAAGGCCCACAATTCTACAGCAAGCAAAGCAGCACTCACTGTGAATAGCCTCACAGGATTCAGCATGGATGGAGCAGGCAGAAAGGCTCATCTCCCAGTCTTTTCCTGAAGGGAGTTTATTTTCATTTTTTAAAAGCTGCTACCTGATGGTCGGGCTTTGAATTGGACAGCTAATATGCATTTTCAAGGTAGGAGGAGGAAGAATTAATAACTGACAAATATTTTTAAATGGCAAGTATAGCAAAAGAATATTACTTTATATAGCTAAAAATTTAATTAAGTTTAAGACATTTGAAAGTAAAAGTATATCCTATCCCCACTTTGGGGGATATATCATTATAAATGAAGAATTAAGACCAATTCTTCTCAACCACTCCCAATAAATGTAAGAGGAGAAAATACTTCCCCATTCATACTTCAAGGTCAATTTTACCCTGACATCAAAGCCAGACAGAAACATCACAAGAAAACTAGAAACCAATATCCCTTATAAATACAGATGC
The DNA here is from genome assembly GCA_004027375.1 of Macroglossus sobrinus. NCBI lineage: Eukaryota > Metazoa > Chordata > Mammalia > Chiroptera > Pteropodidae > Macroglossus > Macroglossus sobrinus. The sequence continues at coordinate 395,716 of PVKZ01000887.1, forward strand.
ACTAATCCTCAAAAAAATACTAGCGAATTTTACCCGGTAGCATATAAGAATTACACATCATCACATGAAATTTACCCCCAAGAATGCAGTGCTAATTCAATATACAAAAAAATTAATTAGTATAATACACCATATTATTAAAGATAAATACACATGATCATTTCAAAAGATGTATAAAAAGCATTTGACAAAATCCTACAACTATTAGTAATAATATTAACAAAATAATAAAATAAACTACAAAGAGAAAAGAACATCCTCAACCTTATAAAGGGCAGCTATAGAAAACCCACAGCTAATATCTTAATGGTGAAAGAATAAAAGCTTTTCCCTAAGATTAGAAATGAGTCAAGAATGTCTACTCTGCCACTTTTAGTTAACATTGTATGGAGGTTGGGCAATTAGGAAGAAAAATAAATAAAGGACACGCATATTAGAAAGGAAGAAGTAAAATTATCTCTGTTTGCAGAGGTCATAATATACATAGAAAATCATATTCACACAAAATTGCTAGAGCTAATAAATGAGTTCAGCAAGGACTGGAGCTATTTAAATGCTCTTATACTGCTACTGAGAGCACAACTACTTTGGTCATTTGTTTGGCAATATCTAATAAAGTCTAACGTGTTTACTTTATTGCCCAGGAATTCTAAAGCGAGGCATATAGCCAACTGAAATATCTATACACATTCCGTAGATACACAGTGCTAGATTAGAATTTTTAACAGAACTACGCAGAACAGTGCCAAATTTTAAACTTGCCAAATGTCCAACAGTGAATGGATATATAAATGGTGGTATATTTACATATTGGAATGTGATACAGTAAGAAAAAATTTAAAACTACAACTTCCTACATCAATATGGATGAACCTCCTGAGATGTTGAATAATAAATGCCAGGCATAAATGAGAACATATTGCATTTATATAAAGTTCAAAAATAGCTGAACCTACTCTTTGGTTTTAGAAGTTTTCACAGTGGTGGCTCTTTGGGGAAAAGAGAAACTGGGACAAGGTGCTTCTAGAGAGAAGAGAACGCTGTTTATTATCCTAGTTGTGGTTGTATGACTAAGTAGAGTGTTAAAAACTGACCAAGCTATATAATTTATTTGTATATTTTTATATTGAAGTTATTCCTTCACAAATACTTCACAAAACAAGCATGGAAATGTGAGTGAACATATATCTGTTTGGCTTTATGAAATGAAAGTTTTGTGGTATACCTGTAATATAGAAAAAATATTCTGAAGAGAATACATAAACAGAAAATACTGTGTAATCTAAACTAGAAGAATCTTACAATAAAAAATTAAAGTTTACATCAAATTCACTTGTCTATACTTTCAAAAATTCAATCCATTATGCAATCTAAAAACAAAGATAATGGAATCCTCCATTTTTTAGAACTTTTTTCCCTTTCATGATTTCTCAAGGGTGTTCAACAGTGACTGAGTAGTTATCTGTACATTTTTCTAGTATCTTGTAATATAAATTGAACAAGCTTAGAAGGTGAATTAACTTTTAAAAGCAACTCTGCTCTTTCCTAATGACTACTTTCCAGAGAACAGTTCTCTCTTTGAATTCTTTGTACTCTATTTCCAGGTCTGAAAGCAAATTCTCTTGTATTTAGAGGATAGAAACAAAAGAGAAGCCACCGTTTTCACATTCAATCTTGTTTCAAATTAGTGCGTCAGTATGTTTCTATTTATTTAACAGCGGATATTACATTAAAAATATGTTTTTAATTGAAAAAAGTATTTTTTCTTGAGCTTCGATTCATTTTCTCATTTAAGGATATTATTGTGACAGGATTTGTAGGTTTATACTGCTCTTTCATTCTCAGTTATTTACTGTTCTTTTAATGGTCTGAATATTGTATCATAATATCTTAAATGAAACAATTTAAATTTTTATATAAAATAATAATATGTGAAAAATTTTAGTATAATTGTTAGAATAAAAATTTTCTGAAACTCAGGAATAAAAATTATTGCCAAAAAAAATCAATAAATGCATCTGAAAGAAGGAACAGTCTCTGCTGGGCAATAGAATTTGATGATTGAAATCAGATGAATTGACAATCAATAAAAGTATTCTATGCACTAGTTCAGGACACATGTGAACATTTATTTTGCTAGATAATTATAAAGAAAACTGTCTTTTAAATTCTTACTCTCAAACTATTCCTGATATAAAGATTACAGAAGCAATTTCTCTGATGATCGCCTATTATATTGTAATATCAAGGCACTTAGGCCCTACCCTTCTTGTGACAAACACTTCAAGCTCTTCTGTTATCTTGTCCTTTGCCTGAATTTTAGAAGGATTAATTATCACTGATTACCATATTAATAGCAAAATACCCAATGAGTAGAGCAAATTCATTCTCAAATGTAATGTTTGTCATCCAACTAAAGTAATCAGCCTATGGTATCAAAATTTTTTTAGTAATTCATACTGATCTCATTAAAATGGCTTCAGGTGATACACCCAGAGATTTTCTGAATTTGTTCCTTTAAAGTCAAAATAAGTTTTTATTCTTTGAAAAAAAATGCATAAGTTGTTTGTGTTTTATCTTCTTTATAAATAAACAAGCATATTTTGTCTTAACTAATCTCCATTTGGTATCTATTATATCAAATATACTGTCATTACTTCATTTTTTTCGCAATTTCTTCATCACTTTTTTTCTCCAATTGAACACTTACCTTGTTTACTCTGACAGTTTTTCTGTTCTTATTAACACAATAGTATTCTCCATAACTGTTGCTTTTCCTATCAATTCATCTCCTTTTTCCAGGAACAAATGCCATTCTTAGTCCATAAACAATGAATGCTAAGATACCAGCAGTACAGTGTTTATTTCTTTTTATCTTTTTACTTGTACTAAGGGGTTTAAATGGATCTAACTGCACAGTTCCACAGGGTTTCTCTTGTGACAAACATATTTGGCTAAGTAAAAAGTCTGGGATTGTGAATTAGACCAATGCAATTAGATTTTGTTTGGCTACTTATTTTGTGTTTTGCCAATTGTTAGTTCGTTCTCATGACAAACAACCAATAACTACTAGATGAAGCAAAATATTTTGCAGTCATTCTCTCCTCCTACATTCCTATTTCAGAAATTAAATTGCCTCCTGTGCATTTGGAATTGTAATGTGAGATAAAAAGTGAAATATCAGCCAGTAAGGCATTACTCTGGCATTATAATAAATTATCTCCATTTACTCTAAAAGGTAAATAAATGTACCTTCAAACAGCCTAATTTAAAGATAACTTTTGCTAATAAAAGAGAATTTGAAACATGTTATGACTGTTGTAATAGCACTGTCACAGTTTCCCTAAAAGTAGCATTGACATATATTCAAATTAATTAATATGTATTGTTCTTTTAAATTAGTACAGCAAGTTTATAATATGAATAAATGGAATATTCTGCATAAAATGAACTAATGTAAATTTGGAGGCAAATAGTCATTGAGAAGCTTCTTGCTCTTGTTTTTCAAATTATATATATTTTGTAAACTTTAGGTGCAACCTTCCCCCTGATACACACACACACATTTTCATATATATATTTCCATATATATAATATATATTCATATACATATATACACAAAATTATAAATTTCACACAAAAGATAATTGGAAAATTTCCTAACTTATCAAGTTGTAAATATTTATACTTCATCTGACTCAGAAAAATCATTAAGGCCAATTACACTGAAAAATTAAAACTTAAATTTAAAAGCATTGCCATCAAATGTGAGAATTAAACCAGGCTCTCTGTTTCTCTTGACTTCGCAGCTTTTTGTTTGTTTTAGTGTATCAACTTCTTTTGCAATTTTAAAAATATCTGCTTAAAAGTTTGGCAAAACTTCTCTTTGGCTCTGATTAACTCCCTCTTTCCCAATGCATTTAAGAGTATCAGGAATTAAAGAATTAGACTTTTCTGAAATAGTACCCTATGGAACCATTTTATCAAAATGAATGGTCCTCATATTACCTAATAAATAAGTATATTTATTATACCTCTGAAAAAGCAATATGAATCTTGAACAGCCTAGATGATATTTTCATCCTATGGGGCAGCGGGGAACAAATAAGGGTAAAAGGGGGTCAAATATATGGTGATAGAAGGAAATTTGACTGTGGTGAACACATAATACAATATACATATAACATATTACTGAATTGTACACTTGAAACCTATATGATTTTATTAACCAATGTCACCCCAGTAAATTTAATTTTAAAAATTAACAAATAAACACTAATAAAAAATCAAAATAAATAAATAAATAAAGCCTTTTTTTTGTGATATATAAGCTATTTCAAAGATACCAGAGATATTGCATTGTTCAAGTCCTATGTCTACCCAAACTACTGTCAATTACTGATTTCCTTATAATAGAAACTTACTAAAGCTTTTGAGTTCAAGTATAACCAGAGCCCTGAAAATATCTTAAGGTGTTTCTACACAATATGAGATTTAGATGTTAGCTAGAACATTCATTGTGATATCTTCAGTATACAAGGTATCACAAAATCCAATTAAAAATAAAGCATTTTCAAATCCAGTGCTTTGAAATGAGAACTCAAATTCACTCGCTATTTATGAGATTTATAATATTGTTCTAATGACTCCCTATGAATTGTGCAAACTGAAAATAGTTCAGTGTAATTTAAATCTCTATCAGGAGTGTCTAAATAATTGCTCTAACATCAGTTGGCTGTTTTCTTCTGTAGTTAAAGCCAGCCAACTTTAGTTTCTCTTAAAGTAAAATGTTTAAAGTAGGTCACAGTTGTCTGACAATTCATGTTGCTAAAATTATAATTCTTACTGAAATATTGTTCATAGAAGAAGCCACTTAAATAAACTATTTCCTGGCATTTTATTTGAATATAATAATCTTTATAAAACTCATGATTTAAAGCCATTGTTTATCTAAAGCTATCGTAGTGATATCATCTTTTTTTTTTTGTCAGAGTGAAGCAGTTTGGAATGAATTCAAGCTGTCCTCTCCTTGCAGGATGTCACAGGACAAGAATGCCTCTATGACTTTATGTATCTTTTGAAGTAAATAAATATTTGTTTCCTGATTATAGAAAATAAAAGCTTTATTTTAGTCTTTTATTAACAAAACAGATTAGATGATAAAATATAAAATAAAATTTAATAAAGTTAATTGCTTGCTTTATTTATGCAGCATTTCTTTAATTTACTTGATTATGAGAATATGGGGCTCTGTTTAACATGCATCTTCCCAAACTCCTCCATCCTTCAGAGTCTGGAAAATGGTCTAGAAGTTTGTATTTTTAATAAATGCTCCCAGATAGTCTCAACCATCAGGGTTTTGTGAGAAAAACACTTCATTAAGGGGCAAATAAGTTTCAACATCTTAGTTAAAAGATACCAAAAACTAAGCAGAAACCCTGATACAATAAGGGTAAACTGAGTCATTATACGTGAAATCCATGGAACATAGTGTGAAGACAAGTCTTATAAGCTATGTACTGTAGTCAGAAGCCCTGGAATGAGAGGAGAGGTTCTGAAATTGTTTACTTTCCCACTCTTTTTTTTTCTGAGGAAAACAGCATGATTTTTTTAATTAAAATATAGTTGACACAAAATATTATATTAGTTTTAGGTGAACAACATAGTCATTCAACATTTATAAACCTTACGTTGCAATCACTACATGTCTAGTAGCAATATGTCACCGAACATAGTTACTTTGCTATTACTAACTATATTCCCTGTGCTGTACATAACATCCTCATGACTTATTTTACTTACTTTATAACTGGAAATTTGTACCAATTTCAGCTCTTTTAAGTATTTCTCAATTTAACTGCTTGATAGAATTAACTGAGGACTTTCAAAATCCTGATAAACAGACAAATGAAATCAGAAATTGTGAAGGTGGTACCTAGGTATCTGACATTTTGAAAGCTCCCACACAATTTAATGTACAGCCAATATCTACAACTCCTATCTCATAGACTAATTGATGAGAGCTGCATTCAGTGTGAATGAAATTCAGCCTCAACATCTGACCTCATGCAGATCAAGAAAAGCTAGCCAACTTCACTTCATTTCTGGATCATGCACAAACATGTAAACGCTACAGTTAGCAGTAAATGAATTTCAGTAAGCACAATTCTCTCAGATGGATCTCATATCTACATATATTTTTAATTTTATTATCAATTCAAATAATTTTCTATCTATAATTTGGGGGTTATTTGTACATAGGCATGTTATCTGCAAATAATAAATATCGTTTCTTTCTTTCAATTAGTTATTATTTTCATTTATTTATTTGTCTTTATTATGGGCATAGTTATAAACTTCCAGCCCTATAATGTCTGGAAATAGTGATATTAACTAAGCCCACCTAGTTCTTGACTTTAAAGGGACCACTTATGATGTTTCTTATTAAGACTAATGCTTGCTATAGGTGTAAGGCACATTCACTTTATCAAATTAATGTTGTTCTATTCCTAATTTATCAGAAAATTATAATCACCTACTGAGAAGCTTATATTTACATGCTATTGATATCCATTAATTCAGTGTTTTCTGTTTTCTTGATTTATGGTTTTGTATTTAGCTTCATTATCTCCATATTGCTTCAGTTTATTCTTTTTTCCTAAATAATTCAATTATAATTTTAGTTTATTAAATTTTGGCTTTTATATATATTTATTGTAAACACTAATGGCTATCAAATTTCCTTAATGTAATAACAGCCCTCATGTCTTATTTTTTTCATAATTTCTTTTTTATTTAGTACATCTAGTTGACTCATGAATTATTTTAAAATAAGTTCCAAAAAATTTAAACAGATGTACTTTAACTTTTCTTTTTTATTTTGTTTTAATTTTCATTAAGAAAAAATTTAAATATATAGTAAGAAGAGAAATAAGAACCTCTGTCTACCCATTACTGAGCTTAAACAACTAATAATTCATGCCCAATAATATTTTATTCTTCGTATGCCAACCATTTCCTCCCCATAACCCACAAGTTATTTTAAAGGAAAACATGCATCATTTTTTCTAATATGTAAATCCTTCAGTACATGTCTCTAAAAGACAAGGATACTTTTCTTTAAACATAAAAATTCAGTATCACAAGTAAAATCAAAGTTAGCAATAATCACCTAACATCATCAAATACTGAGTCACTATTCAAATTTCCCTGATTGTATTATATTTTTACAATTAATTTGTTCAGTTTAGATTCACACTTTCCATATGATTAATATGCTCATTAAATCTATTTAATCTATAGATCTACCTCTCTTAAAAAATATTATTTCTTGGAAGAAATGGGGTATTTTGTTTTGTAAAATTTCCATATTATAGATTTTGCAAATTATACTTTTGAGATGTCTGTTTTAATTGTTTGTAAATTTTTGGATAGGTCAAATTCAGGTTTATTTTTTTCAAAGAATACTACATAGTCATAGGTGGAACCATACATATCTTAGAGTATCACGTGTAATTCTTATTATCTCTCTCACCCATTGATGTTAAGATTCATTATTGATCTGGGTATTCTTGGCCTTTTTCTTTCAGTATAACTTTTCCCAGCAGTCTTTCACATAAAGGTATTGGCAGCCACTGGAGATCATTGCCTCAATTTATTATTTTGTTAGGGGTTACGAATTGATGATAATCAAATTTTATTAGTTCCTCTGCCTTTATTTTCTGAAATTCATCTCTAAAGAATAACATTATTCTGAAAACTGCTAAACAAAGAGAAAGAAAGCATCAACCATTTATTTAGCCTTTCCTACAAGAAACTGGTTTGCAAGCAAACCCAAATGTGTATAGCATTTCATACAATTTTTACATTTACTATTATTAAGAATTCATAGATTTTAATATATCTGTTACTTTGGTTATATTGTAGTTTTTATTCTTTTTAATGTTTAAATTGTATCATATTTTGCTAGAGAGAGCCCCTTCAATACAGCTCAAGTATTTTTTTATTATGACCACAGTCTTTGCTTCTTGCCCCTACATATACAACAAAATATTCCAAGCTCATTTTGAATATTTCCTATCCCAGACCTAAAATGTTATATTTCTGCTGTCTGCTTCTCTTTCATGAAAAACAGCATTTTATAGTACACAATCTGAACACTTAAGGTGCTCATTATTATTGAATGGTCACTTTTCTTAGCTTATTTAGAGAAAATACTTGTGAGCTTATTAGTATTGACAATTCAAATTTAAGATTACAGTTATTTTACTAACTTCTTCTATTATATTTTTTTACACCAGTATTTGTGAGTCCTAATAACTTTAATATAAATTCTCACTTGTTTTATTCACACACAATTTTATATGTGTATTTTAAATGCAGCACATCATATTATTCTTAAAGACTACATTTTCTATTTATGTATATATTATAAATAATATGTTAAATTTGAAAACAATGACTCTTATATTACTACTACTACTAACATTATTATTGAAAACAACTTAAGGTACACATGCATTTTTTTAACATTAAGATTTATTCTACTGTGTATATTGAATATACTGTTGTGTTTTAAAGGCATGATATCACTTACATGTGGGATATAAACCTAAAAGCAACAAATGAACAAGACAAACAAACAGACTCATGGACATGGACTATAGACTAGTGGTTACCAGAGGATAGAGGGTGGGGAAGGAAAGGGGAGGTAGACGGGGTAAATGGGGTCAAAATGTGGTGATGGAAAGAAATCTAACAAAGGGAAGTGAATACACAGTGTAAATAAATATACGGCTTACTGTTAAAGTGTACAACTGAAAGTTATTGGGTTTCGTTAACCAATGTTGCCATAATTAATTAATTAATTTATTTATTTAGAAAGAAATTAATCCTTTCTATAAAATTAAATCATAATATATTAATCATAATTATATTAAAATCAGGTAGTTCTAACATCTGAATCAAATCTGAGTCTGGTTCTGTTGATTGCTTCTTCTCTTGAAAACAGGGTGGGTTTTTTTTAATGTTTTTTTTCTCATAACTATTTTTCCTCTCCCAACTATAGCAGATCTCTGCTTTATATCAGTGTAAAATTCTTGGTCAGGGAGGAATTTTTGCCTTTCCCACTCAACTAATTGCCTTTTTTTAAATCTCATAATTTATATATTAAACATATGGTCAGATCTTAGTCACATGGCTACCTCCAGCTGCAGCTGGGTCTAAGAAGTGAAGTATTTACTGTAAACATAAGAAAATGAAAATTTAGTATTAAGAAAGGATTTTATGGCTGCGGGTAGGTGTTGATAAATTAATTAAACAGGAAGCTATTAGCCTGAGATGGCTCTAATGCCTTATCAGTTTGTATAATAAGTAAACTGACACCTAAGCCATAGTCAATTCCTATAAATGCCTCAAGATTATGAAATCAAAAGTTGAGAACAACCAGTCACAGTCAGCTAGGCTTCCCAAATGAGGCAACCGCTTAAGCTACAGCCAGTCAAATAATTTCTTTGCTAAACTAATATAATATGTTTCTCTTCTCTACAAAAGCCTTTCCCTAATTTCCTGCTGGTGGAGAGAGCTCCTAACCATTTTTTAGTTCGGTGCTACCCAGTTCAAATCAATGTTTGTTCAAATAAACTAGTCAAAATTTTAATGTACATTGGTGTTTCTTTTAACAATATGGAAACTTAATTTGCTAATATAAACTGGAAAGAAAAGAAAAAGAAACTTAAAATTCAGCTTTTAAACTAAAAAAAAATAAACAAAATGGCAAGATTTCCTAGAAGTCTGTAAAAGTTAAGATGGGCCCTAACTCCAACAACTGGTATCTTTATAAGAAAGCCATGTGAAGAGACAGAGAATTCTGTTACCTGCAGGTAAAAAATGCTCTCAAAAGACTGACAGACCTAAATTTTCAAGACAGACAGAAATGAATACCTCAACATTTCTTATGAGAAGTAGTCATGTTTGACTAAATTAAAAAGAGAAAACTAAATATTAAATATTATGTATAGACAGTTATTGTATAAGAATATAGAAGCATTAATTAAAAATATGTAATTAAATATCAAATAGTATGTATAAACAGTGTTGCCATATAAGAATATAGAATTATTGAATGACCAGACAGAGTAAAAAGAATAATATTTTACCTGTTTTTAAGTTAATGAAACTATTTTGCCATTTCTAGTACAAAGTAATATCCACTTACTTTTAAAGTATTATGTATGATATAGCTGAATAATTTTTCTTTCAATGGTTTCCCTTTCTAAAGACAAGCTATTAAATATAACTTATTAATTAACCAATGCCACTCTAATAACTTTAATAAATATATATGTAAAAATTATGAAATTTGGAACATATAAACTTGTACCATGTAGACTTAATTTCTTTTCAAGTTTTATAGGCTTCTTCATACCTTGGATTAATATATTATTCTGGAAAACATTTTACTGCTTTACTTCATAAAAATCCTTGCATTTCTTTATCTTGCCTCATTCTGCCCTCTGCTTCCAAACAAATTTTATAAGGCCCAAATCAAAATGTTCTGTAAGTATTTCATGATGATGTTCACTACATGTGATTTCTTTCTTCTGAATTCATACATCTTTTTGTTATGTGTCTTTATTATCAGTATATGAAAGCCTGTATAATCATGATATTTTACATATGCACATATATACAATTTACATATATTTTAATATAATTATATAATTGTATGTAATTATATTATACACACACACACACACACACACACACACACACACACACACACATGTAATTTCAATCATAAATTATCTAGGTAGGAACATCCATAAGTTATGGACCTATCACATCCTCCCATGAATAGACTAATTTTTAGCTGCTGTTAGTTTTTCAGCTGATTGCTAAGTGCCCTATAAAGACCCTTCACTAACCCTTCAGACACCTATGAGAAAGGCCTCTGAATTTGCTTTTTCATTCTCACTCCTGAGTAGGGCTATTTAAGGGTAGTAATTTGCAAATATGACTAAGAATTTTTCATAATACCTTTAAAAACAATCATCAGCCAATAAATAAATTGTGATATTCTATTCTTATAGAGGTTTTAATGTTACTTAATATAATGTGTTTTATGAGAGGAAATGTGATGCATATATATGTTTATCATAAATAAAACATGATTCAGGGAAAATTGTTTTAAAACTTTAATTGCATTTTCCCAAGATGACTTAGACTTTGTGTATTTTATCATCTTTCAGTTTTACATTACTTTCATGTGGCCAATATAGGCTACTGGTCACTGAGTTTCATTATCCTAATGTAAGATGTTGTAACGGCAAAGAAAGATTATTTAAAAGACCATCTTAGTTTTATCAAACAGTTTTGATCACTCTTATAATATTTAATTCTACTAGACCCAAAGCTCTGGAAGAAGCTTACTGTGTTTTTCGGGGGGGAAAAATACTTTTTTATGAAAAAAGTCAGTAGAATATATCTCAAATCCAGAGGAAAAAAAATATCTAAAAGGCAATGTCAATCTGAAAAATCTTCCCTGATTCTATAGCCCTTAATGAAGTAAACTACTAGGAATTCTATTTATACACACAAACAAACAAACCTGTCCAGACTAATTCCAGGGAATAAGCTATTTGGCACATAGGAATAGCTTATCCCTCTTCCTCTACCTTCCTTCCTCTTTCCCTCTTCCCCCATTCAATTCAAAACTCTGTTGTTATGCCATATCTGCATCAAAAGATATAAGAAAATAATGTTATATATAAACATTATGTACATATTTCTAAAGTATGTTCTGTAAGCTGTGTAAAGTAATGATAAGGAATAGTATTATTAGCTAAATATTGTGTATAACTTAGAAGCTAAGACAGTGGCCAGAGAATACTTTATCTGTCTTATCAGGAACCCAGAGAACATAAAAGTTAACTGAGAATAACCCAAAAATTACAGAGGAAAGTGAGACTCATTGGGAGAGGACTCAACAGTTGGAATTAATAAAGTAGGTACATATTTATCAGATCATACATCAGGTTTATTTCAATCTGAGAAAACTATCTTGAGAAAACCAAAACAAAAGAGAATAGCTGCACATCCAACTTCTACCTAGACTCCTGCAGGGGGATCTCTCTCTGACCAACTACTCAGGAGAGGTATATTTTCAGACTTGCCCTATCGAGAGCAAAGAGCTCTCGTCCTTAGGGCCAAAAATCTGAATGAAAATAATAACCTCATCTCTTTACCCTATATCCATTTTCTTTTATACTATACCATACATAGAGGTACATATGGTAGGGAGAAGTAGTTTAAGCATTCCTTTAAGAACATGCCTTTCTCTTCTTTTATAGAGTAATCTTGGAGTTAAAACCATTAGTCACACAAGAAATGATAAGTGCATTAATTGGGGTTGTTGAAATCGAAGCCAAGCATGGAAATCATGAATGAAATGAAAAACTAGTTCATGTTTTCACACTCAGGCTCACAGAGAATATATATTGCTTTATAAAGCATACTTACTCTAATTTCCTCAAAGAACACAATCAAATTTCTGCATATTTAAAGCCTCGCTTCCTGGCTTTTTACAGCACACCAAGTAACTGTTGAATTAATCACCACAGACATTTTTAAAGAAACTTTTAAAGAAACATCATTGCAGCCAACAGCTAGCTTTTAAAAAAGCTATATCCTTTACTTCAATTAAACTTGAAAGTGATATGTGTTTATGATGCAAGTTTATCCCAGCCTAAAAAGACAAATAATACAAGAAAAAAGAAAAGCAAAGGTAAGGAAACATTCCACTCACTTTTGCTAGTGGATCTAGATGAAGGTATTCCAAAGAGCTTGGGACTTAATGATGACAGCTGAGAAGATCCATTATCTCTAGTTTTCTTCTGATTATGAAATAAAACAATAAAGTCATAAATGGCCTGATGTGGTGAGAATAAATTGTTTCTAGCCATTCTCATCTGCCAGGTGGCGTCTTTCAACATAACGCACCATTTCATTGGCATACGTTTCATTCAGTCTTATTTCTAAATAAAAGAAATTATATGCATGTCATTTTAACACACTGAAAAGTATTAAATTAATTAAACAGGAGACCATGAGGATGAGGAAGGTCAATGCCCTGGAAGTTTGTGGAAGCAAACCAAAGCACCTGAAGCTTATGAAATCGAAACCCAAGGGCAACCAATCACAACCAGGCAAATGGGCTTTAAGGCCGTAGCCAATCAATCATTTCCTTGCTTTGCTTCCACCTTTCTCCAGAAAAGTCTCTCCCAGAGATCCTGTTGGTGGAGCATTCCTAACTACTTTCCATTTGGCATTGCTCAATAAGAATTAATTTTTTCTCAAATAAACTCTTAAAATTAATATGCCTCAGTTTATCTTTTATCAACAGTAAACAAGAGTTTTAAAGAAAAGAAATACATATTTCTGGTTTTAGTAAACAAAGTTTACTAAAAAAGTCTTCTTTTTGTTTTTGTGCTTTTTTGTTTTTCTTGTATGTGTATGTTAAAATTTTTACCATGAACATCAGTTACTTTGTAATATGAGAATGCTTCTGTGGGACTTTGATGTTGGCAAACTTGCCCACCTTGGCATTCTCGTAATTTACACAGCTTAATGGTCTGGTGGGACTTCTGCTGTTTCTTCAGAATGCCTCTTGTGATGTTCTAGTTAATGCTTCAGCTTACTCTTTCTTTGTAGCTGGGTTCTTGATGGCCAAAGATCTTGTCTCTGGGTAGATTTTATTCTATTGCTTCCCAAATTATTATTCTAACTTGTATTTTCAGTTTGTAAAATTTTTTATTATAATCTAAGGAAATATGTAAAAACAAAAATAAACAGATGTTGCATAATTTTTAATTACAGCAAATAAATCCATCTGCTGTCTTTGATATAGTCAGTAATAAATTCTTCCTCTCCTAAATTCCTATTGCAATTTTTATAGTACTTTTCCACTTCTACACTGTAGTATATTTATTTGTATGCATGTCTTACCTCCTACACTAAATTTCAATCTTATTAAGGGCAGAAGCAAATACTTAATGATTTTTATCTTACCTTGCATGTTCTAAAATAGCACCTTAAATAAATGTCTGAGAAGTATGAAGTACATCTGCTTCAAGACAAGATTGTGTAGATTTACAAAATGAATTTTAGCAAAGTAATATCTGAACATGGTTAAAACAAAAAACAAAAAAACCCAACAAATGAAAATAATACACTATAAAACACTAAACATAGTACCTATAAAACTGGGTTTAGAAAGAAAAGCAAGTTTTCTACAATGTTTCCCCAAACCTAGACTTACTCCCAAGTCAACCATGCTCTCTTCATTTAATTGTATATGCTTTTAATTCTTCTTTTGGTTTCTTTCACATCACATGAAGTTTTAAACATTTAAAACTATCAATTTTCAAAATTGACTATTATCAATAGTTTGCTTATTGACTTGTCATTAAATATCTTGATTTACATAACTATTCTCCCTTTTATCTTAATATAGTTAAATCAGTATTTATCTGTCACCTCTTAATTTAAATAATATACTGTAAATCAAATCCATATCGCTATTTTAAAAGTTAATCACTATAGCAAACCTTTGCCAATGGTACCTGGTTGCATAAAAATAACCATTTAACCCTCTCCCTTTGACACACTACTTCTACATTAAAGCTGTTAAAGATCCCAGCAAAAGCTGCATTTCCTAGCGTGCCTTACAAGAAAAATGGCTGATGAAATATGAACAGAAATAGCTTGATGAGGTTTTCAGAAAAACTCTTTAAGGGAACTAACTCAGCTGATAAGTACACCCTTTTGCCCTTTTTCTTGCCTCTTTCTGAACTTGGGCATGATGAGTGCTCGCATAATGGTTTGCCCTAATGAGGTTCATGCTGGAAATGGAAAAAATGTGCTGAGCGGGAATGGTATGAAAAAGAGAAAGAGCCTGGGATCTTGATAGCATGGAACTGCCGTGCTATTCCTTGGCGACCTATTTCTAAACTTCTATTAAAAGAGGAAAGAAAATAAACTTTTATTATTTAAAATAGTGTTATTCAAGTTTTCAGTCATACTACCAAGTCTATTTTTGACTCATATATTGTTAAAATGACATATTAAGAGAAAACTGCGAACTGAATTTCAGAGAATTAGATGAAAGAGTGAAATAAATGAATTATAAAATTTTTGAAACTTTTAAATTGCATTAGTTTGTTGGAATACTAGGTTGAAGAGTTAATGGTTTAATATATAATTTGTATAATTAACTACAAGGGTATAGGAATAACATATTATTACAGAAACGTAATGAATGTTCTAAGTCTGCCTGGATTTGATTGAGATGATAATGCAGTAAGCATAGAAGCCAAAACAAACTTCTTAATCTTTGAAAGATTCATATCAATAAAATTATTGTGACCAATTATTTCAAATCTCCAAAGAAGCTAGATCTAGTTTTCATTTAGATAGATCTGGCAACTCTCTATAGATTATAATAGTGGGTATGTGTGTTGACAGCTAAAATACTTCTACTACTACTAAGCATTAACTATTATCTAATACTATGTCCAGTAAAATTATATTACTATACCTTTAGTAACTCTATTTATTCCTCAAAAGAACACTATTATTATCCTATTTGAGGAAACTGAGGCACAGAGATGACATTTGCCCGAAGTCAGGGAGCTAATAAATGGAAATTACCAGATGTGGGCAATTTATCTTCAGAGTAAGTACATTTAACCATTGTCTTCTCACATTCTACTGGCTTTTAACAACTACTAAATAATTTTAAGATATTTACTTTAGTAACCCCCTGCCACCTATTCACCACCCCTTTCTAAGCTACCCCTCCTCTGTGTTTCTTATATATTCTTCGATTAGATCATACACTGCAGGAAACTAGTTATTTATAAATTGCTTCCCAAAGGACAATCATCAGTTTCTTGAAGACCAATCTTAAGGGGATAATTTTAAAAAATGAAATTAATCTGATTTGTAGACAATCATACACAGACATCTAATTAAAGAAATGTATGATTGTACACTTTCATCCTAATGTTTCTTCCAGCTCTGCACTTGCATGTCTATGATATGTTGTTAAAAACTCCACAATTATGTTTTTACCAATTTATTCTGGTCCTATCATAATCTTTTAAAATCAGCTTTTTGATATTTAATATTTGTTTCTGATCTGTCCACACTTGAAGTTAACAGCTCCCTTTGGTTTATTGCCCTTACTCAAGCCTTTATAAACCTTTCTTATATGCTAAATTATTTATATGAAGCTAGATTAAATTTGATCAATTTCTATCAGCCTTTTTCTGCTCAATCCATAAAGAGTATCACTTTACACATGGAATCACAGGTTTTCTCATCAGTGTCTTCTTTTGTACCCAACTACCTCCTTTATTCCAGTCCTGAACTTGTTTTATGAACAGTTTAATATGTTCTGTGTCATCCTACTATTCATTACCTTACCTCTTTTCCTTAATCTTCTCTTCTTGCCTATAAAAATGTTGCCAACCCCATCCCAAAAGGCAGGCAGAATGGTATGGTACTTGAGATTTTGTCTAGTTATAAAGTTAAATAATTTTTAAAATGTGAAACTTAAGATCTTTTATATTGATTTAAGAAGTAAAAAAGAAAATTAGATTACTAAATTGCAAATGATTAAATATAATTTCAAGTACTGATTCCTTTTTCATCTTTAATTATAATAAAGTACTGTAAGCACTTGCTTCTGGTCTTATAAATACTGCTATTTCTAGTTATACCCTTTATAAGGAAGACATAAAATCTAGTTATACTTCTTGTGAGATATTTAAAATATTTTTTTGAAATGAAGGAGCTATTCAACAAAATGAGGTTATAGTATATATCACTGAATATTAACTTAAAAGTTAAGAGTATGTGTCCAGCATTAACTGGAAAAAATTTAAAGACAAACAATAGGATGGCTAGAGCATTCAATAGCAGGGCACAGAGATATGGCAAGTAGGAGTAGATATCAGTCTCTGGGCAAGAAACTCTAATCCTGGCTACTGGGTTTTTGTTTTGTTTTGTGTTTTTAACCTTTACTCTTTTATTTATTAATGCCATCCAGACAAACACACACAAGATGATATTGTAGTAGGTATACTATTTAATCCTGATTTTAACTTTTTTTTTAATTCAATAATATTTTTCTAACACTTCTTTTTCAATATACATGTCATTATCATTCTTGATAGCTGCATTAGTATTTGTCTATATACTATATATTTCACTATATACTATATATGCTATATAAACAGATGCACCATAATCTGTTTAACCAGTTGCATTTCCCCCTCCCCAGTTTTATTGAGATATATTTGACATAGAACATTGTGTAAATTTAAGATTTATAATGTGTTGATTTGATACATGTGTATTGCAAAATGATCACACACAGTGATGTTAACTAACATCTCTATCTCATCATATAGCTATCATTTCTTTTTTGTGGTGAGAATATTTAATTTAAATCAAATTAAATATTTAATTTCTTAGCAACTTTCAAGTATGTAATATAGTATCATTAACTATAATCACTAAACTATACTTAGGTCCCCAGAATTCACTCACCTTATAGCTGGGAGTTTGTACTCTTTAACCAACATCTCCTCATTTCCCCCACCCACCAGTAACCCCCAACCACCTAATCACGGTAACTCCCATATCTTTCTCCATCCATCTGCTGATAGTTCACTCAGTTTACTCGTAGACTGTTTACTCAGGTTGTTGCCATAATGATGCTATGAACATGAGTACAGATACCTCTTCAAGATTCTGTTTTCATTTTCTTAAGAAATATACTCAGGAGTGAGGGTGCTGGGTCATATGGGCGTTTGGACTTTAACAGTGCACTACTATAGAAACAACAGCTCTTTCAATGGAATTGAGTACAGTGCACAACCGCAATATGATGAGCAAAGAAGTTCTGATCTAGCCCTACTGTCCCATCTCAGGTTCCTTGCTTGGAGGGGACAACAGCTGCACTTTATAGGCCTATCACAAGATAGTGCCTGAGGTTTATTTGCAGCTTAGTGACATGGTAGAGCAGTGAGAGCACTTTCCACATTAGTGGTTATGTTTGGGGAAGCACCAGACAGAGCTTAGATCCAAACAATGCTGTTAACTATAACTGATTTTCTCAAGTATTGGCCCATGCTAGTTTCTACAGAGGTTTTCAGAAAGTCAGCTAGTTTATGGGAAGCCAGCCAATAATAGGAAGTCAATCTTAAATAAGTTAACCTTTCTCTCTTACTATTCCATTAGTGAGACAGCTACTGCTGTCTCATCCAACTGCAATCTACCACACTGCTCCATTCACACTGCTCTTTCAAAGGTAACAGCAAGTCAATTCCAGACTGGCAAACTCATGGTCATCTATAATTCATTAATATACTTTATTCCTTTAGTGTATATGAATAGTTGACTCCCATACCTTTTTAAATCAATATAAACTTTTGAAAAAATGACAAATATGAATGCATGTCTGGTTTTCTTTCTATTTCTTTCCTCAAATAGAGATATTGAGGTTTATATTATAAATTTTCTTCAAATAATCATATTTTAAATTTTAAAAATCAAGTTCTCCACTGTCCATTTTAAAAAGCATTTTATATTTATTGATTTATTTCCCTTTTTTATTATATAATTTTTATATTTTTATGAACTGCTTTCATCTTTTTAGTTTAAATAAATTAAATTAAAAATTAGTAGACACTACAGAGGCATTTAATAAAATATCAATCTTTATAAATTTTTTAAATTAAAAATAACAAGATACTTCCAAATTTAGAACCTTTGGAAGAAATCATAGAGGAAATTTTATATAGATTAAACAACTTCCAGGTTTCAAAAAAGAGATCTCAAATTAAAGGGGAAAAAATACCTGAGATTATATATAAAAATTAAAAACAATAAACAAGGATTTATATTCTGAATTAAAATAGAGCCTTTACAAATTTACTTTTCAAAGAATACTTGTGTTTCAAAATGGGGAAAAAAGCATAAGACAATGGAGAAAAGAGAAAATAAAGGTGCTTAAAAAACAATGGGAAATGATTTTGTTTGTTTAATTGCTACTCAATGAAATAAAAACTTTAAAAATCATTTTATATTTATTTATTTTCCTGTTTTTTTAATTATATGATTTTGCTTCCAAATTTTAAATTTGTGCATTTTTTTATTCTGACAATTTTTAAATGAAAAAAAAACATTTTAAGAGTCAATATTGAATATTAATATATTTTATAACTAATCTCTTATAAAAATTCTTTTAGGAAACGGTTTGTCTTACTGTGAGTGGCATACTCTGTTAGTTTTTAATGCAAAAAATGACTTAATTTTTTAATCAGTCTTGAATGACACCTTTTAAATTCTGGGAATAGACTATTAGGATGATAGTAATGGAGATTTAGAAAGTTGAAGCTATTACTCCATGGTCCTCTGGCATTTATTTCTCCTAAAGAAAATTTTGCTGTCAGTCTTAATGCTTTTCTTTTATAGAAAAAAACATATATATATATATATATATATATATATATATATATATATATATATGCTTTTAATTTTTCAAATTATCATTGATGTTACAAATTCACCATAACATATTTAGGCATGTATTTATTTATTCTGTTTTACATATAATCTATTTTATCTTATTTTATTTATTTTATTTTAGGAAAGCCTCAGTCATTTATTTAGGTATTTATTATGCCAAGCTTTCTAAATTATATACATCTTACATATGTAGCTCAATCTCTATCTATTTATCATCTATTTATATCTCTAATAAACAGAACTCTCCATTCAATTTCTTTAGCTCTCTTCTTCTAGAAAACCTATTCATTATATCTGTCACCTGTTCTTCAGAGCTGTCAATGTCTCTCAAATTTCTCCTTTGTCTTTCCTCTTCTCTGAAATTAAATATTTCTGATCCCTGACTACACAGCTCTGATTTTCTTTCCCATAGTGATGATACCAATTCTATTGTAAATTCTACAGTTGGATGTTTTTTGAGACCACAGTACAGTCATATATAGTATACAGCTTTAGTAATATTTGAGAGCAGGTTTTCCATTCACAGTAGATTTCCATTTTGATTTCTGAATGGCTCCCAATTGAGAATAACTGACCACATTAGTGCAAAGGCTTATTAGCCAAAGGTTTTGTTTTATTTTTAAATTGATGAGTCTGCATATATTTCCTCCTGTGAAACCAGTATGGAAGTGTCTCCAAGAGCATTGGTCCCCATCATTCCTATGGCCAAAACTTTTGACAGACTTCTGCACTGCAGTTCTATTCAAGTTTTACACTAGTATTTTTCTGTCAGCTTTGTAATTCAGGTTACAGATTACATTCAAATGTGGTATAAAAAAAGAGGCCTTCCAAAGTGTTGAGCCCAGAATCATTTAAGTTCTATCCACATTTCCAATATACATTCTTTACAACAAGGCGAGGTACATATGATCTGCCAGGATTTTCTTTTTCTTTCTTTCTTTCTTTCTTTCTTTCTTTCTTTCTTTCTTTCTTTCTTTCTTTCTTTCTTTCTTTCTTTCTTTTTTTTAATTCTCAGTATACTCTAACATTCATTCTCTCTGAAAGGCAGTTGTGACTTGAATCCCAATGTCTCATTTCAGTTTGCTCTGAATTCCACATATATGGCACAAATTACTTGCAATTTCTATCAAATGATTGGCATAACACCCTACTATTAATACTAATTTTTTTCCTTAAGGCAGTAACGCTTCAAGACTTTCCCACTTTATGATGATGAATGAGATGGAAATTTTATTAAAATCCAGAATTAGCCTCCATCATGTTACTAAAATATATTAAAGATTTTATTTCTCCACATTTTTAAAGGTTACTTAAGGAAGTACACAATTGTTTATTTATCCTGTTTTGTCTTTAATTGATACCTACCAACTATGAGAGGACTAGAACTCATTTTATGTTATATAGTCTATATACAGTTTACCTTAAATTCAACCCACACATTCTGTCATTTCCTCCAAACTCCCATAATAGTATCAAAATGCTAGGCTGAGATGGATTCCAAGGTCAGCATTTCCCTCTAGTTTTTGTAAAGATAAATATGTATGTACTGGATCAGATTAATTTCATCATAATGATAAGTTCCTTTCTATTTTATCCATTCCTTTACAAAAGCCTAGTAAAGACCATCTCATGAAGATAAGAACTAAATTCATTTTTCTATCTCAAGAAATTAACGTAGTTTCTGGACTGCTATTAATCTGCTTATGTGTCTGCTTTCTCAACCCTCTTTCCCAATACCTTAATAGCAGCGATCATGTCTCTTACACTAAGTGCTGTATTTCCTGCTCTCTGCACAGTGCCTGGAACATAGGAGACACTCAACAGCACTAGCTGAATAAATATTTGTCAATTTAACTAATGCATAGTGAGGCTTCAGATTGTCAGCCCTCCTAACCTCCACAAACTTATTAATTCAAATAAATATATAAGAAACAGAGTGATGAGTTTAGGAGACATAAATATAGCTTTAAATTATTTCAAAGCTAGGCCCTAGATTCATAAAATATTGTAAAGTGCTTATTTTGTTCCTTTTTGGCTTTTCAGCCAGTTTCAAAAAAAGCATCAAGGGAGAAATCTAGGCAAGTTTTTAAGCCTTTTATTATACCCCTATCTTTTCAGGAAACTCCCCTTTTTTTCTTACTCTATCTTTGTCTACTTTGGCTTCTATGAGAATATGTATTTTACATTTTCTTCTTGCCATTTCAGACATATGGATAATGGGTACAAAACGAACAGACTAGGAGAGGCCCGTTCAACAAGGACTTTTATATACTGCAAGAAAGTGTGTGTGTGTGTGTGTGTGTGTGTGTGTGTGTGTGTGTGTGCGCGCGCGCGCACGCGCACGATGAGTGCACGCGCACGATGTGTGCACGCATGCATTTTACAACTAGCTGAGAAAGAGTTTTCTAAAATAATAGTAAAGAATAAGTGATTTCAAGAATAATTTAAAGGTAAAAATGTGGAAGAATTAAATCTACACTATTTTTTCTAGGGGCTTGATTTTCAATGAAAAAAATATCCAAGACAGGACATAAAGGAATATTCACAATGAACATTACGAAGTACACATTAGAAGGATCTAATGACACTTATATGCTGAAGAGAAAAATAGTGGTGGTAATGGAGAGGCAGAGGACACAAGACAGAACAATTAATTTATAAACCAAGCACTCTAAGGAAGTAGAAGAAACTATGATTTTGAACATCCAGTCCCAGCCAGAGAGAAGGTAGTGGAAATCATTTTAGGCTTCCCTTTTCCACTGATCTCAAATAACAATAAGCAGGTTATTCTCAACTTCTTCAGTTAGCAATGTATATTTAAGTCTTTCGCTGAACAATTGAAAGATACCAACTTCATTCTCTGGGTTGTATGATAAATTCTAACAGCTATCACTCGTGTGAAACTTACCATTGTGACCCACACTCACCATCAGTTTTGTAAAATGATTCCTAAGTTGTTTGCTTACTTAAAATGATAAGAAACATTTAAGTTAGATTCATTTTTTAAAGCAGTTACCTAAGGGGAATAGAGTTCTTTTTCCACTCCAGATGGCTACATGTCTTTGGACTCTACAGTCCTTGTACTTTCACTGTAGTGTTAAAAACACTCTGAACTGTAAAGTAATTCTTTCTGAAACTATAACTTTTCAGGAGTTAAAAAAGGACAGTGAATGTCTTATAATAAAAATCCCTTTCCAAAAATGATCAGGAACTTTGAAATAAGTTAGAAAACTGTTAAAATTTGCATTGACTTTCACATTCTGCTGCTGTCTGCACATTTTATCCCAAATCATTTATAATAGTAGGTGAGAAAACTCTCATCTAGATATCAGATATACTAAATGTATTTTCATGAAGACTGATGGCTTAATGTGACTAATGGTGACTTTTATTATTGAATTTATTTATCTCAAATAATTCAAAAATTCTAGTTGATCCTATCAAATTTGTATTTTTTTCTATTGAAACTCAGAGCTCTTTGGAAATTAAGAGGATTTAGTGTAAATTTAGTTAATTATTCCTGTTATAAATTCTTAGTAGGCATTAAAAATAAATTATTCAAATGAGCTTTTCTTAATTTGGAGAAATACAGCAAAAAAGCCCTTTTATAGTCTATTATTATAAATAATATATATTTCCTCAATTACCATTTATGAGTACTATGAATTAGATAAGTTTAAAGTAAGGTAGAAAGGTCAAGAGAATTAATTGCTGTATTGACTGTACGTACTAAGAAGGAAGCCAGGCAACCATATAGAGTCTGTTTAAAAAACACAATCTTAGAAGAACTGAAGGCAAATAGAGTTAAAGAAGTGGTATTACATGGCAATACCATACCATCTGTTATTGAGACCCCAGTCTATGGGACCATGTTTATGTTTATATTTTTGTTAAATTCTTTGGATGAAGTCTAAAGCAGGAATTTTTTTGAAGTTAACCTTGAGTAATGAGAACTACAATCAATCTGAGATTTTTTATAATTTAATTTTATTATCTATTTTGGTTTTATGTGTTTATAAATAACTTCAGCCACTAATCTACATCAAAGAGATGTATACAAGAATTTTATAAAGTTATAGATTGTTTTTGATGATGCATATTTATATACACAATTTTAAGTTAACTTTTCCCAGTATAAAATATAATCTCACTATAAAATATAATCAGTATTAATATAATCTAAATGCATGAAGTTTTCATCTATTGCCACTTGAAAAATTTGCTTTTAGAAAATATTCTTCATGATCATTTTTTTTTTTGCATGCATAAATCTCTTAAGATTACCAGTTAATGGCAAAAAATAGGAATTTCACAAG
This sequence comes from Macroglossus sobrinus, assembly GCA_004027375.1. Taxonomy (NCBI): domain Eukaryota; kingdom Metazoa; phylum Chordata; class Mammalia; order Chiroptera; family Pteropodidae; genus Macroglossus; species Macroglossus sobrinus. The sequence goes on from PVKZ01000887.1 coordinate 419,628, forward strand.
AGCAACTTCACAGGAAGTGTCATATTTTCAAAACAAATATTTTTTTACTATGTTTAATCTCAAAATTCTTTGCCATAAGAAAACATATCTCAGGCTATTGTCAAGCATTTGACCAGTACATATTATAAAACTTTGTCTTATGTTTTTCCATGAGAAGCAGAAAGCAGAGATTTATTAATTCTATGCTATGACTTCTCTCAGAAAAAAAAAAAAAAGTTTCTAATTCCCTAAAGAGTCAGTCTAGTTTGAGATAAAAAGTGCTTAATTACTCTGAGTCCTTATTAAATTAGAATTTGCTGGTATATTAGCCCCTGCATGAACATAAAAATAAGTTTTTCAGAAAACTATAATTATACAGACTCTAAATCACCTTTAAGAGATTATAACAGTATTCAATAAATATCATTCTGTGATAAATTCAGCATTTTACATTTCTCTTTCGAAAGAGAAATGTAAATTACATACAAAAATCATTTGGCCAAATACGTCAATTGTTTACTTATAGTTACAGATTCTCCCCTTCTTTTTATTTCTCGAGTATTCATAATGTAGGAAATGTTTTGGAGATTATCGAAAATAAGAGAAAGACCAAATATGCTACGGAAAGATAAAGAAGAGTGAGGTGAGAGGAGGCGGCATTAGATTAGTCTATAAAAAAAATGTGAGAAAAATCTTCATTGTCTGGTGTTTAGATAATCTCAATTTATACAACAATTATCAACTTTCACAACTTTGTGTGTTTTTGTTTTCAATATCAAGTGTAGGATTATTTACTTAAACATTAATTATGTTTCTTTTCTGCCTTTATGAGTTATTCCCGTATTCTGCCTATAGAATTTCTATGTAGCTTCATGTCTTGCCTCTTTCCTTTATAAACAGTAATTAGGAGCCACCCTGTTCTTGATTTGCACACACTGTGGGCAAGTCTTCATTTGTGTGCATGTAGTTTCTTTCTTCTAGAAAGTACCATCACCTTCACCTTGTCAACTAGATAAACTTACTTTATTTTTCTAAAAATATTCAAATACTTCCTAATCTATGATTCCTTCCCTTACCTCTGGCTCTACCTGATAAAATAATTTCTTACCCTCTAATATCTAAATGCTTTTCATAACCATATTGTATGTATGTTTTGTTTTGCATTTATGTTACACATTTATCCTTCTTACCCTAATATAATATTGTGTTTTATTATATATATATATATATATATGTATATATATATATATATATATATAAAATATATTTTTGTTTATTGTCTGGCATAAATATAGGTGAACTAAAACAAAATGTGCCAAAAGAAAATATTTATTTCTTTAACAGTGGATAGAAAACAATCCTTTTCAAATTAACAAGAGATACAGCCATAATAGCTCTCTTAAAGCATGTGCTTTTGCCTAAGTATTCCCTGCTCCTTCCACCCCCACAAAGTTTCGGGGAAGGAAGAGGAAACCAAATGCCAAAGGGCCTTGCCCCTTAGTTTTCCATTTATTCACAGATAATTTTAATAATTTTCTCTCTGGGTTGCATGATCACTCATAAGGTTTCATTCTCTGAGAGTTTGAAGTACCCCTCACTTTGCTAATCAGATCATTTGTGAAAGTTACAAAAATGGCAAATCTAGGGACAATGTTATGGTGCCACACTGGACTTGCAGTTACCATTGCTCAGTCCACAGTTCATCCTAACCAATAACAAAACACAATTATCTGGTTTTCTTTGAAAATGTAGTGTGGATCTTCATCAGATTACAGTTTAAATTTATGTAACCAGTGCTTGTTTTTTGCTTTTTGTTTTTATAAATATTATGTTGATTTTTTTTATAAAGTTGTGAAAAGAGTTTTGGAAGTAATCTTAGAGAGTTATTTCTTTTCAATTCTTTGCCTTTAATCTGTAAATTATGAATTGTTTTATTTATCATAAAATAATCTTGTTTTGTGGTTGGAAACAATTGCCAAAGTTTCCCAATCCCATTAAATTTCAGAAAAAAAACATGATGCTTTAGTTATGGTCTTAATGATCATTCACTACACGCATATAAAGTTATAAATCAATATTAGGCCAAAAACTGAGATATAACAAGTGACTGGTGTGATTCACATAATGTGGTATGATTAATCTAAATATTATCTACGCATTTTAACACAATCATAAGGACACACAAACACTTCTCATATTTACTCATACCATTTCTTGTACCCTAGATCTTTGACTAACTTTGTCTTACCTAAGCTTCCTGGGAGAGAATTGTGAATGATGACAATGATGAAGGTAATAAGAATGCAAAAGAAGAAAAGAAGAGTGAAGAACCAACATCATATAATATTTTTCTTTTTACAAAGTAATTTCACATAGTGTTTACATAACCTCAAAACAACTTGAGATGTAGACTTATTTTTACTTCCCAATTAAGACAATATTATTTCAGAAAATTTGTGACACCTTTCAGAGCTCAAAGTGCTAGATGCAGAATTTGAATAGAAGTGGGTGTTATTGTTTTTTTTCCTCTGAACTCCACGGTTCTTATACTTCAGAGTTAAACAATAAATGTCAATATCAAGCCATTTTGAACATGTTTACTTGCAGCTCTCATGACACTTCACCACTAAATATTTCAGTGTGCATCGCCTAAGAATAGAAGTGTTCTCCTGCATAACCAAATTACATGTATTTCATCCGGAAATTTAACACTAACAAAATACTAATATCTAACACATGGTCTAAATTAAGATGTCTCTAATTGCTCCCATAATATTCTTTATAGCTTTATTTTCTAAAATCTAGGATCCAACAATAAGCCCACATTGCCTGAAGTTAGTCTATTTAGTCTCTATTAATTCAGTACAGTTCTGGACCTAGGTTTGATTTTCACGAAATTGTCATTTTCTAAGAATGTGGTCTAGCAACCCTATTATATCATACTTCGTTTAAGCTATTCTTATTTTCTCTGATGTTATATATAATTTATAATTAGCAATAAGAGTGCAAAGAGAGAACTGTTTTTCAATAAAGGACAGGAAGTTTGTTTTGGAAGAATCTGACCATGAATAAAAGTCATGTTCTCTAGATCAGTTTTCTTTTTCTTTTTAATTATAATGATAATCTTTAACATTCATCTTCATGATACCTGTTTATCCCTCAACTGTATGGAAAATTAGAGAAAGTAAAAGGGGTTATTATCTTGCTTTCAAACTACAAAATAATATTACTGTTCAAATCAGATGAAAAAATGGGTACGTTTGCATTTTTAATTAACTGGTAAGTGTTATAGATTTTAAAATAAGCCAACTGCTGAATCTTCTATGTTTATAAAAAATATAGCTTGCATAAGAAAAAGGCCAAATCCTAAACATCCGCTTTCTAAAAATGTGGACTTACTCAAATACATAAATAAATGACGACTTTATCAAGAAATAAAATACTCCTATACATCAGTTTTAAAGTCTTAGATTTTGACTAAATCTTTATGAGTTACCATTTAATTTGTGGAAATATAAGAACATTTGTGCCAGGGTAAATTCTATTTTTTAAAACCTTTTAATTAAATCACATGTATCTATTAATTCCCTTTTATTCTGAGACCCTATTTTTCAGTGAGAGTCAATGGGAAAACATGAGATCTTTAAAACCACATATTTTTGCTTCTAAGCCTCTAGGTCATCAAGAGAGAATGCAATAATTGTTGCATGGGTTTCTCTTTTCGGTACAGCTGTAACTAAGTTTTTTCAGCACATGAACTTGTAGAACCAGGCCTAGAACCCAACACTTTGGAAAAAGCTACCCAGTGCTCAAAAGACTGGGGAAGCACTGCTGCCCCTTGCTGACATATAAGCAAAGTGGCCAGGGATCTATGTAACTTCTATTAATAAAGTGTGGCCACTGGTCCCGTACAAACATAGCAAAGGTTTAGGGGAGAAAAATAACTACTGGCTCTTACTGAGCTTTTCATAGAACCTCTAAATACTTTGCATATACTATCTGTTAAATCCTGGCATTCTCACAACACTCATGAGGTCTGTATTATTGCTATTTACATTTTCACGAAGATGTAATTAACATAAGAGAAAACAAAGGGACGGTGAGGTTAATTTGTTGAAGATATTTTTCACAGCTAGTTAATGGCTGAGCTAGAACGTGAACCCACTTTCTTCAGCATCCAGATGCTCAAAACTATCATACACTGACTCTGGAAAGGTAAGAGGAAGGAAAAAAAAAAACAAGTTTTTGTGGCTTCTCCAGAAATTATATCTCATAAACACCGCATTATTGGTCTACTTCTAAGGCCGCACCAGCCTTGTATGGGTATGTGTTTCTGTGTTCATATTAGGAAATGCAGTAAGTCTGTCTTCATATCCCTTACTTATATTGACAATCACCCGATAGAATTGACAAGCACCAAGGCTTCTCTACATAGTCCCGGAATAAGATTTTCCTGCCAAATCAATGTGCACTACATTTAACTGGAAGATAATTAGATATAATCATGAATTATGAAAAGCATTTACAGATTGAAAGTTATTATTTTAGTACTCGATGGCAGTAATCCCCTGATGTGTCCTACTTTCTCAAAGAATATTCTCTCACCACATAGCTGAACTTGGAACAGAATGGAAGTTCCCTCTAAAATTCCACAGTTAAAAAGCCTCAGAAAGAATATGCTGCCAATGAATATGCTATGCTACTCATACCATTACTAACAGATATGTTTTCTAGAATTTTTATGTTTTTAAAATAAATCATGTACTTACTGAGTGAGTAGCTCTTAGAAGATGCCAATATTGTGGAATTTTTAGGGAAAAAATAGTATTAAAGTAATTTAACTCAGTATAAAGAATGTAAGCTATATTTAAAAGTTTGATACTTGAGCTTATATAATCTTTCACTGTTTCTTAACTAGAAGTGAAGGCACTGGGAAAGTAATTATTATGTAAATGCAAAAAAAGTTAATATTGTATAACTAGAAACTAAATTTCCAGTACTTTTGTTCACAGGGATAATTAGATCTGGAAAGTCTTAACTCCTTTACTAAAACAGCTGAAGGACGTATGTGGTCATAGTAGCTATTCTAGCATTTCTTTCTTTCTTTCTTTCTTTCTTTCTTTCTTTCTTTCTTTCTTTCTTTCTTTCTTTCTTTCTTTCTTCCTTTCTTTCTTTCTTTCTTTCTTTCTTCCTTCCTTCCTTCCTTCCTTCCTTCCTTCCTTCCTTCCTTCCTTCCTTCCTTTCCTTCTTTCTTTCTTTCTCTTTTGTATTCTTGTGAAAATATCACTAGCATTATATGGTCAAATTTTATATTAGTCTAATATTAGTCCAAGAGCCAGAACTCTGACTGACAGTCAGAATCACTTCCAAAATGTTTTAAAAGCAGAATCGTGGGGTCTGTTCTATTCAGGCTGAATCAGAACTTCAGCGTTAGACCCAGAAAATTTGAATATATATGAAACCCCTATAAATGCTTCCAATGACCAGCAGAACTGGAAGTCACTCTGTAAATAAGCTAATAAATTTAAGAGGAATTTTGTTAGATATTTAATTCAATTCATGTTTAATATTTCAATTATAAAAAAATGCATTCACTGGCTCGTTATTATTCACCAAAAAGACATCCAAAGTTTACCACCATATTAAATGTAAGAAGGCTTGAAATACAATCATCTGTATGAATTCTAGGCACATTGTAATTTGCTGATAGGCAAGCAAAATTAGGGAGATGCCAGTTTAAACTAATGAATATTCTGAATGAGAAAAGAATTATACACATAAATTAACTTAACAGATACATTGGCAGGTCTTCAATATCTTCCGAGTATTTTCCCATATCTAGCCTTTAGCTCATACATACATGGAGGAAAAAAAAAGTTTATCTAACATTTTGCAGAAACATATTTTCACAGAAATCTGAAATTAAAAATAAAATGTGGTAGCTTATGGAAGCAGGCATCACTAAAACTAGTTAATAAAATGTTGTATATATAATGAGAATGACACTGCAATAGAAATGACTTTTTATAGTTTATTAAACACACTGAGAAAATAAAATAGACAATATAAAATGTATGTGAAATTTAATGAAGAATATAAAACAATCTCATTATTGATGTTATATAGATGACAACCTGGTATGGCTATCAGTTAATAAGACTGCATCTTATCAAGAACTACATTCAAGTACCATTTTTTTAGTGATATTTATTTGTATTTATATATGTTATCCTAACTCATAAACAGTAGACATAAAATGTTACCTTCTCTCATTCATTCTATCACTCAAAAAAAAAAAAAAAACAGCACTGTGTACTGATATGTACCAAGAACTGTGCTAATTGTGCAGCACATAAAGCAATCATGGTGTGCCTGTGTTTGGTAACTTTCTACCAAGTGAGAGAGATAAAAGTGAAATCAACAATTAGCAAGCAATTACAAATGTGAAAAGTGCTGCAAAGAAAATGTTGCTATGAAGTCATCAGCAGGGGATAGAATGAACTGCGAGAAAATTCAAGAATTCCTCCATAGTAAAAGGCATTCGAACCAATAAATTAGGATTATAAAGAAGCACAAGAATTAAACAGCTAGGTGATAGAAGGGGAGAAAGCACTGCAGACAGTAAATAACTCTTGTGAAGAATAAGAGGCAAAAAGAGTTAGATGAAGATGCAAAAATATTATGTCAGCCTACAATTGATTCTAGAATCTCTTGTTGCTAGGGATGACCTAATCAATCACACATCCTATTTCCCTTTCACTTTCCATCCCCACCCCCACCTTCATTCCTTCCCTGTTTGATCTCTTCCCACATAAACCTTTGCCTCAGGTTCTGCTTTTAGGAGAACCAGATTTTAAAGCTCTATTATCAAAGCTTCAGATAAAATTTTGGAAAGGATTCACACAAGCATAAGCATTTAGCATAGAGCATGTCAGAACATTCGGATTAGAAAAACATCATGTCTATTTCCCTTTCATTATTTGAATGAGTTTTTGCAGTATCTAAGCTAGTAGTACCAAAAATAATAAAATAAACCAGAATAATAAAATACATGGAGAATTTAAAGTTCATTGTTATTGAGACACACTTGAAGTAACTAAAAGATTAAAATATTACCTTAATCATCTGAAATCCCTAATCAACTCAGACAATGTTGCAATGTGTATACCACTCAAGTAGAAGCAGAACCAGTATTGTGAATGAAGAAAATGGAAATCAGACCAACTCTCACCTGCTCTTCTAGCCAACATTTATTCAATGCTTTGAGAGAACCCTATTGTACAATGCTCAAATATTATTAAACTGTATTCATATTCTTTTAGTAATTTCTAAATTACTAAATTTAGTAAATTTAGTAATTTTAGTAAATTCCTTAATTTTTTTCAAGGTCAAATAGGGACAATCCATTACCAGACAGAAAATATTTTTTAATTACACGATTAAAAATATTCACACACTAGAGATAGAAAATAGTGCAAAATTGTTTCTTATTTACTTCCCCTTGACACGTATCAGTCTTTCTTAAATGAGGTCCCTTTTCAGGTACCCCCTCCCTCTTCTCCTTCATCTCACCCCATTGTTTCCTTGGATTTTATAGCCCACTGCTCTACAATACAAAGACTCTCTCTGTCCTGATCTCAACCATTGATTAGGGTTCCAAAATGTTTCTCCTGAATGAAGATTGGTGCTATAAGGACATGTCGTAAGATCATGTTGTGAGGACAAGGCCCTGTATAGAAAGTGTAACTGAGAAAAATAGCTTGCCTCATCTAGCTTTGGAGAGACATATATGAAAGACAAAGATAACTAATATTATCTGTCATATAACAAAACTCCTTTCATTCTTGCATGCAATCACCATTGTACTAAAGTATAAGTGAATAATTACCCAGCTCCCAGAAGAAAACAAGAGAAAATAATAAAGTCTCATTCTAATATAATTTCTCCCAAGTGGAATCTTTTGGATGCTTATCAAAACAAACAAACAAACAAACGAGCCACCATATTAATTTCCTTACATAATAGAGGGATTCTGCAGGTCACCCCTGATTTGTCTAAATTGTCTTTATAGGGTACATCTACTCATTATAAATCAATGAGACATTATTAGTAGAGTTTCCTGGTATCCTCAATTTGGAATTGATACTAGCTCTTTCATTTCATTATCCAAAATTTACCTGCACTATCGATAATACACTTTATACCATTTTTCATGATATAATTCTGGAGCATCACCCAGTGCCTAAGTGTCAAAGACTGAAACCTCAGATTAAGTTCTGTGGCAGGGGACTCACCTTCATGAAAGCGAGGTTTGTCTCACATCACCTATGGTTTGAGAACACCACGTTCCTGACCAAAATAGTTCCCTCACCCACTTATTTACTATCTATGGTCCACATGTTCTCTTCCAGAGGAAACAGGGGCTCCTATTTATATCCTTACTTGGGCACTAAAGGCTGATATAGTTATGGCTGTGCCCTACACACTGAGTCCCAATGTCAACGAGGTATCCCAGAGTAAAGTCACAGAGAGTTCTGCATAGATTTGAGGGGGAAAAATCACTTATAAGAAAGCATCTAATGCCCCAAATATGTTTATCTTTGTAAAGCTGGTGGGACAGGGCCAGAGGGTAAGATATCATTTCTGAATCTGTGTTCAATATATCTTGAGAAGAAGAGTAGAGGAGACATAGAGAAAGATCTTTCATTTAGCAGCAAAGAGACAGTTGGAATCTATGCACATAGGTAGAAGAAAAATGGCTTGTGCCGAAGAACACCAGAGATATTCAGGATATGGAGACAACAACTATGGCAGTCTGGGCTCCATCACAATATAAAAAAAATGGAAGGAACTGTAGGCTGAAAGTTTAGTTGATATTTTGCCCTCCTCAATTAATAGATACCTAACCTCATTACCCCTATCTCACAGGCAGGAGTGTGTCTGGGGATAAAGAATCTAAGGAAGAACAATACAAATACTCAGAACTTGTAGCCATCAGCAGTGAGGAGGATGAAGATGAGAAAGGGTATTGAAATGGTAAATAACTGATACTTGCATTAAAAAAAATAGATTTTATTAAGCCCCTAACACTATGCTAACCAGAAAACATCTAAAAACAGCCATCTTGGGGTAACAGCCTCTACTTCCAAAAGACTCTAGGTAAAAAAATGATAAATTATGGAAGAAAGAAAGGGAGGTAGAAAAGAGAGAGTCATAGGAAGAAGGGAAGGAGAGAAAGGAAGAAAGACAGGCAAACTCAGGTCCAGAAAATGTGATTCTTTTTTAAATTAGAGAGATTGTCCTCAACCATCTGATGATCTTTCTTCAGTTTTGATTGTACAGAGTAAGTAATATCCTTGTTTGTTGCTTGTAAAATGCCATGTACTATTAGCCATCTCCAGTATCTTCCTAATTCTTTATAAGACAAAAATCCTTGGCTGCCACTTTGACCTTGCCACTCATTGCAATACTCGCCCCTACAGGTAAATACTGTTACCAGGCCCTTGTTTCGGGAGCATCTATCAACCTCCTTACTATTTGTAAGTCTAGGCTTTCAGTGGTATCTTTTTTCCTCAGCCCTGCTCTGGAAAGCAGAGCACCACTGAACTTAATGATGCTAGTGCCCCTCTCAGCGCTAACTCATCAGTGCTTTGGGAAATTATTTATCCTCCAGAATGCATAAAGAAATAGTCTTTGGGAATTTTCCAACCTTACATATAACATATGTACTCTTATTACATGCTTGCCAACATGCCTGCCTCGGTTTGCCTTTAATTTCTACTTTCATAGCCTGTCACACCAAATCTGGCATTTTTAGCTTAATATAGATCATAATTATTTCACGCTCTTAGGGGCTATCCTAGCAGTGCATTTAATCATTTTTCCAGGGTCCTTGCTAAGGCATTTAGTTCTCCATCCAAAGAGGGTCCTTATATCAGTAAGCTACCTTTTTCCTCAAATTAACTTAAATATCTCTTTATTCAGTATGCTCAGAATCCAAACTATACTCATTTACACAGCTCCTGCCAGAACATGTTGTCTAGGTTCTGCAGTTCCTCAGGTATTTAGCTCCTTTTCTCCTTCAACAGATCCATAGCCAGGTTACACTGTGATTTAACCCGTGTTGGTCATGTGTGGGCAGATCTCGATGGACTGTATGTTACCTTAGTGGAAGACATCTACATCATCTTCCAACAATGGCAGAGCTCCAGCCCCTGGTGCAGAAGAGTGGGCTATTTCTGCAGGCTTACAGAGTTCAGGGGGAAAATATGATTCAAGAATATGTGTCAGCATATCATTCTTCCACTAACAGGGCCTGACTTTCACGTGGCAGACCAACTTTGAGAGTTTAACCTTTAGAGATTTCACTACTCTTTCGTTGCAGGAGATGAATGCCCTTTTATATGCTACTAAGGAGGTCTTCACCTTTTACACATGGCTTCTAATCGACAATCATTCTTTGCTTTGATTTACATTTTTATGAGATCATCAGTTGAGAATAATAACCACTCAATTCCATTGTCTTTACTGTTATCAGTGCCCCCATATTTCTAAATTCCTGATATAAAGAATATATCCTATTTAAAGTCCAGTTGTCCTGACACAGAAAGTCTAGTTAGCCATAAGGCTGAAGAAAGTGCAGGGATAGGCACCACCTTCCTCTCTATCTGGCTCACTCCAACTCATCCTTTAGTTCTCTCCCATAAATGCCACTTACTCAAGGGAATATGTTGGGTGGTGTTCCGTTCTTCTTCCACAGGACTGTATATACCCTCTACCATAGCACCCAACACAGTATGTTAGAGTTGCCTGTTTACTCATCTCTATCCCACACTCTAATACTTACTGTATGCAACTTGAGGTAAGGCCCCATGTCTGCCTTATTCATTGTTAGTTATAACTCTGGCATGTAGCACAGCACCAGAAACATAGTAGAAAATAAAATTTTGTTTAAAGAATAACTAAGTGAATACAGTTTTGTATTATGGCTTTCTGTTATTTAGATGTCCCTTGATACAGTGTGTTATCTTCATCAGAGGAAAAAAAAAGTGAGTTAACTGTCAATAAATGTATTCATCAGATTTAGTGATAAATCTATATATCTGTAGTGTGACTAGACAATATCCACTAACAATACTTTTTGAGCTAACTATATATATCTTATAAACGTCATCTATTATTATATTTATTAAGCTTGCAGACTTTTAATTTAAGATCTGTCAGCATTGTCACCATTGTTTAAAACTGCACTGCTCCTTGCATTATCTAAAACGACACTATGGTGGACTTGCTATCTTACTCATTTTCTCTGACTGTCCAATGAGTCATATAATATTTCCTGTCAAAATCTTTCCTTTCATTTTTACTAACTAAATACTTAAACAGCTGACTTTTTTTTAATGAAAATAGAAACATGCTGAAAGTGAGTTGAAGTTAGTATAAACTTATAAAGTACATTTTATAAAGTACAATTATTTAGGATAAAATCTCCAAAGAATTATGTCAGTAAAATTATTTCATCTTATTTAATATAGTTAAGTTCTCTCTATATATATTTATATATACATATGTAATTGTATTATATATAAATACTCACATTACTGTATATATTTATGTAAACACACACATGTGATTGCAATCACATATTCAAAATAAAAATATTTTTTTCCTTTTAATATTCACTCTGAAAGCTCTGTACACTGCTTTATGGCATACTCCTTTATAAACACTGAATGTATCCTTGGATTTGTGGACGTACTATCAACTCTGGTGTTGCTCTTTGCAACTATCAACTGTAAATCTTAGTGCTCACCCTTTTTTCCCTTATGTCAATTCACCCTATGATAGCCAGCTCCTAGAATTTGCTTTCTTTTGTTTTCTACATATGTCCTGTGGAGAATTTCAAAGTTTACTGCATCTGAAATATAATCACATTCTCCATGACTTCGTGGTTACAAATACAGGCACACCACTTAGAGCTGAATACAAATTATGGCTTAGATTTGCTGATAATAAAACTACTCAAGAAACCGGAACCGGATGCAATGTCAAAAGCAGATTTGAATTTATAAGATATGTAAAACTGATTGTAGACCATTGATTTGTTCCAACAATGGAAGCCACGTCATCACACTTTGCTATTATCCCCAAAGGCATGCTGAGCTATATGATTTGATTTTCTATTCTGTAGGTTAAAGCTCTTGGGGGGCAAAACAAAATTCTCAATTAAGAATGAAAATATATGTTTTAGTATTTATTTCTCCATGAATGTAACTATACAATCTAATTTAGTTTTGTTTAGTTTGCTTTGTTCTTCAGGTATATCAATGATCCAGTTATAAATCAAAAAAAAAAAAGTAATCTGTTTGCAAGTTCTCCTGTGTGAAATTCAATTGTCATAGTTATTTAGCAGGTCATCTGTGCTTATCTGAAAGAGGTGTGAGGATGAAATCGACTGTGTTATTTGAAATTATTCCCAAAGGTCAAGAATAATCTTTCAACTGAGCATCTAAGGCTATCATTTTTTAAAGTATTAATGAATTAATAATTTGAATGAATAATATATTTATACAGTAGAAACATCATCTATATCATTGATTCAAAGTAGAGGTGTCATAGACTTTTGTTTATTTTTATTATTTCTGAGATGGCCATAGTGCCTCCTCTGGAAACTCCTAGGGATGTCAGCAGTCACAGTGGATAATGGAACTCGCTAAAGTTTAAAACCAAAGACTAATTTTTCTCAGAAAGAGAACATATTTTTTAGAGGATATATTAAGATAAAATTATCAATGAAGTTACACACACTTAGTGATACGTAAATTAACAAAGGTCTACTTTATATATGTTGATCTGTACCTTTCAAAATTTTATCATATTAAACAGATATGGTCTTACTTGTCATAAATAAATTTCTTGACTTAAAAATCTCTATTTTGAAATCATTCACCCTTTAAGGTGGGTAAAACCGAAAATTAAAAAACTCTTTAATTGGAAGGCACATATTTTGGTTCCTTGTAAAGGTGAATTCCTGGAATAATGTGGGCAATCGACACATAACAACTAGAAGTTTTTCTGTGTACTAAGTATCTAAGATCAAGCAGCATGTTATGTGAAAATTCCTATGTACTAAGACTACTGACCCTGGAGACTTTGGGCTTCTTTCATGGCCCTTAATCTTGAGCTGGCTTTAAGTTTCAATTCTTTAGTCTCCCTGGAATATCTTATCTGAAGTCCTTATCAAACTCTGGAGGAAATGAACCAGTCAAAAGTACAAAGAGCTCATCGCATCCCTGTTAAGCAACTGGTGAGATATTCAAATTACTCAAATTTGACCAACAGGGTCTTAAAAGTAACATATTTATCAAGATTACAGTGACTAGACAAAATAATATAATGCAGTCAGGGTTCCGAACTTCCCTATTTACTATGCCCCACTCCCTACCCCACAACATCAGCAAATGGCTAGCTCAGTGCTTCAAATGGCCAAATTCTTATACCTTTGTCAGTCATTGTTAGAAAGCACCAACTTTGACATTTCTTTGTCCTTCATGTTTTTCCACAAAGAACTATATAGACATATTCAATTCCTGACCACTTAATAAGCATCATGCTGCTTAACACAAACACTTGGCATGCTTTTCCATCCAGTACACCATCAGCTGGCACAAGACATTCTAAAGCATAAGTAAAACATTTGAATAATTATTATTTTGCCAATACTGACTATTGTGCAAAACACCTTATATCCCTTATATAGTCCAGTTTTCAAATTTCAATACCAGCAAAATCATTATTTAGAAGATAACCCTCCCCAACAGTTTATATTATGAATATCTCTCTATCACTTATTTGCCTATTATATTATTTCTATCTTATCTAAGGCTAAGTGAAACTACAGACAAAACAAGTAAGAGTTTAACTTTATCTTTAGATTTAACCTGCACATGGGATTGAACATAAGATATTTTAGTTTTAAACATATCAAACTAATTAAATCAAAACCTCATGTTTTAGAAATTTTAATACAAATCTCTTAAACATGCCAGCAACATATCCATATTTTTCAGCTGTGTAATCCCTAAAGTCAATTACTTTAGATTATATGGATCTTAAAAATTTAATCTTAGAAACAGCACAGCACAATTTGAAATTACATTAGGTAATGTAAACTATGTGAACTCAACAATTAATTAATAATGTTACATTTTAATATCCCTAAAGATTAAATTTAAAATCAAATAATTGGCTAAAGCAATTTGAATTAAACAATCTTTACAAAAATTAAGCATTCGAATTTCAAAAGGAATTTGTATACCTTAGGGCAGTGACAGCCCATGCATGTGAAGTAAACCTGATTGGAGTAAAATGAACTATATAAGATGGAGCAATGTAAATAATTATTTGATGCCTGTAGAGAAAAACTACCAGATAACATCTCGACAGTGTAGTACAAGCAATTACACTAGCTTGTTCAATTTGATTTTTATTCATACAGCAGAGGAGTAAAAAGGACTTCGAAGCTTTTTATGATGACAGCCTTATAGACAAGGGCTAACATTCATATACCTTTGGCTCAGGAAAAATAAAATAAAATAAGCCCAAGGAGATTTATTGACCAGAATTTTTTTAGTACATGTCAAATTGGATTTTCAATCATCATGTCAAAATGCACAGCTAGATTTCTGGCTCACAACAAACATCAAAATGAAAACAGTTTCATTCAGCTAACATTTCTATCAAATCGAGGGACACGAAGTTTTATTATTATATAAATGTGGGTGCAAAATTTTATGCATTTAAATAACTTTAACAACATTTCAAATAGGCTTGAGTTACAGTTTTTAAAATAAAGTGAGATGAGCTAAGAATTTATATTGAAATTAAATAGTCACTACTATTGAAACTGATGAAAAAATAGCTGCACATGAAGTAAGAAATATACTTTCAGAAGCTTCATGCTGTAACAAAAAAGTGTAACTAACAATTCATGATTCTCAGTCTGAGCTAAATTTGGAGCCCAACCAGCATCCATAAGACCTTAGCAGATTCTCTCCAACTCTTCCCAATGACACTTGCAAATCTCACCAATATAACAATGTATAATCCCATATTTTAGCACATGACCATTTTTCTGATATCTATGAGAAAGTATAGTCCATCAGGTACAAAATCACACATCCTTCTCTTAACACCACTCTAATTTGACTTCATCACTTTCTCTTTTCTTCTGATTTTTTATCTTAATGGGTAGTCATTCTGTATTCACTTGATTTCATAGTCTCCTACCTGTGCAGTGAACTTACTCCATAAATAACTTCTCTCTCCTGTATCATCATCTTCACTATCTTCCTCTAGATTTGTTTCTTAAGCTTAGCATATAAATGCACTCACATTTTAATATGAGTTTCAAAAAATAAACTTCTTATACCTGTATATATCCCTATATCCAATTCTATATATCCATCCACTCTTCCTTTATAGTCATGTTTCTACATGCAATAGTTTATATAGTTTATAGTCACACTTCTTTGCCTCACCCTTTTATACTACAAAGTTTTGCTCTTAGTCTTTTATTTAAACTTCCTTTGTCAAAGTTATTAATGAGGCTTAACTGCCAAATGAGAAAACTGTATAATCCTTTTTCTAAGTTACCTTTCTGTGTTTAAATGTTTACCCCCCATTTTATCCTTAAAATTCCATTTTTCTTTAGCTTTGGTAATTACATTTTCTTTTGATTTTTCCAGCTACTCTTTCAAAAACACTTTCTTAACCTTCTCTTTCTCTGACTGCCTCTTAAACACTCTCAAATATGTGTGTGTTAATTTAATTCTGTATCTTCTCCACAGGTGACTATATTCACATCCATCATTTTATCTAAGGTTTAACCCATTACTTAAGAAATTATAAGGGTGAATGCTATGCTAACTAGTGCTAAATATTTAGAGATTGCTAAAATACTAAAATATCACCAATTAATGTGTAGAATGCTTCTGATTATTCTGTTACTCCTAACTTCTAGGACTAGTAAAAAGTGAGGGTAACATATATGTGTATGTGTGTACACATGCATGCAAAATACATAAATTTAAGAGCAATCTGATATTATACAAACTTGAGTTGAAATTATAGGCCTGCCGTATAATAGTTTAGTAGCTTGGGCAAGGTATTCATTTTAAATCCCCTCATTTGTAAACTGGGTATAAGTAATAGAACCCATTCTACTCTGTTATGGTGAGAATCACATAGCATAAGTACTTAACACCCTGGTCTTTAATACATTTCCAAAAAAATTTTAGAAGACAAGCTGCTAACATTTTAATCTACAATTTTATAAAGCAAAATAGGCACTTGGAATAATTTTTGTATTAGATATGCCCTGATATTAACAAAATTGAATTTTGATGACGTTTTGAAAATGAAAGAGAAGAGGATACAGGGAAGGTTCTGTTTCATTGACTCTAGACTTGGAGGTTTCTATCAAACAAAAAATAATTCGAACCTAAAGTATAGACTTTATTCTGAAAGACTATTGAAATAGGGAAAGAGTGGCTACTCAATAGGAAAAATATTCCAACCAAAAGACCTGTCTAAAAAATCAGGCAGAAAATGGTTTTCTTTTATAAGGAAAAATAAACAAGGACAGAGAAGACCAGGTATAAAGAAATGAGGTGAGCAGGTACTGTGACTGAATAGCTGTCAGCAAATGGTCAGGAGGAAACTTTGAGAATGGGGAGGGTGGTTTCACATTTGATGAACTGATTAAGCTCCCAACGCTTACTTAAACACTAGTGTGGGTCAAAGTTCAGGAACTTGGTAAACTTTAGTAGTTAATGAGAATTTTGTACCAGTGGGTATAAACAGTTCAGCTAATCATTGATGAAACAAAAGAAATCTGGGGCGTGAGTGTCTGGGCCATCCCCAGGTCTCATCCAGGTCATGTGGGAGCAGCATGGTTCTCTGAAGTAAGCCCTTACCTGTAACACAGAGTGGGGGGATTTCTATACCACTGCTGCTTTGCAGAAGTAGATGGCTTAGGTAAAGTTCAATATTGTCACTCTCTTCTTGACTTTGGAGCTTCAGTACAATCTCTTTTATTCCACAGTTAGTAGCTAACTCAGGGTAGGGATCTGGTTTTCCATAATCACTGTGATAAAAAATAAGGCATGACTTTTGCAGGAACTTATATAATTGTTACTATAGAAGTTTTTATCTTCTAAATAGTTGGACTTGTTAGAGAAACCCTCAATTTCTGCCTTGGGATTCTACTGTTGTTCCTGTTGTTACTTTTTTAAGTCTTTTTTTTTTTTTGCATTCTTCTTCTGTAATATTCTGATTACTAGAATTATTACCTGCCCCAAGAAAATTTGGGGAAAAAACAGTCTCTAGACATGCTCTACCTTGTCATTTGAAATAGACCATTATGAGAATAGACTTTTCTGTGAGGAAAGTGTGTCTTCATGTAGATCCTTAGTTAAGATATAGATAAATAGTCTACAGCCATGCTGTCAAACAAAATTGGTCCCATCTGATCTCAGAAGCTAAGCAGGGGGGCCTGGTTAGTACTTGGATGGTAGACCACCTAGGAAGACCAGGTGCTGTAAGCATAAAAAATAAAAAATAAGAGATTGTAAGCTGGCAAGGTCCTTGCAATCTGTGAGGTCATCCTAAGGATTGCCTTGCAAAAAAAAAAAAAAAAAAGATGTAGAGAAATAATGAGGTTGATTTATGCATTTTTTAAATAAAATATTTGTTTGGCTCTTAGATCTTTTCACCATCAATGTTCTTTTACTGTCATATAAACATAATGCTTTTTTCTAATTTTTAAAAATTGGTTTAAAATTTGCACTTTTCCTTCCCCACCCTCCAAAAAATAAACTCTTACTTAACTTATTTACACATATTATAAATAACTTCTATGTTTGGGTGAGTGCATTAACTAATTTCATCACTCTTCCTATAGAAATGTGATTACTCCAGAAACAAAAGTCCAGTGAGAAAACACTTGCCTTACATACACAATAGCTGTACTTTTTCCTGGAGGTCTTCCTTCTTAAAGTCTCAATTCTCTTCTGCTAATCTAGACTGTTTGTTTCTCTCTTGCCTGCCACAGCTGTTATCCCATAAATTCTCTCTATTTCTCTCTTGTGTTGGATACACTATTTCCTGATTATTCATGTTTTTCCATTCTTTGTTTACTTTTTAATTTTGATGGGACACATTTTCTAATAGCTTCCTCTTTATACCCTTTGTTGTAAATTGATCATTATCTTATTCCTTTAGCTAGCAGAGGGAATGAAAAAAAAATCCTCTTGTGGTGAAGTTCTATATTTAACTCATTTCCTCCCATAATATCATTTTATAAGAAATATGAAAACATGTTCCAACTGATGAAACTAATGCTGTACTTTCATCATCAGCATAAAAATACAGAAAATCCTACATATTAAAAACCAGTTAATTGCATTTATTATTAAACATTATCTTTCCAATCTACAAATAACAATTATTTGAGGAGCTAATATTTAAGACAACAAAAGGAAAGGAATTCAGTGTTTCCACAAGGAGAATAAATGGAAGAAACCTGATCGATTCCAAAGTAATGGACACTTTAATTCCAACTACTATGAGCCTGGTTTATAATTATATGGTAAGTTCAGAACTGTGAAAGAATATGAGCTTTAGAAAACTAAAACATGTTATTTTTTCTTGCACCCCAGTTATGGTCTTTTCATACTTTACTTTCTTACCTTGAGAAATAGCAACATCTTTTTTTTCCTTTCTTTACCTATCTTTAATAGATTTACCCACATGAATGTAAAATACTTCTTAGATGACTAAATAGAGACTGGAAAAGGAGGCATATATGACTAGTAGCACTGGTATTTAAACTGATTTTATCGAGTAACCAGGAATAGATCAAATAATAATCATAATATTTCTATTCACAAGGTATTCACAGTATCATGAATGAAAGTAGTTTAAAAAATGAGGCCCTCCTGTTTTGCTGACTTGTGCAGCCTCAGAATTCATGTCAGTGCCTGGCACATCAAAGTAAGTCAATAAATATTTGTGGCTGAATTAATACTCTTTTATTAGCATTCAAAATTGATGCTGTCATCGAGGATTCTATATTATATAAGCTACTTTTCTGTCAAATTCTCTTTATTATTTCTTCATATCTCCAGAAGCATTTGTTCCCCACTAACCTTACAATCATATCTTTGTCCAAAACTAAGCATTACTTCCCAACAATATAAGTACTGCTGCTGCTATTTATATTTTTATTAAGAATTTTACAACTGTCTATATTATTACTGTTGTTATCTACATCGCTATATTCATTACAACATTTACAATAGCTAAGATATGGAAACAACTTAAGTGCCCATAAATGGATGAATGGATAAATAAATTGTGATACACACACACACAATACACACGTGACAGAATATTATTCAATTGTAAAAAAAAAAAAAAAGAAAGAAAGTAAGAAAGAAAAAAAAAAGAAAAGAAAGAGGAAAATTTGCCATTTGCAACAACAAGGATGGACCATAATGCTAGGTAAAATAAGTTGGAAGGGGAAAGACAAATACCATATAATTTCATCTATATATGAAATCTAAAATAAATAAATAAATAAAATAAAACAAACTCACGTTTATGAAGAACCAATTGGTGCCTACCAGAAGGAAAAGAGATGAGCAGTAGGCCAAGGGGATCAGTTATATGGTGATGAATAGTAACTAGACCTTTGGAGGTGCTCACTTTGTAGTGTATACAATGAATTATATTGATGAACACTTGCAACTTTTATCATTAAAAAATGTTACAGATATAATTGTTATTATCTCATTAATTCAGAATATTTACCCTAACATCAGAATATTTTCTATCTGACACAAATCTATTTATGAGTCTTAGCTCTGATTATACTTTAAATGTAAAATATCAAGGTGATTTATGTTTAAAGTGAAGTGACAAGCATATTCAATTTATTAGGTCACTTTTTTCTTCAAAGAGATATAATTGTACCTGGTTAGATAAGTAAAAGATAGCAAAAAAAAATGGAAATAATCAGAAAGATATTAATTAAAAATTGCAAATAATCAGAGGACCAATGTTTTATTTAGGTGATTCACCTATTCCGGGCTTTATGTTTACAAAGAACAAATCCCATTCAAATTACTGTAGGAAAAAAAAGGTGAAATTATAAGATATAGCACATGCTTGCAGTGCCCCTACCTTCTCCCCTCGAGGTCTTATCTCAGTTGTGATCTGTTTCATTCACGTAGTCAGCTTTCCACTTCTGGGTCACCTAGGAGTCTGCTTTGCTGCAAAGGGACTTTCTGTGCAGTCGGGACAAACTACCTAACCAACATGGGCATAAGCCAGATGTGCAGAGGAGAAGTGCCCTGGGGTCAGTTCTTACCCCAAGGGAAACAAGATATGCTGAATCATTGTCCTGACTTCCAAGTCTTTGGTGGGAAACTGCAAAATCTGCACTACGTTTTTTCTCAGAAGGTCCTCAGAGGAATTATCACTTGTCCATAGTGGTAGCCAGCATCTAGTGAACACTTATTTACTTCTTTCCCTTCCTTGTTTCACTCTCCCTTTATCTTTTCTTTCGCTTTCTGGAATCACTCTCTTAAAAAAACTACCTGTGCCGAAGGTCATGAATCAGGACAGACTCTGCTTTCAGTGGAATCCAGGGACACAGGACACAGAACTCTAACTCAAAGTTTTCAGCAGGTTCTCGCTGGGTTTGAAAAGTATCAAGAATGCTAATCTAAAAAATGTTTTCTCTTATATCTCTTTCTTTTAAAGGTTTCTCTCTCTCTCTCTCTCTCTCTCTCTCTCTCTCTCTCTCTCTCAGAATCTGAGCAATTTAATTCTTTTTTATTTTTTTATCTTCCATAAATTCTACACTCAAGCTCTCACCTAGCTCAGGCAGCTTATAAATGTGTTTCCCTAACCCTCAAACATTGCTGGTGGGACTGCAAATTAGTACAGCCACTATGAAAAACAATATGGAGGCTCCTCAAAAAACTAAGAATTGATCTACCATATAATTTAGCAATCTAGCAATCTCTCTACCAGGTATTTATCCCAAAGACTTGAAAATCTATATCTGAAAAGATATTTGCACACCGATGTTCATAGCAGCATTATTCACAGTGGCCAGGACATAAAAGCAACCAAAGCGTCCCACAATAGATGACTGGATAAAGAAGCTGTGGTGCATATATACAATGGAATATTACTCAGCCATAAGAAGAGATGAAATACTGCCATTTGCAACAACGTGGATGGACCTCGAGATAATCATTAAGCTAAGTCAGACAGAAAAAGTTTAAAACTACATGGTATCACTTATATGTGAGATATAAACCTAAAAGCAGCAAATGAACAAGACAAAAAAACAGAGACTCATGGACATGGCCTATAGACTAGTGATTATCAGAGGGTAGGGAGAAAGGGGAAATGGGGAGGTGGATGGGGTAAAGGGGGTCAAATATATGGTGACAGAAATAAATCTAACTACAGGAGGTAGTTACCTGTCACCATATATACTAACACACACACACACACATATATATTGCCTTACAGTTAAAAAAAAAGTGTTTTCCTAAAGAAAAACAATTGATGCCACTTTAAATATGTTCAGATATAAGATTCTTAAGATAGAACTTGTTTCTATTTTTCAGGCATGTATTTATTTCTTTCCTTTTTCTATAAAAATTCTAGAAGATAAATATTATATTTGTTAATTTCTTTACCTTGGCGTGATTGTAAGTTTAGTGATAAGAGCTATTATTTATTAATTGACCAGATGTTTTCAACAGGAATGATATAGCTGATTAATTGGGAGTCTGGCCTAAATCAATGTGTTGAGTAATAGTCTTAGGACAAGTCTGGATTAGTGGCAAAACGTGTCAAGATCTATTAGTGGTGTCTACCAGATTTGCAGAAATGAAAATTCCCATAAGCTAGGCATTTTGCTCTTCCTAATCAAAATGGGCTGGAAAGAGAATGGGCTTTGAAACTGAAAAGTATTATTAATTAATTAAAAATTATTAATTATTAATAGAAATATTATTAATTAATTCTCTCTCCCCCACATATTAGGTGATCAGAGTAAATTGCTTACCCTCACTATCTTCATTTGTAAAACCAAAACAAGAATAACTATTTCAAGCTTCAATCACATTATGTCTGTAAAAATGCCTGGTAGAATTTTTACTATATAACTGAACCCAATTAAAGTTAACTGAATCTAGCACCTTTACTTTCTCATAAAAGGAAGGCAACCCAGGGAATGCTATGATAGTACTAGTAATTAAATAGTCACAATTTCAGCAACTGAAAGCTGTACCATCAATCATATATTTGCACCTGCTATAGACAAAGAATTCGACTTAATAATATAAGTAAACACAGAGAAATCAGTAATTGAATAATTTAATAAACGATTTATTTTCTAAGGTAAATCTTTGCTAGTAAACCAAGATTTCTGAATGGTTGAACTCCCTGTTTGAATATCTTTCTTCAGCAACTTATATTTTGAGAAAGCTCTTGAATTATTTCTTGCTGTACAATTAAGCTCTTATGTTTTCTGCAGGCTCAATGATATACGAATTATTTTTATTTTAATTTTGACTTCAAAAATACTTTTCAAGTAACAAGAGATATATTTAGTTACGTTTTAAGACTAATAATGCTTGTGATTTTGGAATACAGTAAGCTGAATTTTTTCCTCTTGTAATATTACATAAGCTTATTTTTCCAATGAGTGTACTCTTTAGAAAAATATCACCAATAGTGATTTCTTTTTCTTCCCGTAAATGCAACACATTGTTATTGATAGTATTTTTTCTGAACAAATCAGTAAGATGTTAACAGATTTTTACCTTCGACATTTTTACATATTTAGACTTTTCGATTGTTAACTAGGGGCCATGAATTTTAAGAAAAGATAATTTAAAATTGTTTATTAACTATCAGTCATAGCCCTGTCTTCTAAAGATCCAATATAGAAAGACCTTCAAGCATTTAAAAGCCAGGAGCCCTGATATGGGGCTTAAAAATTTGGCTGCAATCATCTGCCACATTCACAGGATTATTGACTGTGTTCTACTTTATCTGACTTCTAGCCCTGGACTCACAATTTAAAATTTACTATCATGACCTCTGCATAATTCCTCATAATTTTAATTTAGTGTACAATGCTCACTAATTATCAGGGTTTTGATGATTTCCAGATCATATTAGAGACCTAGACTTTATTCTGGCCAAATCACTCTCTTCCTGATAAATAACTGCCCTTTCTGAACTAGAGTTGTCAATCAGCTCCCCGATTTTAGCTCACTGCTGCCACCTTCTGGTCTTGAGCGTTAGTTCTGATGCCCACTCCCACATGGGCGTTTTTACCCTTAAAAATGATTTTTTGCAGAACTTAGATAAAAAAGATATTCATTTGATTCTGAAATTAAAACTTGAATCTTTTACAAGGCCACATACCCCTATTATATTGACATTATCATAGTTAGGATAATTTTAAGCTTCACTATACTGGCATAATGTGATCACTACAACACAGCGTTCTTCCTTGTCTCATCTGGATATATAAGACATCATCTGATAGAAATGAACTACTGAGTTCATTTCTAAATTATTGTATCTACTTTCTAGTTTAAATTTAAATTCTGTATCAAAAACTTATAATCAGACGAATAGCACTGAAGTGCCAGTGAGGAGTTATAACAAGGCATTTTGATCTGTACAAGCATTTCATGAGCTAAGGGTAACAGCATTGGTTTAATGTGCCTCAGATTGGCTCACAGGCTCAAGGCCAAGGACAGATGTGACGTGGGTGGATGGCTAGCAAAGCTAGTCTAGGCTCCATCCCAAGCTTCCCACTTAGTTTATGGACACAGTAGAACGTTACTAATAGAACCATGGCAGTTATTAACTCAAAAGTGTGGAAAAACATAAAAAAAAATAGGATAAAAAAATATCAATAATGTCAGAAGAATTTTGAAGATTTCATTCAATATTTAAACAGTGAATCTGAGCCAGAGAGACTATTTCTTCTTCGTGTGAAAAATACATATCTCTTGCAAAAACTCCAAGAATACTGTCATTATAAACCGTAGCTTCTGCAACAGAACTGCAGATCCAATTATGCCTTCTCTACAACTAATGCCTAAGCTCTATCACTAGAAGGTAGAAGTCAGTAGGGGTTCATTTCCTCTTGCAGGAAGCCAATCCTAACTACCTATATCAGAGTAAAGGTCACTATAGCTTGTTGCACCAGTGACTGCCTTCAGAGTCAAGAGCAAACAGGTTAAAGCTGGGTTTATAAACTCAGATGCATGGAAGAATTTGGCTGGTACACTAAATCAGAGAAGCAATTTCTACTGTGCAGTTTAGCTATAAGGAAGAAGTGTATAAAAAATGGTGACTGATCTTATGCCTCAGTGTTTAAGGGACGATATAGTAATGGTAACTGTCACCAGGTGAAAAAAAAAATCACTGAGTTTATATAAATGGGAAAACCTAAATTTTGCCATCTAAAAATGTAGGCCAAGTATACTAAAGGCTTTTTTTTTTTTTCAACAAAAGTCAATAATTTGATTCTTCGAATGAATTCTTCTGATTTTTTAAGATGTAAAATATCAAGGTGATTTATTTTTAAAGTAAAGAGATGAGCATATTAAATTTATTAGCTCATTTTTGTTCTTCAAAGAGATATGATTTTACTTGGTTAGATAATAATTAAAAGTTTAAGAGTTGACAACTAATGTGATTTTTTAAATCAATGTGAGAACCAAAGGAGATGTTGAATCCCAACGAGCAGCCTCACAATTATTAATTCTTGAAAGAAAGGTGGTTCTGTTCCCAAGTTATCATCTTCTCAGTGTTCTGTTCATTTAGAGTTTATTCTGTGATTCCTCTTGGATTTCTTTAACATCTATCTGAGCACCTGGCTCTCACAATCCAGTGTGATAAAGCAGCACGTGGGCTGCCACCAATTTGGAGACCACTGGCCTTAGGAAAAGTAAGCATGGTTAAAGTAAAAGAGTCTTTAACTGAATCCAACAGAGCGCTTCAGAAAACTGTATCTGCACTCAGGCTCAAAGCTTTACATCATTCTCCCTAGAATGCCTCCTGGGCATTTCTTCCTCCCTTAACTGAAGAAAAGTAGTCAGCTGGTAATGAATCAATGATTCCTTCCTGGTTGCCAGTCTATTTTAGTCTTTTCTTTCATTTTGCATCTATAATATATAATAACTAAATCCTATAAGACCAATGGACAATTATTACAGCCAACTGTTTTTCCCATATCTTGTGTTGATAATAATGTCTACATATTCAAGAATTATGATGAAAATTGTGATTCGTGACACACACTTATTTTGAATGCCATGCCATTGCTGGTCTTACACAGCTATGCTTGATCACAGACCATGTAAACTGTTGGGACACATTTCTCCATGGATCTCTGCACGTCTTATTAGCATGGCTTTGATTGTTTCATGGATATTGATCTAATGAACAGTCTTGGAAGGTAGAGACTATAGGTCCCTCTGGAAGAAAGACCAAACATGCTTCTGTCCCTCATAAGAGATCTATGTTCCTGATTTCAGTACAGTATAATGCAGACATCCACTGGATCCATTTATATCACCCCTATGAGACACAAATATGCTGACATTCATGTTGTTGGCTGTGACATGAGTAATAAAGTCCTTTGTGCCTGACCCAAAAGTCATGTGTCTTCTGTCAGCATCCATGAACTGTTGCCATCTACTTTTTAGCTTTCCAGTAAGGTAAAATGTCAGATACTTCATAGTTCTTGACAGTGCTATGCTTGTAGCAGAATGCTGGCCAGTTACATGCAACTCTCCTTGGGACATATGCTTGCACACTCCTCTGCCATGTTTCAACCTCCCTACGAGTTCTGATCTGACTTGGTTAATCTTCTCAGGTTACTTTGTTTTGCTGTTGGTTCAGTTTTCCCTTTTCATTTGTCTGACTCGGGATTCTGCTATTGGTTTTGTAAGCTCAGTTTTGATGTCCTCTACCCATCAGTCATACTATAGGACTTTAAGCAGTTGTATTCTTTTTGCTAACTCTTTATGTCAATGACAGATAGCTGAGACTTGTGTGTCAGTACAGGAGCTGAAATAAAAAATGCTTTTTCGTGCTTCTACAAAACTTTAGAATAATTCAGTGCCCAAAAATATACACTTATGATAGCTATCATTTATTTATAATCATAATCCAAATAATGTTCTTCTAAAACTTTTCTGAATCCCCAAGGGTTTTGTGAACTCAAGTCCTTCTCTGGCTCTGACTTCCTGACTCCTCTGAAGTCATATTTTCTGCTCCAAGTCTTGCAGTTGTTTGTTTATCTCTGCCCTGACATTAACTCAAATATGAAACTCAAGCCTTATCTTGATTTTCACTGAGGGGGAAAAAGTACCATGAGACCAATGCACATATACGAGATTTATCAAAGATTTAAAGAAAGTGTATGCCACTGCAAAGACGTAAGGTTTATGAGATTGTTTTTTTCTTCCTGTTACAGTGCAGATATTTAATACATGCCAGTTAGTGTAGTGTCAGTTTTCACTGTGTATCATCCTAAGGTCCACTCTCTGCTTCTCTCTGGTGTACTCTGAACCCCAGGGCACTATGAACTGCCTCACATGGGTTCTTTTGTCCACTTGCTCTCTGTTGTGTTCAGACAATAGAAGGCACAAGCCAGAGATCAGAGCTCAGTAGTAAAGGGGTAGGTTATTTATTCCCCTGCTCCCTCTCTACCTCACCATAGTCTGGTAGAAGCTACATTCCCCTACCAAAGCCCACAGGTCCGCTGAGTGGCCCTGCCACAGCCAGTGACCCTTGAGGCAGAGGGTGTTAATGATGTAAATGCTGCTACACTCTGGGTGCTGCATCATCCTTTGTTGATTCCCCTAACCAAAGTTCTGCAAATAGTCCCTTTATCAGTCTTTAGTTAACTTCTTGAGTGTATCATCTGTTTCCTTCTGGTAACCTCCCCAGTATCTCTGAGTACTAAAGATGCATTATTTGAAATCCCAATTTTCCAGTGAAGAAGCTGAAGCTCAGAGAGATTAAGTGACTTGCCAGAGATCCTTCAACCCCTTAGGAGAAGGTCTAGGATATAATCTATGAATGACTCGTTTCCAAAGTCTACACTGTTTTTTTTATCATGCCAGGCTGCCTCTCAAATAGTGTTCTATAATACAGTTGATAGGTTTCACTAGTGCGTAAGCCATAATAGCAAGCATGCTTATTATGATTTAAAGTATTTTTCTGAAGCATTGCTCTATTGCTTTTGCAAACTTCTTGATATTTAGAAGTCAAATAACAATGAAAGAGTCTTATGAAGTTCATACAGCCATGAAGTAGCTACACAATTTATACTGAAGAAATCATGAATAAATAAATATGGTTTTTGAAAATACATAAAATAAAGTCTAGCCCAGATATCCTTCAATCATTGCTTTGCGTTTCTCCATAGAGCACATATTTCTCAGTCTGGGTGAAGCAGATTCTAAAGGAACTATTCTGTGAAGATTTCTCAGTTAATTAACTGAGATTAAAAACAAAAAAGTTTTGCTGATAATTACCTTTAGCTGCCCATCACTTTACAAAAATTATAATAAAAAAGACAGGTGTTAAAATCTAAAGCAAGAACAACGAGTACTAAAATGTCAAAAAAGATATTTTTGAGGATGATTTTAAATTTGCTTTTATTAGAGCCTGCCAAGAAAGTCTTGGACATTCTTAAAAAAAAAAAAAATACATCAAGGTTAATTTCAGGAAAATTAAATGAAATTTGGTCTAATTAACTGTTTGAGAACTTTGGTCAGGAGAATCAACAAGGGATGATGAAGCACCTACTGTGCAGCAGCAGCGTTATGTCATTAGCAACCTGACAGATTTTACTGACAGACTGATGGGCACCAAACACAGCTTACGAAGTGTGTAAAATTAAAATTGGTTTCTTCTAATTTCCTCAATCATAGTCCATGTATCTGTCAAAGTATTGATGTTCTTGTTTTTTCTAACTTCCATGTCTAGTTTTACTTAAAATGATTTAATTTACAAATTTAGTTGATAAATTGACCATTTTATTATGTCCCATTTTGTTCCTTTGCATATATCACATTAAAATATTGTTTCCTAACATAATTGGAGGAGAAAAACAAATTTCTCCTATTTGAGGGTGGTGTCAATTACCTAAACATATATACATTTAAATATATACAAATATTAATGAAAAACTCACCTGGTTAAAATGATTTGAACAGCAGCTCTGGGTTAGAGAGTCAGTTCTTTATAGAGAAGAGTGACTTTTAGTTATTTGTTTTCAATAAATACTTTTTTATAGATATTTGGGGGAAACTAGAAATTTAAAGAGAAATTAATTAGATTTTTTTCTGAATTTTCTCCCATGTCTCATGGGAGGCCTGTACCAAAATGTTCAACAATAACAATAATGAAAACAATTTCAATAAGAAAATGTTCAAAAGGCATGGTAAATATAAGAAATATAAAAAGGTCACTTCAGGTACCATTAAAGAACTATAAAGTATCTGTTCCAGGAGAACTTGGAGTGAGTCATACCCAGGTCTGTTTTGAAGCCCAACTTATCCTGCCCAGCACACATTATTCTGACTTCAAGCAGCTAAACTTCACAGTGGAGCTTGGCAACACTAAGATGCTATTAGGTCAATGTGACAGGGAGCAAAAAGCATTCTTTTTTAAAAAGAACAACTCAAGTCCCTCTTTTCTAGCTTTTGATACTCCTTAGGACTAAAGGTTGTGCTGTTCCTTCCATACAAATACCTGCAGACTGTACCTCTGAATCCCCTCTCTAACATATAGTCGTAATCATTGCTTTCTTGTTAGAGCACAGTGTGTTTCTTCTCTTTCTTTTCATCCTCCAGTGGATAGCTAAGTGCCTTTGTATAGGAGTGCCTACTGAAGTACATATGTGTATAAATGCATTTGTATGTGAGACATGATAGATTAGATAGATATGTAGGTAGGTAGATAGATAGATAGATAGATAGATAGATAGATAGATAGATAGATATAGATAGATAGGATAGATAGATGATAGATAGGTAGATAGATAGATAGATAGGATAGATGATAGATAGGATAGATGATAGATAGATAATAGATTGATGATAGATAGACTGACCCACTTTAGATAATTTGAAAAATATGAAACATTTTAATATGTTTTCAGAAGCTCTGGTTTATATACAAGTTGTATTTGTTTGTTTTCAATTAAGATGTATTAGCCCTAACAAATGCACTTTTATTTTATTGTTAATGTCAAGTTCATTTCCTACTACTTCCTGGCTCTCACTTCACTCCTTCCTAGTTAGATGATACCTCCTGCCAGTTCTATATTTTTCTCACATAACTAGGTATATTCTTATTTTTAAGTGTAAAAATAAACACTGCTATAACATTGGGAAATCAAATAAGAAAACAAAACACAGTACATAAATTTTCTCCTACAAAGTGACATTGTAAACTATGAAGTAAAATTTGTTAAATAATTTATTTAGATCTCATTGTCACACTAAAAAGAGATTTACTTCATATTTTCATAGAGCAAATTGTCAGAATGTTTATTGGGATTCCAAACCAATATTTAAGAAAGGTCTATAAGGGTGTCTACATAGAGTTGATATTCAAAAATTACTTCTTGCATTTTATTGCAAGTATAGAAGTAATAGAAACAAATACACACATGATTGAAGTTAAACAGATCTTCATACAGAAAATAAAAGCACACTTTAGACATTTTAAACTAATACAGTTATCTGAATTCCATCCTGAATAAAAAGAATATTTTTGGGGATTCAGTTATCTCTTCCACTTTAAAAGCTGAAAATGTTTCTTTTAGAATTTTAGAAAATGATATTTGAGATCAGCTAGTCTTTTGCTTTCTTAGTTTCTGAAATTTTCCCCAGAACAGATTTAATAAAATTCTGAAATCCACTGATCTACACCACCCTTCTGATATCATAATCTAACAGAAAATAATATTAACTCCATAGACTATAAGTCTAAAACCACATCTAATTAATGTCAAGGCCAAGAATACAGGTTTATTTTTTAATTCCTATTTCTGTACTTTTTATTTTTTATTTAAGTAACTTTGCTTTTATATTTAAATTTTTAACCCTCCATTAATACCTATTGTAAAGCTGCTCAATTGTTTAAAAGTATAGTTAACAATATTATCCAGTAAGAATAAGCATTTCTTCTTAATTTTGTTATGTTACAATAAGAACTGAGTTTACATAGTAGTAAAGTATATTAAGGAGTTAAAAGATAAATGCAACAGTAAAACAGATCACAATCTTGGTACCTATCTTTCATCTTTATCCTTCTTCCTCTCTGACCCTTGGTAATAAACTACCTGGACTATCTCTCAACCCTGGAAATTTCCACAATTTCTAAATGAGATAGTCATCAGGTTGGCATTCTTTTTGGAAGCAGTGGTGGGAATGGCTCACAGTCTCTTTTCTTTATACCTGCATTGCTTCTCAATCTCATGTTTATGCTATTTAACCCTAGATCATGAGCATTTTTCCCAATACAATCATACAAAATTAGAATTTCTGGAATTCAGCTGAGTAACAGCTGCCTTCTATAGTTTACTGTTTTTGCATGAGATAGTGTAAGATATCAAAGCATTCACAGCTCTGATAGGACGCAATTTCACAACTCATAATGCATTTGCTCAAATGCGAAGGCTGAGGGATGAGTTATGATAAAGTGTGAATGAACTAATCCTTTCTTGAATAAAAAGAACAATTCTGAGTGAAAACACATTCAGTTTTTTCCCTCACTTTTTATATAAGCTCCATGACCATGTGAAACAAATGAAAACTGCTGTGAAAAAACTGAGACAAACAACTCTATTAACACAGCTATGTGAATTTCCGTACTAATGGCTCCCTACCCAGCTCTTTTCCCTGAGAGGGTAAAAATTCTCATTTAATACAAGAAAGCAATTTGTCCTAAGAGTCCTTGAATCAAACCATGAGAATAAAAGGAAGTTCAGACACTATTAGATGAGTCGTAGAAGCAATGCAAGCCAAACTCTCAGGTCTATGTCAATTGATGTGGCAATAAATTCTTAAGGGCTCTCTTCTCTGGTGACCTCTGATGGCAAGCAGAATCCAGAGTTGAAGAACTGATGACACACTAGAGTTACAAGCATCCTAGAGAAATATGGGGGCAAGCTATTTGGCAGCAAACTGTACCTCCATTAACCAGTTATTGATGAATTGGCTAAATCCATTTCAGGCTTTCTATACTTGAGTTTGGCAGTAAAAATGGTAAATTGAAGAGAGTTTCAGGAAAACAGTCATGTCCAAAATAAAAGGGATCATTTGGACTTATGTCTTATAAGTTAACCAATAGTGTTTTCCTAACCTGCGTTTTTCAATTATAGTTACTTAGACCATAAGATCCAAATATATCTATAATTACAAGACAACCTTGTTCAGCTTAGTAGAAACAAATAAAGGACCAAGAAGTAACAACTTTTTCTGTGGTGAAATTGAGAGCCACAGAAAATTAATTAATGATATTCGTTTTTATGTAGAGTGTCTGAGGATCTATCATATCAATTGATTATGCCTTGTATATACCTGTTTTGTAGACAATTCAGATGGCTGAAAAGTAAACTACGATTACCAGGAATAGAAGAAATTAATATAAAAGTTAAAATTGTTTACCAAACACTAATGATGAAATTAGATTGCCAGATAAAATACAGGATGCTCAATTCAATTTAAATAAATAACTTTTAGTATAAATATGTTGAAAATATTGCAATTTTTAATTTGTTTAGTACCACATTTTATTATGACATTGTATTGCATAGTACTAGTATATTGTATATTTTAGTATTTAAGTATGTCCTGTATACTGTATGGAGCATACTTCAACCAAAAAAAAATATTTGAAGTCTACATTAAATTCAAATTTAACTGAGTTCACTGTGTATTTATTTGCTAAATCTAGCCAATCAATATAAGATGAAAAGAGAACATTTAGGGTAAACCAGCAAGTTTTTTAGGAGAATATATTTTTTGAGAAGTTGAGACACTTGATTGAGTCTCAGTATTGTCTCTAATTGGCTATTTATTCTTGAGTATGTCACTGAATCATTCTGAATCTCAGTTCTCAGCTCTCAGTTAAGTCCTTAGAAAGTACTATTAGTCTCAATTTCATGATGTATATTTAATCAAAAAGTAAAATGTCCTATTATATTAAACCTTCAGTCTGGATTATAAAACTAAACACCACCAGCTAATACAAATTGAGTACTTATCAAAAACTGTACAAAGTGCTATATTTATAAGGTACTAACCAATTAACCCCATATAATCTAATAACATAATATCAGTGGCTT
The DNA here is from genome assembly GCA_004027375.1 of Macroglossus sobrinus. Taxonomy (NCBI): domain Eukaryota; kingdom Metazoa; phylum Chordata; class Mammalia; order Chiroptera; family Pteropodidae; genus Macroglossus; species Macroglossus sobrinus. The sequence continues at coordinate 452,092 of PVKZ01000887.1, forward strand.
CTCTCTCATTTTACAGTTGAGAAAACTCTGCTTCAAGAATTAAACAATTAGCTTCTAGAACACAATGCTACTAAGTGACATATCCAGCATTTAAACAAAGAATGTTATAACATGAAAGCTTATACTCTCTGTAACACTATACTAAATTCTTTCCAGTGATGCTTAAATTGAATCAGATAACTGCTATTCAGCCTTCCTCTTTGTATTAAATTTATTGTATGGGCAGCCAACCTTGTATGTATTTATTTACATGAAAAATAAATAAAGAGATAAGGCAGTGATTTTTACTATGTATATAAAGAGAATATATAGCTCAACAGCCATTTTGTCAACTTGCCTCATGAAAGTACAGCAGCCTTCTTTCCCTTGGTCATTTTCTCTTCTTTAGATCCCTCGCTTCAAAGGAAAATTAGCTACTCGTTGGTAGAGCTTAAACTAGCTTCAGTTATCTGGCAAAGCCTCTGTTGAAAGACCATAGATTCAAACTCTGAATCAATAAAGATACAGCACACACTGTGGTGCTTACTAATTTTCAATGTGCCTAAAGGTTGGGAAATAAGTATATATTAGTAAATGTAATCAATTTAGTCCAATGATAAACCCATTAATGGTAAAATAAGTCACATGATGCCAAGTCATTGACAATTGAAAGCAGTTTTCATTCAACCTTCTAAGCATCATAAACAGTTGTTTGATTATTGCTACTTCTATAAATGACAGGCAAAATAAGAAAATATTCCAAAGGTAGCATGCTATCTGAAATATAAATTATTTTATGATGTTATTAAAATGTCAGGACAACTTTGCTAAATCTATATTGTTAATTTTTTTAAATGCAAAACCTCATAAGCATGTTATGGCCCTTTCTACAAATGGGAAGACTATAGTAGAAATGTAGCAAATTCAGGGGAAAGAAAATCACAACATCTGAGGCGAATCTGATCTAATTCAGCTGTAAGTGAAAGGCAATGCAGGGAACAAGGGCACAAGTTTCCAGCAGGAGGGAGATAATGAGAATAACGCTTTCACTTGTTGAGAGGAAAAGAGTGGATTGAATTCACTCCTTGACACTACGTGGTGCCAAGAAACAAACAAACAAAAAATGACAAACTTGATCATGCCATCCATCTTGGAATCAAATTAAAGAAGTTAGTCTCCCTAAGAAAGGTTTCTAATGTGACAAGAATGTAGGGAAACAAAAGGGGATGCACTAAACCAAGACTGGCTTCTCAGAAATATGACTGCTCTGAAGGAAACAGTATGAAGAGTCCACAATAACAAAAACATAGAGCAGCTCTAAGCAGCATCAGGGACCTAGATCCCAGCCTCAGTGAGACAGGATGAGCACAATCTCAGCATCATGGGAAATTAAGAGAACACGTACAACAAGAAGAATAGCAGGAGTTTGTAGGGCTCCTTGGGAATCTTACTCCTCACTGAACCCTCTTTCCTACAATGAGTGGAAGCAGACCAATGACAAACCAGTCCTTTGGACACTTGCTATAAATCACAAGATAGCTGGGAAACTGATTATATCAGCAGGCTGCTAAGGTCTAGACAAGATCATACTAATAAGCACCACTAAATGAGTAATTTTATTAAATAAAAGAAAGCCCATAGAAGAATTAATGGCATGTTTTATTTGCCTTTAGGTCCGGAGACCTAAAGTTATAATGCATTTTGATGAGGAAATAACATTACACAGACTAAGCCAGCTATTGAAGCTGCATTGTGTGACTCAGCGGTGGACAAAATGGTACCAAAAACAAAAAATAAACAAGCAAAAAACCTAAAACTAATTTTAAAAAAATCACTGTAACTACTGTAGAATTTTAGTTTAATGTCTGAACAAAGTTCTGTGCCTCCAGAATTAAATTATTCTCTTTTTTAAAGCTGTAAATGGGACATAAGCTGAGCTTACTTTATATTCACATAATTCATACTTAATATTTAATTACTTTATTAGGGTTCCATTTGAAAATCATCTACCTATATATTGCTTTTTTTTCAGAATTACCTCAAAAATTATTGGACAATAGTTTCAGAAAAGAGAAACATCTTTACCAGTATACATAAGAATTTACTAAAGATTAAGTGTTTTGCAAAATCATAAGAAAAATAAAGTAACATCCTCTAGGCCAAGCTTCCAGAAAGAACATTGACAATTAGGAAGTAATCTGGTAAATCTGGACACCGTTACAATAACTGACAGCTCCATTATCTGCTCCAGCAAAATAGATGTTCTGCATCTCGCCTCTCTTCTTGCCCAATTCAGTTCCAATCCAACCCTTACAAGAGTGTGTTTGATCGGTGTACCTTTCATCAAGAACATGGGCAGGAAGGAATTTGAGAAAATGTTATCATTTGCCTTTCTGATTTCTTTCTGAAAGTGAGTAGGAATTCATTTTAAACAAAGTAATCTACAAATCTCCTGTAAATATGCAATACTTTACAAATACAAAGTACTTCTGTGCTTTGGCAAGTTAATAAGTAATAAAACATATAATTTCATATATATGTATGTATACATATGTGTGCATATATATGTCCATGTATGTGTGTATATATGTGTATGTATGTATATATGTATGTATGTATGTATATATGTATGTATGTATACATATATATTCTGCTTCTTGATAAAGGTTGGTCTAAGTACCTAGTCCAGAATTTCTCAACCTCAAGAATTCACATAGGTATGTGGAATAATAAAATATCTGTTCTCATTATTGCAATAGTGTATGCAAATGGTTAACTGTCACGAAAAACCAAATTCTTCATTATATAAATAATAATAACCACTTCATATGTAAAAATAGATGAAGATATTTATATTTGGGAAGCCATAAATCATGAAGAAACATTCAGGTTGCAAATTAGAAACTTGTCAGTAGCCATACTTTAATTGGTTTGTCCTGAAACCAGCCCAGATTTCTCTTAATTTTCATTATCCATTAAAACTCTAAATTATGATTACTAAGTCTACAGAGTAGACAGTCTCTTTCTCAGTAAGCATAGCTTTTACCAGTTAGTCCTCTTATTTAAATCTATTTTAAATTAAAGGAAAAACACATCAAATTGAAAGGAAACAAATAAAGGCAAGATCCATTAAAACTCTAAATTATGATTACTTAGTCTACAGAGTAGACAGTCTCTGAGTCAGCATTGCTTTTACTAGTTAGTCAACTTATTTATATATACTTTAAATTGAAGGGAAACAAATAAAAGATCACTTGTTTCTTGCAAGTGACTGACATATTAAAAACCTTCCCTAAGCATTTTATCATTCATGCAAAAGTTTGGACAAATGTGGAAATAAACATGCACCTAGTTGTATTATGTAATTTAATTGAACTTAGAAATGCCTAATCTAAATCAGAAGTATCTCAGAGAAGACAGCCCCTCATGATTTCTCAATGAAAGGAGAATGAATCATTTGGATCAAATATAAACAAGAATTTCTTCAAAAATAATTCTGCCGTATTTCTGAAAAATCTTTGGCTATGAACTTCTTCATCTAAAAAAGTAAATGAGACTAAAATGACACAAAGGATGCCTTAAAATATAAAATTCTGTGACATAATTTTTAAAATTACATATGAGCCCTAAAGAAATAATGATTACTAATTAAAAAATACTCACTATTTTTAAGCGAGTTATTTGTAACAAATTATTTTAAAAATTATCCCAGTATGATATGTTTGGCATTTGGAAATAAAGATGGAAAATCACCAAGCTATTAATATGCCCAAGATGAAGAATGTAGCACTTTACATGGATTGTCTTATTTAATTCTTATAAAATTATTAGTAGTTAGAAATAGAATATTATATATATAAACTTTACATATGTCAGCTTGCATGTGCGTGCGTGCGTGCATGTGTGTGTGTGTGTGTGTGTGTGTGTGTGTGTGTGTGTGTGTGTAGGAAGAAATGGAAAGAGAGTAAAGAAGAGAAAGATGGAAAGAGAAAGAGAAAAAATGAAAAAACAATTATATCCATGTTTGTTCTTGGAGAAATATACACACAAAAATAAAAACCAATGATAAATATCATCGACTCTTGCCATGTGACCAAGTTTAGAAAGTAAGAACGTTTTCCCAAAGATAGCCAACAATTAAATTTTGGAAAAGAAAATCCTATGTTGATTTGTCTGGCCCAGAATTCAAGTCACCTTATTATTATGCTACATTGCTTTTTACTCAATTTCAAGTAGGAGATACTTGACATATCTATTTGTGACTGTGTTTTATTTCTTAAAAAGAAAACATTAAAAATCTAATTAAAAATAGGTCAATATTGACTGTAGTATATCTGTAAAGTTTAATTTGGTTTCAAGTCAACACTACAAATGTAGGTTAAATCAATAAAACCTAATGGCTGCTTCAAGTAAGAAATTAGTCTAATAGATAGTGTTCAATCTGGTGTAATAAACTAATTTAATTCCAGGAATATCAGATACCTCCTATAATGAGCTAGTCTACTTCATAGGCTTTTGTGATGACTTGTGCTATATATACATTTGATCTAAAGGCATAATTTTCTTCTAATTAAGAGCCCGGCATCATGGCAGGACAATAAATAAGTTCCCATAATTCATGTCTTTGTTCTTACTTCAAAAATTCTTTTAACTGAGCCTGATAAATCATTTTAGTATTAATGACATTTTGGCCATTTAATTCATATTTTGCAGCCCTTTTTAATCAGGAAGGAGTTGCTATCATTTATCGTGGAATATGGATGCCAGAAAGTTTAGGGTCAAAAATGCTTTTTTAGAAAAGTAGGTGGCAAATTAGCATTTAATAATGATCTATTCTGAACCAAGTTCTAAAGAAAAAATGCACTTCAGGCTAGAAAATGAATTGAAAAGTATTATCATGCAAAGAAAATATATTATTAGGCAAAAACATATTATTAGGCAGAAACAAAATGTGCTACATGTCAAATGTGAATATTACATTTTGGAAATATATTTTTCAATAAAGATATTAAAAAATATCTTGAATAAAATTTAAAGGGAATGTGTTGCAATTTTATAGTTGTTGTCTCTCTTCTCAACTCCCATCATCATATTACCTAGTACCATTTGTTTACAAGTGAAATCAAGATAAAATGAACAAGAATAGACTCAAAGAGGTGAGGGGAATATTCTAAAAAAAATCAGCATGAAGAATATAAATAAAGATGTAATTATTCTCACTTCGCCTTAAAACAATATTTCTCAACCACAGCACAGATGTTTAGTTCATTCTTGCTTCTGCCCACTGGATGCTACTAGCACTTCCCCAGCCCTAGCTGTGACAACCAAAAATGCCTCTAGACATAGTGATATGTCCCCTGATTGAGAACCACGTTTTAGAGGAAAGGAATTATTGGTGAATTTTTATGGAAAAGAACAATATCTCTAAGTTATCTGTCACAAATGACTGACTGATGAAACTGAACTGGGCAATCTAACATCTGACAAAAGTCCTTTGCTTCATTTCTTTTTTCCACTTTTGTGCATAACCCGTTCCCTACATATCTGATGGAGCCACTAAAGATCTTTCCTAATTTAATGAAAGCTAATTTTCTCTTGTCTCAGGGATTTTAAATACCAATGTTTGTGTGTACACATGTCTCTTAAGCACTCTTTCCAAACTTTGGCCATTGTATGTGTTTTTGTTGTTTTCTGTAGTAATGTATCTAGTTTTGATGTGGTTTTCTAAGCAAGAGATTTTTGAAAAAATAAATGCTAGGGGAAGTAAAATTATCATACAACCACAAATTGGTCGTGGAAATTCAGAAAGATTAAAACTAGCAGACTCAGAGAGTTTTAATTCTTATAGATAAGAATTAAGAAATACTGGTAATTTTGATATTTAAAAAGCAACAACTTTAATTCATACTTCAATTCTAATTATTCAAAGAGATTTTGTTTCATTTTGAAGAGATATTTTGTTTTATTTCAAAATAAAAGAAAAATTAAAATTTCTGAGAAATTTAATTAGGTAGATATTGTTTTCAGTGCTAAAGTGAAAATAGCTTAAGTGCCTTGAGAAATGTCATTACTTTTCAAGTCAATAAAGTTGCAATAAAGGAATAATTTACAAAATTATCATTTGTGATACAATTAAGAATGCCAATTTAAAAGTACTCTACATGCAACTCATGATTAATTTATTTTATTACTACTAATAAAACTTCTATATTGACTATAAGCAGTACCATAATTGAATTGCAAAATGTTATAAAAATGTGTTATAAATTTTCATTAATTATAGAATGCACAGGTTGACTCTTATATGCATTTGAGAAAAATGATAAAGTAAAATGACCATGTCTTCTCTAGAAACTCAGACTGAATGTACCACAAACTAGTTTTCCAATACTTTCCAGAACAAACTAACAAAATTGGACCCTGCAGACACCTCTAAAGAGTCAAACCATTTTTCAAGAAGACATCTCTCCTTCTTACTGACTGAGAATGAAATTTGGAGCTTACCTAAGCTTCGAAGGATCCCCTAGGTACCTGAGAATTAGATCCAGGATTACTCACAGTTAGAACCATTCCCAGAGGGTGAAGACACTAGCAATTCACATCAATGTAGTATTTGAATTTTCTGCCTCAGTTGTGTACACAGGTAGAGTTTTTGTAAATGTAATTGTATTTAATTGAACATTGACGTTTTAAAAACTCACTTATACAAAAAGTCTTTAGAACCTGAAAATAAACACTTATTATTTATTTTATGTATAATTTTGCTTCAAAATGTACATCTTTCCCCTTGATGTGTGTGCATGTATGTTTCTCAGCAGAATACTTTATACACCACTTCATAGTGAAATTAAAGCTATTATGTTCAATCATGTAACTGCTCATGAAGCTTTTAGTATACAATTCATCATTATCACGTTTTTTCTCTTCTCTAAAGAGAAGGCATAACTTATCTGTCCCATAGATTCATCCTTTTGGGATAGGTTCTATACATTCTTGCCTCTTTCACAAAGAGTAAACAATGTAAATTATGGATTTTGCTTAATAATATTGAATCAATATTGGCTTATCAATATTGACTTAATTTTTCTCTAACTTAAAATTTTCTTTTAAAAAACTACTATTTTTAATTTAAAATATTAAGAAGAAAAAATGAAAAAAATTATCCTAAAGATTCTAAAGAAAAGTATAACATTGAAAAATAATTTAATAGAAGAGATACAGAATGTTTTGTAAAGTAAGCACAAGATGTCAAATCTAAGGAAGATGGTCAGAAAATCTTGTAGAGACATGAGGGAGATACAAAAGGGAACTGAGTAAGACAAAGAAAAAATTAAAATATAATGAAGGAAATTAAAGAGCTGACTTGGGGGAAAAGTCATTGAATAATATATGTAAACATTTCAGAAGAAAAATGAAAGAAACAAATGAGAGAGAAATCTTCAAATTTGAGTTATATAGTAGTTTCCCTTTATCCATTAACAATATGTTCCAAGACCCATAGTGGATGGCAGAATTCACGGATAGTATTGCATACTAGATGTAATTCTTTTTACTATATGTACCTACTTACGATAAAGTTTAATTTATAAATTAGACACATTAAGAGGTTAACAACACTAAATAATAATAAAACAACAATTATAACAATACACTGTGATAAAAGTTATGTGAATGTGGTCTCTCTCAAAATCTTGTTTTACTATACTCACCCTTTTTCTTATGATGACGTGAGATAATAAATGCTTTATTAAGTCAAGAGCTTTGACAATTTCACTTAAAGGAAATACTTAACGGCTTCTCTTTGGCATATCCGAATTGCCAGCATCACTACACTTGCATTTTGGAGTCATTATTAATAAAATAAGAGTTACCTGAAGACAAACACGGTAATACCTTGACAATTTACCTGACACCCCAAACAGACATTAACTAAAGTCTGAGAAACATATACAGTGTGGATACACTGGAAGAAAGTAATGGTTCACATCCCGGGCAGGACAAAGTGGGACAGCATGAGATGATATCATGCTACTCAGAAGATCGTGCATTTAAAGCCTATGAATCCTTTATTTCTGGAATTTTTCATTGAATATCTTTGAATTGCTGTTGACTATACGTAAGTGAAATTGTGGAAAGTAAAACCATGGACAGGAGGAAATTAGCTTAATGGATTAACAATGACTAGATTTACCAACTCATGATGGAAGATTCTTTAACTTAATAGAAGAAATCCTAACCTGCCGCGGTCCAGCCATGACAGTATCCAGGGGGCCCCAAAAGTGTGCAAGGCGTCGGCACGAGATACGGTCAACTACACAGCTCAGAGGCGGTATGACACTGTTCCGTTTTATTGTGATTTGAGTACAACTTTTATACTTTCTATTTTGGCATTTGATTATACTTTGTTGTTAAGGTAACAGAGAGTTAAATTTCCGTAGTTAAGCGAAGCAGAAAATCTTATAAAGTATATTATTATTCATGATTAATTAGTACATTCTTTTTTCTCAGTCATTGGAACAGAACTACCTGATGGAACAATCTAAACTTTTAATTCTTACATCTATTACATAAGATAAAGTTTGACTTAAGTAAAGGTGATAGATAGAGGTATTCATAATAGCAAATATTGGCTCGTGGGCAGATATTGTTCTTCTTTTTGCCTGAATAAATCTTTCAGTTGCTACTTTATTTATGCTGTTATCTAAAGTTTAAGCTGAAACTTTTTCATAGCTGTTTGACAGTTTCCTTGGTGCAGTATTGAGGAAAACATTTTTAAAACTCAGTTTTACAAAGCTGCTTTTGTAAGCTAAGTTTTCGTTCCTTTGTTTTTAAGCACCAAGGAGATCCTGACCCAACCAGCCTTTCCATCAAACTTAAGCTACTAGTTTTTTCTATATCCAGTAGGCCACAAAAGGAGGCCCTTCCATAGTAGGCACAGGCTTATGAGTAAATTTCTTATCTTTTACTAATTTTTCTACTAACTGCGTGGGAATAGGAGTATAAGCTGGTTCTAATAATTCAGCTTGTAATTTATTCATAACATCCTTAAGAGGCGCATCAAAAGGAATTTCCCTTAATAATTGTTCAAATAAAGGGTTTACGCATTCTGAATAGTCAGGGTGACTGGAGCTGATTCCATACACAGGGAATTTACTATGTTTTCCTCAGAGTCAATTTTGAAATCCACTTGCACAGCGTCTACACTTACTAGAATTTGTGCTACTCAAATTCCCCTTATTAATAGGATTGTTCTTAAGAAACCAATTATCCCTAAACGCATGCCACATCCTTGTTCTTGACGATGCATTCCTTGAAGCATCTGTCCCCATCTCTGGACGATGTCACGCAGTAGGATAGAAAGAGGACATGGCACTAATCCATTCAATAAGGCAATAAAAAAATTGAAAAGAAGTAAAATTGTCTTTATTGGCATACAACATGATTGCTCATATAGAAAAATACCCTGAGATATTGACAAAAGAAGATACCACAATGAATGAAGTTAGCAAAGTGAAATATAAAAATTAACTTATTTCTATATAGAAGCAATATTCAATTGGAAATCAGAGTTTTTAAAAAATACCATTTAAAAGCCATCAAAAATATTAAATCCTCAAGAATAAATATAGCAAAATATGTCAAGACCTGTATTCTAAAAGCTGTAAAATATTGCTGAGAGAAATTAGAGATAATGTAAATATAGAGAGAGTTACCACATGCTCACAAATCAGAAAACTCAATACTCTAATGATGTTGATTGTCCCCAAATCAATCTATAAAGTCAAAGAAATTCCAATCAAAATCTCAGCAGAATTTTTTGTAGAAACTGGTATACTGATTTTAAAACTCATGTAAGAGGGGAAAGGAACTAGAATAGCCAAAATGATATTGAAAAAGAAGAACAAAGTTAGAGGATATACCCGACCTAATTCAAGACTGGCTGTGTGACTACAGTAACAGACAGTGTGGTATTGGCGTAAGGACAGATATACAAATCAATAGAAAAAGAGACAAAATCAGTCAAGTGATGTTTGACAAAACATCAAGGTCGTTCAACAGATAAAGTTTTTTTCTCAACAAATAATGCTAGAAACACTGAACACACACATTTAAAAAATTAAAATTGTAACTTTTATTTTAAATAATATACAAAAAAAATCTCAAAATGTATTATAGACCTAAACATAAAAGCTAAAACTTTAAGTTTCTAAAAAAAATAATAATAGAAGAAAATGTTGAGCTCTTGAGTTAGGAATATATTTCTTAGGAACAAAAAACACATAGGAGATTGTTAAATTGGAAACCAATTAAATTTTTAAATATATGCTTTTCAGAGAAACAGTTAAATAAATTAGAAGGCAATACATATATTGAGGGGAAATATTTACAAAAGAAATGTTAAAATTAGCAAAATCAGCAAAATATTCGAATAGTCATTTTAGCAAAGAATGGCAAATACACACATGAAAAGATGCTAAATATTACTAGTCATTAAATGAAGACGAATTAAAACCTCATTTGGGTACCACAACATCCCTGTTAGAACGAGTAAAATTATGAAGACTGGCCACACTGTGTAGAGTGACTGAAACTCACATACACCGATGTATAATGCAAAATGTCAAAAACATTTTTACATTTTGACAGTTTTCTTTTATAAAGTTAAAGATACCCTTACCATATGATCATGAAATTCCATTCCTAGGTATGTACCTGAGTGAAATAAAATAAATTTCAATCAGATTTTCAACAACTTTATTTATAACAACTCAAAACTAAAAATATCCAAAAGTCCATCAACAGATTAATAGAAAAGCAAAATGTGTTAGACCCATACAGTGGAATACAATTCAGAATTTTGAAAGAACAAACTACTGATACATAAAATATAAATAATTTTCAATAATAACAAATACTATTATGCTAAATGAAAGCAGATGTATATGAAAAACTACATATTATAATTTTAGAAAAGGCAAAACTATGGTGACAGAAAATAGGTCACTGATGGTTGCAAGTAGAGGCAAAGAAGTGACAACAAATTAGCTACTTTTTATTTAATAAAAATATTTTATAACCTGATTGTGCCATTAGCTACCCAACTGCATACATTTGCCAAAATCATCAAATTGTATACTTATAATTGGTGAACACTATCGTATGTAAGTTATTAAAGCTAATAAAAAAGCTGAACTGTCTACTTAAAGTTAATGATTTTAATTGCATATAAAATATACCACAATATATCTGAATAAAAAATTATCAAGAATGATGATCAACCTAAGTATAATTTGTGGTCAAAAAGATAAATAATAATCAAGCAGAAACAATAATCAAAGACATAATAGGAGAAATGTTCCTGATATGAATTTAAGTGAATGATGTTCGAGTTATCAAAAAAAATCATAAACATAATTCTATGTCAATGCTAGAGATATTTAACCATTTGGAGGTCATGAATTCCTTTGTGCCAGTTATCAGTTTACTGCCTCTCAGTTTCAAATTCAGTCTTCCTTGCCTGCTTTGCAATAATTCACTGGGCACTGTAAATATTTCTCTTTTATTGCCATGTGGCACAATATTAAGTTTTGTCGGTAGAGGATACTGGGGGGCACACTGGAGAAGGAAGAGATTTCTCATCCTGAGTTGGGTGTTCCTCTAGGCAAGCTCCTGCACTGCATACTTCTTCCCTAGTACTTAGATCCTGTAGCATACTTGGCATCTGCAGTGTTCAGCACAAGCATGGCCCAGTAACCAGCAGCACCTCCCATAAACTGCTTCCCCATTACCCGCTTTGGACACATTTGCAGTAATTTTGTAGAGTGTTGCCTATATTCATAAGTAAATAAAATACTAAATTTTCATTAGAAGTTAGTGAAAAATTAGACGTAATTTTTTTTACATCAAAATTTAAAGATACCTTGAACTCTGTGCACAGACTCAAGCTTTAAAACCCTTTACTTAAGTAATACTATTTCAATCAACAGTGAGATTAGAATTCCAGTAATAGTTGACTAGGTCATTTAGGCCAACGATTATGCCAAAAACAACTAAATAAGTTAAGCAAAATATAAAAATCATCTGTGGAAGGGCATTAGAGAGTTAATAAGACAGCAAAGAACCATGAAGTCAAAAGCTAGAAGAAACAAACCCATAGAGGTGACCCTGAGAATTGCAATTGCATTTTCCTGCAAGCTCTGCCAGTGGTAGGAGATAGCAAAAATGACTAGAAGCAGAGCATGGTTTTTGACTAACTTCTGGCTCTAAGGGGACAAAATTAAAGTTCAGTGACTCCTAAAAGGGAAGAGCTTAGCAAATCAATGAAGCTTTGAGTTTTAACCCTGAAAAATTAAACCTGTCAGTGAGGGTGAACAGAACACAGATTGTCCTCATAGGGAATAATGCCCCACCTTGAACCCCTTTTGAGTTAACTTCTTCCCCCTTTGCCCCTGGAAGGAAGGGGACCGTGAGATAGAAATATGTTTAATTTTGTAAATAATGCCATCTTCTTAGTTGCTAGTTAAAGGCAACATTTTTGAATAATCAGAAGTCTATACCCTCTCTTCAAGAGCTTTGTTTATTGGCAAGTTTCTATGCTACCCTGGAGGTGTAACAGACACCTGGAGTGTCCGTAATGAACTTTGCATGCATTAGTATGCTTTGCAAATAGAATTGCCTGCAGGTCCTCACAGATGTTTTCCATTCCTGTTTTTTCCTTGATACATTTCACTTCCATGGTGGCATCTTTAATAGTGGGACTCTGCTTGGACCAGGGTTATCGGCCTTCAGTGTTTGGCAAGACAGCACAAGTGATAACCTGCATGGTAATTACACAGAACCCCACTCCCCTTACCTAGGAGAATGGGAAAAGAATTCAGAGACTACCAATCTCATTTGCCTGGACTATGTGGACATAAATTAGTTTCTATAGCATTATTGAATAATGTGCTCTCAAAGATTAGTAAAACAAATTGGTTAGAGGAATGTTCTAAAACTAAATTCCCAAGGTCACCATGTGAAAATTCATGACATTATTTTGGTTTCTAAAATCTAGATGACCTTTTAAATCTTTTGATTTCTGGTCTGTTTGATTTTAGAGATTGCAAACTAAATGTCATCTTTAATTTAAATACTTTAGTTCTTCATATCTCAACAGTTTCAGATCTACTGATTTATTCTTCAAAATGTTTCAAATATTTTCTATTCTTGTTACCCTCATAGACTGCACTCTAATTACTCTTAACAGCTGGCTAGAATAATGCTATACAAAAGATAACCATTTAAAAAAGAAAGCCTGAACTAATCTTGGAGGTTATATTTAAAAAAAAAAAAATAAGAAAAACTGCCAGTGGAAAAACTAAATTCTTAGAGAAAATATGTTTTTTTTTTAGGGGATTAGAAGTTTAAATGACATTAAGTCATTTGAGAAACACAAGAAAGTGAAATTCTAAGAGGCAGTGGTTTCCAAAACAACCTATATTCATCTATTTTATCACCTTGCCCTGATAGATATCTTTTACCTATAAATCACTTTCTGCAGTTCTTCAGGTCAGCTGCTTCTAAATGATGTGGGATATAGTGGGATCATTGGATGCTGTGGTCTTTCACACATTGTTCCACCTAATTTTGGCAATTAGGTGATTTCAGGCGACATTTGCGAGATCTTATGTGAATACATCAGGTATTCTTAAGTTCTCAGATACTGATGTGGCTTCATGCCTCCAACACAAGAGAGTGAGCCCATAGCTGAAATATGTATCTGCAGAACAGGATATATAATTTGTGAGACTAGTGCAAATTGAAAATGTAGGGTCCTTTGTTCAAAAATTATTATGAATTTCACAATGACATTAAAGCACTAAACCAAGCATGCAGCCTTGTGCATAGGTCACAAACCCATAAAGCTGCTGCCCTTGCCTATTAGTTCTAAGAATGAATTTCTGCCTTCCAATGGTTTAGAAGGGGTCTGATAGATGGTAATGAACTTGCTTTCTATGGTGAGGTGGTCTCCTTAAGAAATGGTATGTCATTGAGGGTTCTGAGTTGGTCTCCGCAGTTGACAGACTTTCAGCAATGGCAGAAGCTAGGTCAGCCTTGGAGAGGAAGCCCATGCTGTGGGACCAGATTCTCACTGCTACCATCATAGCCACTAAGTTCATGATCCCATGGTGTGAGCACCAGAGGGATCAATGAGGCATGTTGGTGCCATGTGAGCTGCTGATTTTCTCAGCAGCAGATGCTTTCTGGTGGGCATTAATGTGAGACCCAAAGATCAGCACACTTTATGCTTTGTCCCATAGGTCTAGCCATAAGTCTGTTCCCAAGACATGATTTTTTGTCTTCCAAACTGCTCATTCCTGAGATTAAAAAAAAAAAAAAGTTGCTGTTTTAATCCACTACATTACTACATTTAGGGTTCATTTATTATGTAACAATAGACAACGAATGCAGGAAGTAAAGAAATTTCCTTATTAGAGTTTCTGTCCCCTAACCTGACCAGAAATAAGACCAACATGTCTATTGGAACAATAATTCGTAGCAGAAAAAAGTTCCTATCCCATGCTACGGGACCAGTATTCTCATATAAATTAAACAAATAATTGAGATATAAGTTTTTTTATTGAGCTATAATTGATGTAAAATATTATATTAGTTTCAGGTATACAACATAAAGATTCAGTATTTGTATATGTGGAAAAATGGTCACCACAGCAAGTTTAGTTAACATCCATCATCATACATAGTTAAGATTTTTTCCTGTGATTCAACTTTCAAATATATAATACAGTATTATTAACTATAGTCATCTAGCTGTACATTATACCTTCATGACTTATTTTATAATTGGAAGTTTGTATCTTTATACCACCTTCGCCCATTTAACCCCCGCACCCCCCAAAAATAAGTGTATTTTGTTTTCTAACTTCATTGAACTCATGACTGAATATAGTTTTCTATTTTTTCTTTGAAATTCTAAAAACATTGTTGACTGCATAAATCTTTGTTTCAGTATATTAGATCCCTTTAGTCAAAACAAGTTTTTGAGAGATAATCCACAATCTGATAGAAGACATAAAGAAATGTAGAAAACAAGACATGTTCTAACACACTGTCTCATTTTAACATAGCTAATGAATGTTAGAAAAAATAATCAATTTTGAGATTGAGAAAAGAGAAGGAGGAAATCATCACTGTTCTTAATCACATTTCTGAGACTCTGAGTTGTCACCTTTTTTTTTTTTTGAGATATGACCTGAGTGAGAAGAGAGATTTATTTGTTTTTTTTTTTTTCATTTTCTCATGCCTATAGAAGTACCAATTAAATCTTTGAAAAACCATCACTACAGGAAAATAACCAAGACTCTTCATTGTTGCTATTGAAGAATAAAGAAGGAAGAAGGCCTACTTGCTATTTAGCAAAGAAGAATCTTTTAAAGGACTTGATTCTTAGCACTTTTCCTTGAGAACTGATTACTCTCTAATGAAAAAGGAGAACAATTCTCTTTGTGGTAAATTAGAGTTGTCCCTGAGGGATTATTCAAGAGAAATATGTGGAGTACAAAGGATTTTATATAAAGAGATTTAATATAAGAAAATACTGAACACAAGGTAGAAAAAAAATTTATCTAAAGAATTACTATTAGACTTCAGAGAAATCACTTAGAATAGAAAATAACAATGTTGAGTGCAGCTTAAGTGAACCAGAGACATCGGAAAATGAACAACAGTGAAATGGATCAAAAAATTCTGTAAAAAAACAGATGTGTAATTTTTACAAATTTGCATTTGAGCAGTGATTTGTAACTAAAAGATTTCCACATGTTTTCTCCAGTTGTATTCTTATGAAAATACTGGAGGGAGTGAAAGCTGGTATTATTTTATTATGGATGAGAAAAAGTGAGATTCTTCATGGTTAAGTAAAAGCCTAAGAAAAAATAAACAAGATTTTCCAGTATAAGTCCTTTATTAGATTTTTTCCACATTATTTATTGTGGCATTAAATTTTATTAAATTTTAAAGGGCCTCATGGAATTATGTCATTTCTTTATGACTTTCTTTCACAAGTGGAAATTAGACGATGTGACTGTCATAAATCCTCAGTTAGGAAACTTTAGGCTGTTCTGCAAAGCTTTGCATTACTTAGGAAGTCAAACATGAATTTTCGGAGGCATTTTAGAACAAGATTATTGCTCTCAAATAGATTAATCCCTTGCCAGCCTCTCCATCATGTCCTGGGTATCTTCTCTACGCTGGCAGTTAAAAAAAAGAAAGGCTCAAAATACAGACAAAAGTGAGATTTTAAGAACAAAACAAAACAAAAGTTTCAACATTAACACCTCTCAGAACTTATCATAAGAGTGTAACCAAATTATATACCACCATTTTCTAAATAATATTTTATAAACTTTTAGTCCCTTTGCTTCTTTTTAGAATTTTCTTCCTTATAATGAACTCATTATCCATTCAAATTACAAATACACTTTATAACAGTGAATATATCTCTAGATATGAATGTCATACAAATGAGTTAATTCATAGCACAATTTAGTTACTTCTAATAGATTTCTAAAGCAATGCAGGCATGGTTCAGGAGAAAAAAAATAGGTTTCAGAGTCAAAATAGATAAAATTTTGACCCTATTTCTTTGGAGATATGTAAATACCAGTTAAAGCCTTTCAACATTTTTTTTTAGAAAAATCTCCTTTCCTTAAAATCATTATCTAAAACCTAATCCAAACTAATAATTTGCCATTCTCAGACTTTTTCCTTGTTATACTTTCTTCATGCTTATATGCTTGCATTTGACCACCTGAATATTACTCTAAGATTTAGTCAGTATCTTTTTCTTTATAAATTTAATATTTTAAGCAACATCCAGTTTCTCAACCATCCTGTTCCAAATGGGTGCATATCCCACTCAACCAAGAAATTAATGTACAAACATTAATCCCATCAGTCCAAACTGTTGTGTGTAAGAAATGCCAAAGTAATCTCTTTTTTTTTCTAACCAAATAAAATAAGCCTCTGAGCCTATCTCTCCCACATTGGCAGGCAACTGAACCTTGGTTTTGAATGCTGTCTCTGCTCACTCATCTCCATAGGATTGAACAAACAGTATAACCCTGACCAGTTTTTGAAATGTAAAACAAAAACTAGGATATATAAAAACACAAACACTGACATCTTAGCATTCCCAAAAACCTAATAAGTGGCTCAGTTTGTTTCATGATGCTGAAATTAGAGTCATGCTCATTTTACCCTGGATAATGGTGTTTATCGTAAAACAAACAAACAAAAAACACTATGGTCAATAAAAATCATTTAAAAATAATAAAAATGGTATATAAGGCCAGGTCATTTTGTAATCTTGGACTGTGGAAATCTCCTATCTCCTGTTGTCCTTACCTATGGACAGAAATAACCTCACCATAGTTTTTCTCATGCTCTATTTCTTCCATTATCTCCTAGTGCGCTCGCTCTCTCTCTCTCTCTCTCTCTCTCTCTCTCTCTCTCTCTCTCTCTCTCTCTCTCTCCATTAATCTATAATTAATAGGGCATACAATAAAAATAGACATCATTTTTGTGCAGAGATATGACAGCCACCTAATGGATATTGATATCCTTTATGTTTACCATGTAAAATAACCAACTGAAAGAGGCTGTAATGTTGAGTTCACTCATTCTTGCTTCACAAAAGACATTTTAACTAACATGTTAGACATCTCTTGTGACTGCTTTTGTTGAAAATGAATCAATGAAACTGGAAATCACTTTCAGGCTTCAAAATTTGTCAATGTAAAACACAAAATCAATAACAGTTGATAAAGCTTATTTGAGATATTTTGTACCTATAGAATCAGTGGCATAATAGAACCCTATTTAAACTAAAAAGATGAAAAAATGTTAGATAGAAAAATGAATTTCCCCGCCAGCTTTCCAGGATCTCCCAGCATGAAATCTTAGGCAAAACTCTTTTCTATATGGAGTTGCAATGTATGTTATATCCAGTTTTACATTCCCATCTAGCAAAATGTATCTGTCTTAGGTCATTATTATATTCAAATATTTACTAACCAACCAAAAACCTAAATATAAAACAGGGATAATTGTGGCTCAATGAGTTAATATGCCCATGTTCAATTTATTTTAAGAAATTCAATGACTTAATACTTATTATAAGAACTTTCAAATCTTATGATGGAGTTTGAAGATATGTTATGTTAATGGGTGATAATTCCCATCTAGTAATATCACTTGAGTTGATAGTATCATTACCTTCATGAGTAACAATAATCCCACTCTTTTAGTTAATGGAATAAATAAATAATACATAAAATCAAATAACCAAAATTGCTACATAAATTCAATATGAACACGAGACATCACTATAAGATTTTAGATCTTCCAAAAATCTCATATATTGTGTTTCTCAATTTTATTTTGCAGGGTTAATAGAAAATAAAATATGCTAAAGCACTAAGCACATATAGTAAGTAACATCTATATTAGAAGACTTCAAATCTGAAAATTCTGAGACTGAAAGTAATACAATTATTCTACCAAGATTATAAAGCTAGATAAAAAAATTTTGGAAATAGAACCCACATCTTTAAGATATTGCTGCACAGTTCTTTCTGCTATACCATGTTGCATTTCATTAGCATAATGCTATTATTTTCTCCCGAATCCCCCATATATTGCAGAATAGTCTTGATTTGTTTACTAATATCCTAAGTTTTTGAGTACTAAATATCTTCCATATTGAGAAAAATTATTGCTTTCAAAAATTATACTTCAATTTATTAAATAGCTTTCATCTTTAATCTAGTCAAAGTGAGGCTTTTAAATGTTTTAGAAAAAATAAACACACCCAAAATACAGCACTTCTATTTATTTTAATGAAGTTTAAGTATTACCCTATGAACTTTCCTTTGCCGTACATAAATTTTGTGTGGATTAACACACATAAAACAGATACAAATTACCAGTATTAGAAATGAAAAAAAAAAAGTGTCACCACTGATCCCATGACATTAAAAAGGAAGTTAAAAATATTATGAACAACTCTATGACCTTAGGTTTTGATAACTTAGATGAAATGGACCAATTCTTTAAAAGACATAAAGCACCAAAACACACCCAAGAAAAATTAGCCCTAAATCTGTTTTAAAAATCGAATTGATAACTTTTAAATCTTCCAAAAAGGAAAGCAAATCTTCAGATGGTGTCACTGGTGAATTATATCAAAATTAAAGAAGGAAAAAATACACATTCTCTACAATTTCTTCCAGAAAATGGAAAAGAATACTTTGTAACTGTATAAAGCCAGAATTAATCAATCTACTACCAAAACTAGACAAAGACATTCCAAGAAAACTACAGAAGAATATCTCTCACAAACACAGACATAAAAATCTTTATCAGAATTCCTTTTGGTGTATGTTTCTGGTTAGTGTGTACCACAGGGAGATTCTCCTGAAATTTTGAAAGACAGAAAGTTGGTGGCAACCGTTTTGTAGCATATACTAGTTGTTGCTGATCTGCTGACTTACCTCACTGGCAAGTAGCAACAGCTAGACCAGATATATGAGTGTGACTTTGAAACAAGACTTCAGCTTCTGCAGGATGCCTTATCATCAGGACAGAGGCAACAAGAATGTATACAAGTTTCAGCCCACCCTTGTGGGTTTAAGCTTATGCTCATGGGATTCTTGTCTGTTCCTAATGTTCTCTTTCTCCTGACTACCTGCCCAGTGAACTTCAGGCTCTAGCATCAATCAGAACCTGAGACAGTCTTGCAGGGACTATTTAACTAACTTCCTCAATGGTATAAGCCAATTGAGGTAAAGCAATTACTTGTAATAAATGTGTGTGTGTGTGTGTGTGTGTGTGTGTGTGTGTGTGTGTGTGTAATATCCTACTGGTTTTATTTCTCTGATAGACTACTTAATATAAACAGTGATCTCAATATGAGGCCAAAGGAAATATCAAAGTTAAAGTAAAATCCATGTAAGATTTCTTATAAAGTCCTTTAAAAATATTATTTAAAAATATGTGGAGAACCAGACCATTTAGTTTTGGATACCAAGGAAAAAGAAACTTTAAATATTGATTCTGTCAAATACACCATACAGCCCAAGGTGAAGATTAGATGGTATCTGCTGAATTTAGTAATTATAAAATCACTCTGTGCCTTAGTTAATGAAGTTCCACTAGATTTGTAAGAACTGAAAGCAGATTGCAGTTGATTTGAGAAGTACACAGGGGTTGAAAATTTGGAGCTAGCAATTATTGACACCTATCTCAAGAAAATGAAAATTTAAAAAATAACTAGGAGATTAAATATTAATTTGTATCTTAAAGAATGAAGAGATTTGTGCATGTATAAGATGATTGGAAAAAATCAGATAAGCAATATGAAATGTGCATGAGAAGATGTGAAAGATAAAGCAATATTTCAGTGAAGCAAAAAAAAACTAAGGCTGGGTATACAAGGAAGTTGGCCTTCAACACAACTCTTCTTCTGGCATTGATGGCAAGACTTGTTCTAATAGGAGAAAAGAAGAAAAATGAAGCAGGCCATAATAAGGGAAAGCTTAATCTCCCACCAAAAGTGCTTCTGATACACAAGCAAGATTCTAGTTGGTTTCGAGACCTGATTCAGCACAATCATAAGTCACATTAGGTTTTGCCCCAAAATTTTCACAGATGCATAATCAGATGAAAACAAATACTAAAATTAGCCTAGAAGAGAGAAAAAAATTGCAATAGGGTAACTACCATGAGAGCAAGAGTCAGTACTACCTATTTTTCCTAAATAAGGTTGATTATTAATTATAAACCAAAAAGTTTTAAGTCTTCTCTTTCCCCTATCTCTTATAACCAGGTAAGGAGAAATAACACCTTCTAGAACTCTATCCTTGTCTCTGCCTAATTTAATCAGCTGATCTTGCTATTCAAAAGATGTGTTTGTTAAAGGAAATATGTTTATGTTTTGCATTTAAGATGTACAAAATTATGTCAGAAGTTTCCTGAAATATCCTAAGTTGAAGAAATGCCATCATTAAGATGTTTAGATCCCATAAATGAACCCTAGAGTATAGGAGCAGGATCCAGTACATTTAAATAATATATTTTGCTGTATCTTCATGCTGCCCACCACATACATACACAGAAAAACTGTTGTGTATTTATTAAATATTTGTAAGAAAATCTTTAGTTAGATAATTGCTGACTAGGAATGTTATGTAAATATCACATATGCTGCTAAAAAATTACTTGCTTCTAGGTATAGTCAATTCATTTTTTCCTCGGGTATACAGCATTTGGGTTTGTAATTTAGGGCTTAATTATATAAAGTAACACACCTAGGAAATATAATGTGCTTTTTGTAAAACAAATAAATGAAAAATATGAAACTAAAATATTAATTAAATTAGAATCTTAACAAAATAGCAAAACTGCCAGACATATATATTTTGCTGCCATTTTAGTTGTTAATGTTTTGGTTTTGTTTTTTCTTTGTTTCTGCTCATGTTTCTTATCAGATAAATATAGCAGCCTATGTATGGTAAGTGGAAGCATAAAGACAATGGCAACAGGGGAAGAGAAATAATTATATACAGAAGAAGGCATGAATAGAAGGAATGGAAAGCTCTTAAGAAGATTGCATGAAGGAAAATAAATTTACTTGGACTTTGAAGATCAATTGGGATTTCGTCTAACTGAAATATAAGAATAACATAAGTGTCATATATGTCAAGAGAAATATAATGTGTAAAAAATGACAACCAGCAGGATAAAATGAACCTGGCCATGTCACTCAAGTTCACTGAATAAGCATTAAAAAAAATCTTTGGAGTAATGATTTGAATCTATAGAAGAAGCCACAAAATAATTTTAAAAGATAGTAAGTATAGTGGTATGTGTGCCTTGCAGATATTCATTTGAGGGCAGCATTAAGAATTAACCTTAAGAAGGGAAAAACATAATGCAATGAAACCATTAGAAGAAGAATATGCTTTAAAAGTTACCTAAATAGGATAGTAGTAGTGTGCACAAAAGAAGCGGGTGGAGAGAGAATGGAGCAAAGGAAGGGGGAAGAAGAAACAAGAGGAAGCAGAAAGGAAGAAAAGAAGGGAGGAAAGATGGATTTTATAAATATTGGGAAAGTAGAATTTTAAGATGTTAATGACTCCTTGCATATAAAGAAGAAAGATTAATCAAATGTGACTGTAAAGTTTGATTTAAAAGCTTTTAACTTAAACTTTAAGGCTAAATTTTAATTCTGTAATCATCTATTAAATTTGTTTTCTTTTTAATATATATGTGACATTAAGATGATATATTCTATTTCTCTCCCTCTTAAGACGTAGTTACAGATTTCTTATTAATACAACAAATACTAATTCAATTAGTTTCCTTCGTTTTCATTGATACTACTTTGTTTCATTTCCAAATTTTTCTAACATCCATTTCCATTTCACCTCATTATTTTAAATTTCTTTTCAGCATTATTTTAAAAAATAATTCAGAGTTATTACAGTTAAAACTTTTTGTACTGCTAACCATTAAGAGATGCTAATTTTTAAACGATAGCATCCTATATTACTAGCACTTTGTATTGCATTTGTTTATATTACCCAGCTGCCCGTTATTCCAACTAAGAGAAGGTGCCCAGCACACAATCCCCACTGCACAGGCAGATGATGGACAGACATGTTCTCAAGGGGACTCATTCATGCTCACTCTCTTCAGCCATAGCTAAATGCAATCTACCGCCTGGCTGAAAATATGGATAGAGCCAGAATCCCTCTCTTGGAATATGAGCTAAGAAACTCCAAGACAATAAATTTGGTAAATAGAGAAAGCCAGAGCTGGAAAGTTAAGAGCCAAATCAAAGTTATAAGAGCAAACTCTGTAAATAACCTGAAGAAGCCACTCAGTAAGAGAGAAAAATGGAGTGGACAACAGAGAGAACTGGAACAGCCTAGAGAGAGAATTGGCAATGTGGTATATGAAAGAGAACAAGAAGAGTATTCATGAGACATAATATCTTTCCGATTCTCTCTTAAATACCCCCTTTTAAAAGAAGTAAGCTGCACATATATTCTGTTTCTTATAACCAAAATAGTCTACCTAAAGCTTTCAACAGATCTCTTCCAAGTCTCCATTTCTGGGGGCTAAACTGTGACTAAACCTCTTTCTCAGAGGTATGCCGGAGGATGAAGGGACACACTACAGTTTCTAGTCATGACTGATGGAATAATATGAGATAATAAAGAACTAAGCCTCTGTGTTTAAATTAAGTATATTTAAGTTATAGATATTATCTATAATTTTTTTTATTTGCAACATAAAATTAGTTCAAAACGTCTATGTGGTTTTGTAGAAGAAATGAAAAATCCTTCCATCTTCTGTATGTACTTGTTCTCACTTGAAGCAGGTTAGCTCTTTATTATTTATTTGAGCAAAAAGACAAAGGGATAAAGAACAAGAGCAGATATTTTCCAGACACAGCAGCAGTATTTCTGACCTTTCGAATAAAATCAGGAAATATCATTAATCCTATCATAGCATGAGAAAACAAGCAATATATCCTCGATGTGGAAAGCCTGCTGCTTTCAGGTCTCTTTACATCATAAATCATCCTCGGAAATTATGAGCCTCCCTCAGGGAGCCCTAAAAACATTTCTGAGATCGTGCTTGCATGGTATTAAAAAAAAAAAAAAAACAATTTTGACTCAACTGAATCAGCAAACTGGGATTATCTCAATGAGGGAAAAAACTGTCATCAGAGGAGACAATTTAGAAGACTATTCTAATTCTACTAATTATAGAATACAGGAGAAGAAAATGAAAGTGTCAGCAATACATTAATGTTTATAATATAAATTATATTTATTATATTTATTATATTATATAATGTCTATAAGACAAAAATATAACTGCTACTGGAATGGTAACATGAAAGGGAGGGAAGGGGATTAAAATTACTTTATTATTTCAAATGGGATCATCATCCTTTACTGGGAAGCAATTAAAACATCCTTTCATAAGAGTTCATCAACATTTACTGTGATGAATAATTTTATGCATTAACCTGACTGGGTCATGGGATGCACAGATATCTGGTAAACAATATTCTGGCTGCATCTGTGAGGATGTTTTCAGAATAGATTAGCATTTGAATTGGTGGACTGAATTAAGCAGGTTGCCCACCCTAATGTGGGTGGATATCACTTCATCTGTCCAGAATCTTAATAGAAAAAAAGATGGAGAAAGGGAGAATTCTCGCTTTCCACCTGACATGGTGAACTTGGACATCAGTATTCTCCTGCTCCTGGACTGGGATTCATACCATTGGCATTCCTGGCCTTTAGACTTGGGCTGAAACTTACACCAATAACCCTGAGTTCTCAGGACTTTCGACTATAACTTGAACTTGCACCATCAGTTCTTCTGGTTCTCAGGCTGCTGACTGACCTACGATTGGAACTACACCACCGTCTTAGCTGAGTCTCTAGTTTGTAGATTTCTCAGTCTCCATTATCATATATATATAGTCCCTTGTTGATTCTATTTCTCTAAAGAAACCTGACTAATACATATCGTGGAACTGAGAGTGGTTCTAGAGGGACAGAATTTTAGAAATGAGTTTTTAGACTCACAAATATGATGGACAATTTGGTGACAGACAGAGAGAAAGGGGTTGGGGGACTTGGAAAATGGGGTGAAAGGTTAAAGAAGTACAAATTAGTCGTTGATAGTTGGTCATGGGGAGGGGGAGCATGGAAGAGGGAATGCAATTAACATTAATATGATGGCTAAGAGGAGGGCCAGGGGAAGGAGGAAGCAATTGAGGGGATCATTTTATGAACTATATAGATGTCTAACCAATGTTCTGTATACTTAAAACTAATTTAAATAAATACATTTTTTTAAAAAAAATGAATTTTCTAAATTGGTTCTGATATTTCTGGAATTGGCTCTCTAATCTGAATTAATTTAAAGATGATAATAACTATATTTCCAGTGAAAGAGAGCTCTGGTATTCATGCAATGATCCATGATCTGGTAACAGAGATATGCAAAATATCTCTGTTGGATACTCCTAATCAACCACTTATCAGAAGCAAGAAGCTGAGGGACTATGCATATTATACTTTCAAACATTTTTAGAAAACTAACAAATATAATATAATAAGATTGATTGACATTGCTGGACAAAGTGATAAAAAAAAAAGTGATGGGCTCAGAAATTCACATTTTAGTTCAGGTGCCTTAAAAATGACTTAAAAGCTTCAATGTGTGTCATTATGGAGACATAGTAGCTGCAGAGCTGAGAGTGCTGAAAATCAAATGCATAATCACATTTTGTGACTGGCTGAATTACAAAGCAAGCTGAACTCCCAGGCTCACAGGGTGTCTACTGATTGGGAAAAAAACGGAATCCTATAAATTGAGATGAGAATTATGGGAAGACACTAATGAAGGTGGGAACTTTGAGCCCCTAAACTCTGATGAGTCTTCTTTCACAGTGGAAGCAGCCTCCTTGCCCTCATCTGAGGGGATTAACCCTGCACCACCTGAAGAATCAGAGATGCCTCCCCTGAGTCAGTTGCCAGAAAGGACAATGCTGATTCTCCTGCAGTCACGCTCCCACCACCACTGTTAGCTTCTACACACATGATTAGACTCAAGTCACAACAGGCCCATAATTATAAGATAAAGTGTGTCACCACTGAGAAGGTGTGCTACACCCCGAAAGAACTACTTGAGTTTTCTAATTTATAAAGACAAAAATCTGGAAAACGTGTATGGAAATAAATACTTAAGGATGTGAGATAATGGTGGAAGGAACATAAAGTTGGAACAAGCCAAATTTTATTGATATGACCTCACAAAGCAGAGATTCCTCATTTAATGCTACAACTTGCATTGTAAATAGGGCTCTAACAGTTTGGTTAGCTGGCTAATGAATGCACCAAAGGGTGGCCGACAATGAGTGAATTAGAAATGCTAGGCCTGCCTTGGTTTAATGTAGAGAAAAGGATTCAAAGGTTTAGAAAGATTGGTGTGTTAGAGTGGATTTGTCATTTAAGACTACTCACCTACAATGGGAGAGTCCAGAACACATACTTTTCACCAATACCGTGAGAAACAAATTTGTGAAGGAAGCCCTGGCATCCTCAAAGAGCTCTGTGATCGACTTCTCAGTAGACTAGATCTTACATGGGAGCTCTAGTCACTGAATTGTGAAATCTTAATGCAATGGAAATGATTGACTCCTGGGATAATAGAGACCAAGTGGTGGCACTCAATTGCCAAAGTCAAAGTGGGCACCATTACTCTAATGGACAGGAGAGTCAAAAGAGCAATCAGAATAGTCTGATTTACACAGACTTATGGCATTGGCTAGTTGACCAGGGTATTCCTAGAAGTGAGATAATTAGAAAGCCTACAAAAGTCTTATTTGATCTGTGTTAGCAGAAAAGTTCTAGGTCAAGTGAACAGGTCTAACCTGAATCATAAATACAAGGAATCATAGTCTGTCAATTAATTCCCACATTGAGCCAGTTTATAGAACCAGAATCCTTTGAATGAAGGAGAGGCCAGTTCTCCTTAAAGAAAGACCCCAGTATGCTACTAAAGTTATACTGTTGCTCTTTCTCTCAACTTTCCCCAACAGGACCTATAATCTTATATGAGAGTAGTTATACATTGGGGGCAGGGCGGGGGGGGGAGGGGAATAGACACTTCAGGAACTATTAAACACTGATACTGAACTGACACTAATTACAAGAGACTAAAAATGTCTCTGAAGCCCAACAGTCAGAATAGGGACTTATGGAGATCAGATGATCAATGGAGTTTTAGCTCAGGTCCATCCCGCAGTGCACCTAGTAGGACCTTGAATTCACCTTTGGTTATTTCCCCATTTCCAGAATGCATAATTGGGATACACTTAGCAGTTGACAGAACCCCACATTGGTTCCCTGAACGGTGAAATGAAAACTATTATTGTGGGAAAGCCCAAGTGGAAGCCATGAGCACTGCATCTATCCAGAAAAATAGTAAACCAAATAAAATACCACATTCCTAGAGAGATTGCAAAGATTAGGGCTATCGCTATGGACCTGAAGGATGCAGGAGTAGTGATCCCCACTGCATCCTCATTCAACTCAACTATTTTGCCTGTATAGAAGCTATATAGATGGATCTTGGAGAATGACAGTGGATTTTCATAAGCTTATCCAGGTGGTGATTCTGATTGTAGGTGCTATAGCTGATACGGCTTCACTACTTGTGGCTTCATTATATCCCCTGGTGCCTGGTATGTAGTTATTTTTCTGACAAATGCTTTTTTCTCCATACCTGTCAATAAAGACTATGAAAAGCTGTCTGCTTTCATCTGGCAAGGCCAGCAATATATTTTCACCATCCAGAGTATAACAACTCTCCAGCTCTATGTCATAATTTACTTTGTAGAAATCTTGATGACTTTCCCCTTCCACAAAATATCACACTGGCTCATTATGTTAATGACGTGTTTGTGACTGGACCTAGTGGGCGAAAAAAAGCAACTACTTTAGACTAATTGGTAAGATATATGAATGTCAGAAGATGAGAAATATATCTGACTTAAATTCGTAGACCTTCTACCATAGTGAAATTTCTAGCAGTACAGGATATAAGACTTTTCAAAACATCTATTGCAAAGTAAAGAATAAGTTGTTATATCTGGCTTTTCCTACAACCGAAAAAAAATGTAATACCTAGGATTCTGGAGGTAATATATTCCTCATCTAGGTGTTTTACTCTGGCCTATTTATTAAGTAACCCAAGAAGCTGCTAGTTTTTTTGTGCAGCAAAGCAAACCATCAGCAAAGTGGAAATATAGCCTAATGAATGCAAGAAAAGTCTTGCAAATCATATATCCGATAAAGCGTTAATATCCAAAATCTATAAAAATATATAAACTCAATAGCAAAAAAAAATCTGATTAAATAATTTGCAGAGGATCTCAATAGACATTATTTTAAAGGAGACATACAGATGGCCAACAGGTATATGAAAAGGTGCTTAACATCACTAATCATCAAAGAAATGCAATTCAAAACCACCAAGAGATATCACCTCACACTTGTTAGAATGGCTATTATCAAATATATATTTATATATAACAAATGCTGGTGATGATGTGTAGAAAAGAGAACACTTGTGCACTATTGACAGAAATGTAAATTGGTGCAGCCACTATGGAAAAACAGTATAGATATTTCTCAAAAATTAAAAATAGGACTACCATTATGATCCAGTAATTCTACTTCTGGCCACATGTCTGAAGAAAATAAAATCACTATCTCAAAGAGATATCTACACACCATGTTCACTGCCATGTTATTTACAAGTCAAGCATGGAAACAACCTAAGTATCCATCAACGAATGAATAGATAAAGAAAATATAGCATATATACACAATGAGATATTTATTATCCAAGCACAAAAAGAAGGAAATATTGCCATTTGAAACAAAATGGATGGACCTTAAGGAAACTATGCAAGTGAACTAAGTCAGGCAGACAAAGACAAATATAGTATCATGCTATTTATATGCGGAATCTTTAAAAAAATCATAGAAACAAAGTACAGATTGTTGGACACTAAGGGCATGGCACGGGGGCAGAGGGGTAGGTTAGGGTGGTCAAAACAGAAAAACTCCCAGTTTTTAGATGAATAAGTTCTGGGGACCTAATGTACATTATGGTGACTATAGTTAACAATAATATATTTACTTGAAAGTTGCCAAAAGAGTAAATTTTAAAAGTTCTCACCATAAAAATTAATAAATACTTATATACCCTAACTATACATTTACCTTTGATGGATGTTAGTGTATTAGTATTTAAACATTATTCAAGGTAACTAAAATTTCCTATCTTTAGTTCTACATGCATATTAGTAAAACAAATGATATTAGATATCGAGCACTAATAATGGTATAGCATAGATATGCTACCTAAAAAAAATTACTCTTTTATAGCAGATTTCTTTTTCTCTCTTCCTCCTTTTTTTTGTTAATACTTTATTTATGAATAAGTTTCTTAGAAGGTCTAGAACCTTGAACATTTAGATAGATGACCTTTTCATCTCTACTTAAAGTTATTTTCTCTATACCAAAGAAAATAAGTGAGCTCTGTGCCTGAACTATCTAAATTATCGGATTTTATTTACCCACATTATAAGCAATGCTTAATTTGGCACATTTCACCCTAGATAAAAAGGCTACTTTTTAAAGTCTATTTAAAATAGAAAAAGTATTTGCCAAGTTTTTAAAAATATATATAACGAACATTTGGGGGCAATTGTGAGAAACATTAGATAACATCACTCTGCTTGCATAGGAAGAATTTAAATATTAAAAAATCATTTTTTTCATGTTTACTGAACATATCTTAATTGCAATTATAGAAAATCACCTGAACTAACTCAGTGTCATACAAAGGATTTATTGGTACATGTAACTAATCTTTGTCAAGGGCAAGGGTGTACCTGGGCCACAAAGTGACTAGATCAAAGGACTTGAAAATTTCCAAAATCGACTCCCACTTCTTGCCTTTGGTTCTCAACCACTTTAATCAATCAGTCTGTTTCCTCCACTAACTTGGAAGTGAAAAACACCAAAAATCTTATCAACATTTCTGATTCTCATTTCTGGGAAAAAAATAATAATTTTTTGCCTAATGTTAATTCTAAAAATTCCCAGGATGTGTTGTTATTGGCACAAATTGAAAAAATTATCCTCCTTTGGGCAAATAATCATAGTCAGGGAAGTGGACTATCATAATGGAGCCAACCCAGATCAGGTACTGCATCCTGGACGATCACTGTAGCCATAGTGGGCTCTACCAGAATCACATGATTGAAGTGACAACAGTAATATATTCAAGAACTAAAGGACTGTGAGAAGAAAATCATTAGGTGTCCTCAGAAGTTATAATAATTGAATTGCCACATGACAGAGCACACTATTATTAATGTTTATATTGAATACTTAAGCCATCAATTAGTTTTCCAATATGAAATTTGTTTTGAACACACCTGAGAACATAATATTTCAGGAATGGGAATAAAGTAACCTTGTCCAGGGTGCAGAGACCAATTATAAGTATGCCATTAAAGTGCTGAATTGCTTGATTTCAATGAAATAATTGCCACTTTGCTCAAGACATCAATTTGACAGTTCGCAAAGCACTACCACACCTGCTGTTTATGATCCTAATTATGAGCACAGTGCAGAAACAACCACCAACCAATAACACATCAGGATATATCAAAGAACAGAAAACAAATAAAAGGTTTTAATACAATAAAAAATGAAGTGCTTATAAATGAAGAAGACCAAAGTAGTGGTATCTAAAATGGCACAATAATTTCCCCTGAATTATGTTCCAGAAAATAAATAACACTTAAAAAGAAACATAGCATTGCCTGCAGAGTTTGAAATTGCTGCCTCCAAGAGCATTATTTCCTGTTGATATCAATTTGCCTTAGGGACAAGATGTCTAACCAGCAGTCTGTCCCCAACTGAGTACCAACATTGTCTGCTGATGACCGAGAACCTGTATGCATGGTCTGATTTTGTGTGGAGGCTTTGTTCCGTAGCCTGGGGACTGTGTTCTGCTTGCAGGAAATGGCGTAGGCACTAAATGAATAAGTATCCAACATTGTGCTCTTGTATCTAAGCTGGCAATGTTTGTACTGCTTCCAACTGTTTTCATATTCCTCACATGACCCAGTTGTTAAATACTTAAACCAGAAGTGACCAACATCTAAAGGTCATAACTGCTGGTCATGAGTGCAGTATTTCTTGTACAGCAGCTTTTGGTCTTAGCCACATTCATTGACTCTCGAGAAAATCAGAAGCACTCTTGATTCATGTTTTGTAGATGCTATAATCATCCCATCCCATCTACTAAATGACAATCTCTCAGATGGTAGTGACTGTGAATTATTCATCCTTTCATCCCCTAGCACAGGTCGTACTGAATAGTAAGCATTTGATAAAGTTTTGCTAAATAAATAAATGAATGAATGAATGAATAAATAAATAAATAAATAAATGGCACTTCCAACTAGGAAAAAATAACTCTACTAGAGGTTCAGAGAATAGGCTTCCACAATTTAATGGCAACTATATTCATCTATAGGATAAGATATTTACTTTATAACACAGTAATGATAGATGCTACTTATTATTTATTATTTTACTGCCTTGACCATTAACAGAAAAACAAGCAAAGGGCTATCTGGAGTCCTGCAAGAGATAAGAATGGCTTAGACATTAGTGGTAGCACATAAAGTGGTAAAATGTTGGCAAATTCTGAATATACATTAAAAGTACAAAAACAAGATGTGCTGATAAACTAGACATGTGATGTGAGAAAAAACAGAGGAATATAAAAATACACAGAGACAGGGACAGGCAAAGAGACAGACAAATAAACAAAGATAGAAGCTGAGAGAGTGATATTAGGAAACAGGGTAGCAATCAGTATAGTAATTCCACTAACGTTACAAGACCAGATGAGTAGATAAAGAATAAAGGGCACCTGAAAATCAAATAAAAACATTCAGAGAGGTGACTGAAAAGGAGTTGCCACTGAGGCAGGAGAAAAACCAAGTAAAAAAGTATTACCATAGGAGAAAAAAATTCATTTTGTTAAATATTGCTTGTGAGTTAAATAAAATGAGGTCTAAAAAATTGGTCATGGCTCTTAGAAAAGAGTTAGGCAGGAAAATTAGTTAGGAAGTTTTCAGTCTGCCTGCAAAGACACTAAAGTCATCCTATCTTAGAAGGGTTCGCCCTCATCCACTCACAATTAAGCAAGCCAGAACGTATTTTTTTTTAACTCACATAAAGAAACCAGTAGGCAGAGATTTAAGTACCAGTTTAAGCCAGTCACTCGCACCTGCGCAATGAAAACTCCAAGGACCTTCGACTCACCTGAGCCTTATTATACCATCATTATAATATGATGCATATGCTCAAAGGTTCATTATAACAGACTAAATTCTGGGAACAAACATGCACAGAAAGCAAAATGATGAATCGCTGAGCCCTGTCAATCATAGTTGTCAATCAAGGAAACCCACTCCTAAGAAAAGTAACTACCCACAGCAAATAGGGATAAAAACCCCAAAGGCTTTGTTACCAGGCCTTTTGAACCACGCTTCTCTTGCTCAGGTGTACTTCCAAGTCTGGAAATGTACTTTCTCTTCTAATAAAACTTCTTTTCTACTGTATTTTGGTGTCTTGCTCAATTTTTTGCTCAAGACATCAAGAACCTGGACAACGCCCAGGGAGAGGACCCCACTCTCCAGTAACAGAACGAGAGGAAATTGATTGAGAAATTAAAATAAACACATTTTTCTCTCTTTTCTCAGTATGTTATATACTCTTATTTTAAAATATACAACAAATGAGATTGAAATCATATCCTAAACCAAATAAGGAAAGTAAAAAGGTGAAGAATTGAATCCTAGGGAAGCTGTGAATTAGAAAAGCTTATTTGGGCTGTTACAGATGAAAAATTTTCTTATGGAATTGCATCTTTCATTTCTGAGGTAATATGTGAGTGACTGAGGGCGATACCTGCAGTTGAACAAACATAAGTCTAAATCTTAAGTGAGTGACTTTGGATATTTTGCTTCCCTAAGATTCCTTTTTTTTGTTTGTTTGGAATAAGAAGAGTGCCTACCTTAAAATGATGCGAAGATTTTATAAGATCATTTTGATGGAGAACACTGGCTAGCCCATACTAAACACTATATCACGTTGATCATTTTTATTGCATTTTATATTTGGGTGTAAGTGTTTCCTTGAAAGTTTTGCTTGAAAGCTGTTGCAACTTAAAATGAGTTCTTGTCTTCCTTAATTAGTTTTTTTTTTAATTAAAGGGGTTATAATCTCTGAATAATGATTCAGATAGATTTTTTTTAATGGTTGAGATAATTTGCCACAACAAAAACTCTAAAGCTCTGTCCCCTTAGAAATGAAAACTCTCTGAAAACTAACACTAGACCTATCTCTGAGATTTACAGTTATTTTGAGATTTCTACAGTGATCAAAACATACACATTGAAATAACTGCCCAACCTCAATGCATTCTCACAACAAAAATGCTTTCTTTAATATATATATATATATATATATATATATATATAACCTTTTTTATATGTTATATATAAAAACTTTTTTATGCCAGACATCATGCTTTAAATAGGTACTTCACAGTCACATATTAAATTTAAACACTCTGTCTGCTCAAAAAAATGTTCATCAAAGAAACATTCTTAATACTATTTTTTCTATCTTTTAGAACATAAAAAATACTTTCAACAGCCAGGTATAGAAATAACAGTTTTAAATTCCTGAGAAAAAGTGTTCTACAATCCCATCATTAAAAATGCAGTAGAGTGTATTCAATTCTGTGTTTCATTTAATGAAGAAATGAAAAACTTCCTTCTTGTGTCTTTCTGAAATTAAAAAGGATACTGTATTTCATAGTGATACTAGCCTAATCTGCTAGTATTTCAAAATTTTTACAGCATTATGTGATTGTAACTAAGTACATCTTACATCCAAATCACTAATATTTAAAATTATCCAGTGACTAAAAATAAAAATAAAGCTAAACTGATTGATTACTATAAAGAGTAAGAAAAACATACCTTAAATAAATTTTTTACCCAATTAGCTTATTTTTCTCTCAATTTACAAAGTTCTTCTGTTCTGCCTCCCATCACCTAATTCATTGATCTCAATTTTTTGTCTTTAAAATAATTCTGTGTTTGACATTAATTTACTGTATCTGTGGAAATTAATTTATCACATCTTCCTATGAAAATTTTGTGTTCTCATAGAGCTTGTCACACAGTCTAAATGCTCTCTAATCCAGCTATAGGAACTTGATTTTTCACACCAATTCTCATTCAATAACACAACATTTGGCTTGAAAATGTCTTATTACTGTAATAAGTCTCTGGTTAGAATGCAGTGAACAGCTGTGCTTGTTCATGTTTTCTGGATCTGTATATGAACACAAACTCAGTAGTATACAGGGGAAAAAATACTGTTTCCACCTTTAGATAATAATCCCAGCAGAGAATTAAAATTTATTTCTTTAATAAAAAGTCTGCTCAGATAAGCTTCTCTTCTGCCATCTGGTTTACCAAAATCAATATACTGTCTAGCTGCATGTAGTTATTTCATGACCTATATAACAAGAAGAAAAAATATCCCTTTGTTATGTAAAAATTTAACTTAAGAAACTAAAACTAGCAATGTTAAATTTTTCAATGTTCCTCATTTCAATAGTCTTTGGAGACTGGTCAAATAGATATTTATGTTCTAGGTTATTTAGGAAGGTTTATTATTAATAATATATTTTATTGATCCCTTTGTTTCACCCCTACCTTTTTTATGTCTTATTCTATATATGAACCCCTAAGCCCTCTTCTAATGGGATACTGTAATTACATTTAACCCTGTTGTGTTACTAAATATAGCAGAGTTATACTGGAATGAAAAATATTTAAGGAATCTCCTTGCTTTATGTCCAATTTATAACCATATATGAAAAAGCCAACCTATGAAAACTTGCTTCACAGGAATGCTTTAAAAGGATGAATTCTATAGCTTATTCCATAAGTTAATTAATGATTACTATGTGAACAGAAAGAAAATATTGAGCAACAAACAATAGACATCTTGTTTTATCTAGTATTTTATTAACCAATTTCTACTCATTTCAGCAAGTGTTAACTGAAACCATATGAGGTCTAGTTTTTCTGAGATACTAAGAATGGAAATCTCTGATAATGACCAGAGTTTCTGAAAAATGGGCAAAAGAAGAACAATAGGCCTAATGAAGAATATATCACCAGAAAGTGATGAATATGAAAGGGACATGTTCAAATAAAGATAAAAAAATAAAATAAAATAAAAATAGCAGATAAAAGTCCTGCTGGAGATTAGTTCAAATTATAAGGGATTAGTTAAAATGGGTCAGACTGGTAGTGGCTTTCAAATAAATGAAACAGGACAATTTGTTAAGAAAGAAAATGTGTTTTGTTTGCACTATTGTTTGCAGTTTCCTTTGCCAATGCATATCAAAAGAAGGAAGCCAAGCTACCACGCAATAAAAATTATGGCAACTACCACAGGGTAAAGACCTACCCCTCACTCTCATGTTTGGCACCAAGGGAAAAAAAAAAACAGCTTAAACCGCCTTTTAATTTAGTGAGTGGTCAGAAGAATGCTCAGTGATAATGGGTATTTAATTTTCATCAGCCACATACATGATCTCAGAGAATAACACAGAGCCAATGGAATACAATAATTCTGACTTTTGCTCTACAGCAAATTTCATATCCACCAGACATAAAAAGGGTTTCCTTCTTCAGTAAATTTTGCTTTGTTCTGAAGTTATTCAAACAAAGACTGTTCGATAATGTCAAATATAACATTGGCACAAAAGCCAATAACTTTCTAGTCACTAGCAATAATCAAATTGTAAATATAACAGGAAAAATAATACCCTAGTCATGATTTCAACAAAACTATAAAAAAGTAGGAATCAACTCTAAATATCCTACAGAAAAAAAATTGCATATAGAAATATTAAATATATAGAAAATAGAATAGAGATGCACAAAATTAAAGATTTAAAGAACACATATGCTTTTTAATCCAGTAAGTCTACTTCTAAATCTCCATCATCCAAATAAACTATATTATATTCATTGCAGTTTTGTTTATGATCGCGAAAAACTGGAAATGTAAATGGTTAAATAAATTATAGTAAATCAAAACATTTAAAAGTATGTATTAATTCTACAAAATCTTAAAAATGTATTGTGTTAAAATAATTAGAAAATAATATGTAGAGTATAACACTATTTGTGTAAAAAGTAAAAAGCAACACTATGCAAAAAACATGTGTTGTAAACTATGATTTAAAAAAATTTTTTTAATTCAAATAAATGGGTGATATTCCTTTTTTAAAGATTGAAAGACTTGATTTTTAAATATTAATGTTCATCAGATTTATATTTTCGATTTAGATAATTCTAATCAATATTTTAAAATGTTTTGTGAGAATCTATAACCTGAATACTAAAATGTACATAAAAATATGAGTACCTAGAATAGCCTTGGGCTTCCTGTAGGTGAATAAAAAGCAAATTGCAGTCCTGTTAAAGTCATTGGTATTCAGGATTGTGTCATTTTCAGACAAACTAAAATAATCAACAGAATGTTCTTATCCAAATGCCCTCATGAATATCACCAACATCAACTGAATATGTCTCTGAGCCCCAAATGTTCTCTCTTTTCTATGTAGAAAAGTGATTTTTACCAAAGCCTTTCTAATATCATTGGGTTGGAAAGTTGCCTCTGTACCAGTATTTGTGATTCATAATTTGTAAACCATTTCATAGAGCCAGATGCTCTTCCATTAGTCTTCTAAGTATCGGGATGGGCACTGACACTGGTTTCACCATGGTTACCCTTTACATTGTATCACAGCATGATTTCTGATGAGGGCTTTTTGAACCCACATTTGCTAACATTTCCAGCATAAAACTGGGGAGCATATATGTTTTTTGTTTGTGTCAAATTCAATTCTTTCCAAACTAGTACACATAAGATGCACGTATTATCTAGGATCATTTTTAGGCCTT
This sequence comes from Macroglossus sobrinus, assembly GCA_004027375.1. Classification (NCBI taxonomy): domain Eukaryota; kingdom Metazoa; phylum Chordata; class Mammalia; order Chiroptera; family Pteropodidae; genus Macroglossus; species Macroglossus sobrinus. Next base: position 488,822 of record PVKZ01000887.1, read on the forward strand.
ATTTTATAGCAAAATAGAGATAAGAGACTCAAAAAATTTAGGTCACCTATCAATCATTCATGTAACAACATAGCCAATTTCTTTGGTTATAGATCTGGGGTCCATGCCAGGTGACATAATTTTATCAAGTTTCAAGGTTATATAGTGCATTTTTAAATGTACATATATTTTAAAAAGGTAAATATATGTTTCAATTACACATGGTTTAGGATCAGTGTTTCCTGGCTCTAAAGCAACATCATTATGTGAAGAGTTTGGGAATTTCAACTGGTAGTTGAGCTCCAAGGCTGATCCTTCCATAAGGAATATGGGATCCCTAACAGGACAGTGAGTTCCAGAAAACTGCTAGTCAGCAAAACACTTAAGTATTTTACCCTGATACTTTCGGTTGGATTTTCTTCCAGCTACTCTACTGGAAGTTTCTGGATTACTATTCTAAAGTTTATGGAACTCTTTTATATTTGGAGTTTTCATCAAGCTTTCTGAAATAGTAATTGTCACATTCAATCATTAAGAATGTCAAATAATAAACCATAAAATTATTCTCAAGAATTTATCTTTTATAGAATTAGTCAATTGAGAGATAGAGCTTTGATGATCTCAGAACAATTGGGGACATAATGTTTAATTTGTTTCTGCCTGAAAATACACTGATAATATTGCCCTCATAGTCCCGAGGATGCTAATCCCATAGGATAAAAGTAGCCAGTTTACACTTATTCATCACTCTGGAAGGTGACCATATTTGTTTGAGTCATTAAAAATCTAGTGATTGTGGCTGAGCAGAGTTACTGGTGGATGACCTTGTGTTATGAGGAATCAACTCTCCTGAAACTCCTTCGCCGTGAAGATGCAATGTGAATATCATATCTTTACACAATTTAGCCAAAGTAATGGGTCAAATAATAAAAATCTGACCAAAGCTGGACCTATTCGAGAATCTCAGTTTCCCATTCACAATAATTGGTATAGAAAATGGGTATGTGTGTATGACAGTCAAAACTCATCACTTGAATTTTTAGAAACAATGAAAGGAAAGAATCAAAGTTGTGATATGCAGACTTGAAGCCATGGATGTAAGGTTGCCTGCAATGTGGAGACAAAGAGAATAGTCTAGCTGTAGGTAAGCAATGAAGACTGAAAATATTCTACTTTTTTAAGTTATACATAGAAAACGATTTCTTCTGTCCTTTGCTCTTTTATCTCCTGGAAAGTTGTCATTGTGTGATAATCTGATATATACCACATTACTCCATAAACAGAATTTAAAGACTCTTCACAGTGCATCTCTGCCTTCTCTGATAGAAGCTGGACATTTAAGTTGAGGATTATGAGCATAGAAACTATCTGGGCTGCCTCTTGGCAAGACCTGCATGGGTTATGTCCAGCATGGGTTAAGTCCAGCATGGATTATGTCCAGCATAACCCATGCAGATGTCCTCAGCCTCTTCTGCCATCATCACTTGCAACTTGTATGTTTTAGCTAAAACTACAACACAAAATTTCCAATTCACATACTGCTAAAATACAATATAAAATTCGATCACACATTAATCTAATGTTTAACTTAGCTATAGTTCTATTTATAAATTATTAGATTTACAAATGGGCAATGAACTTTCTAGACAATTTGGAAAAAGCAAATGGTAAAGAAAAATAAAACATATACTGAATTTATAATAATTTTTATGGTCCAAAAATTTCTTTTTTAAATCAGCAGTTGTAAATTATAACAAAAATTTTACAGGCTTTTCCATCATGATATAGAACTGTAAATACTTCTCAAGTAGACACCTCCTAAACTTTTATTATTCTTTCTTTAGTCTCACACCTCAAGAGCTCTCCCACTGTTCTCTCCTATTTAGGGCAACTCCTTTCCTCTCTTCCCACTCAGTTTAGCTCTAATATGAAACTCAGTATCCCCAACACCCTCCATCCTTGTTCCTGCTGAAGGTGAGCACCTGTCCAGTTGTGTCTCCAGTATTATGCTAATCACTAAGGGGAGCAACAAATGGTTACAAACAGAATGATAATGGTTACAAACAGAATCTTAATGTTTTTCTGACAGGACCGGTCTCTTGATCAGACCCTGAGTCCCATTCTGATAACCTAAATGAACCATTTCCTTAGACTTCTGACCTCTGCCTTTATCCTGAAAATGAACCTCATGCACAAACAACTACAAGCAAACAAACAAGAAAAAAAGCTTTTTTAAAATCCTAAATCCTCTTAAAGGAAGGGCCTCGTTCTTCCATGAAACTGGCAGAGTGCAGAGGAGAGAGGCCAATATTCAGAGGGAGACAGCTCTGTTAATTCCTGGTTAGGTGAACTTGGAAAATTGCCTAACCATCTGAGCCTCCTCTTTTTCTTGGTGGTGAAAATAAGGAAAATAACATTCACCTTCCAGGTGTTATGAGAATTGTCAGATAATAGGTAAAACTCCTAGATCACAGTGTATAATTACATGGTTATTGACTACAGTCCCCAATAACAGCTGGACTGCTCCTCACCTCAAAGACAGATGCAATAACTCTGTGACAAAGGTGTCCACTCACTGGGTTTCATTTCTGAGCTTCTCCAGACTAGCCATATCCCAGTTCTCTGTGCCTTAGCCTAGTGCAGGAATGAACCCTCTAGGCATTTGAACAGCCCAGCTGAAACCTTTAGATCCAATCCTGAAGCAACAAAGGTGGGTTTGTAAAAGTACTAAATATGGAGTCAGAGGTGTGGTTTCTGCCACTTCTCAACACCACATGTGTAAGTCAGTCCATTTCTATTAGCTTTCTATACTCACCAGTGAGTACAACACAGGGGTACATGGGCATTCGATTATATAAGTACAATGTATAATGAATATGAGGCACTAGCTTTGTCATCTCAGTCACATAATTTAACCTCTCTACGTGTGTTTCTCTACCTATAAAGTGAGGATAGTGAACTTGATGATCTAGAAATTATTTTCTGCTATTTCATCATTACTTTAAAGGCTAGTTTATAAACAAATGCTTTTTCTCCTTTATATATATATATGTATATATATATATATATATATATATATATATATATATATAAGCTAGTGAACGTCATTAGTGCTTTATTTAGATTATACAGAATTACCTAGCAATTTCCAATTTTAAAATATACCAGTTGAGATATGCAGTTTTTTATTTTTATTTATTTGACAGTCATTAATTGTATTCCAACTAGCTCTAGTTTATTATGTAGAAGCGTGTGATATGATTTACTTATTTTGGGGGGGAAAAGGAAAATTTGCCAGACAAATTAAGAACATGAATATGAATAATGTTGCCATGAGCAATCTTGTGCATCAAGAATCTCGCTGAGTTATAGCAAATGTTTCATCAGCTTTAGTGGGTAATGTGAAAGGACTACACAAATTTAAACTCCCATGAGTAGTAAATAAGGGTTATCATTGCTCCACATCTTCAAAAACACTTTGTGCTGTAAGACTCATTTTTGTCAGTCTGGTTAGTACAAGATTAAGTCACTATGGCTTTAATGTGCATGTCACTATCTAGTGATGATATTAATTTTTTTTTCACATGTTTAGGGTCCATTTATGCTTTCTTGTCTCTGAACTATCTATTCATAACTCAGTTGTTTATAGATAGGTTATTTTTCTTCCCTTTATCTTATTAATATGGAAAATTTTTATATATTTGAAGCACTAATCATTGTCAGTTGTACATAAAGCAAATATCATTCACTTTGAAGCTGGTCATTTTACCCTTTTATGTCTTTTGATTTACAGAATCTCTTAGGTTTAATGAGCTCATTCCTTAGCCTTAATCATATATACTTTTCTGCAGTAAGAATAATGGTTTTTTCTCTGTTATTACTGCATAATTACGTCATTATTCTTTTCTGGTGCTCAAATTATCAAATTTCTCATGTGGAAATCCCTTCCAGCTGAGTCTTGTGTCATTTTTTTTATATTATCTCATTTGCATTTGGGCCCTTTCAGGCACAAGATATTGCAGTGTCACCATGTGCTTTCCTGTCTTAGGCCAATAATCAGCCATTTCTCTAAGAAGTCCTGCTTCTTCTTCATGAGCAATTATATTTAGAAATCAAGATCTGGGCAATAGGTATGCTAACTAATGCCAGAATGTACTTTTGGGCCCTTTCTATAAAGAAAAAAATGTATAAACTATATGTTTTAACAAGCATAATATCACACTAATATTTTCAATTCAAAATCAAAATCAGAGTGTTTTCTCTCTTTATTCTTTTAAACTCATATATTCTTTCCTTGACAGTAAATAATTCTAGTTCCTAACAGCATCAACACATTTATCTGCTATACCTGCAATATACACAGAAAAGTATCAAATTATATTACCAACATTGATAGTAACAATAAACTCATAAGTAATGTTTAAGATATGTGTTGCAGTACTTTTTATCCTGCAAATATATCCCACTAAGGATGTGCAGTAGTTTGTGGGGTTTTTTTAAATAATTCTTTTCTCCATATGGTTGCTCTATCAATGTGATAGGCATGCATTTGTTTGTATTTCATTTAGGAATGCCTTTCATCCTTTCATGATACAATTTTATATTTTAATGTATAATATTCGAGAGTGAAGTTGCTTAACGCTTTTTAGAAAATACTGATTTGTTCCAAAACTTTTTACATTTGAGCATAACACAAATTTGGTCTTTGCTTATGCACAATATCATCAACAGGAAACCTCACCTGATTGAACCAACTGAGTGAGCATATGCAGTCACCTGGAACATCCACCAGCTATTTCAGCAGCTCACCCCATGCTATATACACACATCACATTCACAGAAGGTGTTACAACTTTCTTTAACCCTGCTTCTTCTACCTCACTGATACCTACTTCCACTAGCAAATTTTAGGTCTATTTCATGGTAGACTGCCATGTGTATTGTAGTATTTATATATTTCTTAACCATTCAACGTGTATAACTGTGCACTACATTTATTAGGTTCCTACCTTTTTTAATGTGTCACTGATAAAGTTTTTGAGTGCTGTGCCTCTAACTCCATATTTCCCATAAGCTTTGTGGATTTCATTATACATTTGTATAATACAGTGATATTTTAGAGTGCATATGTTCTATTATAGCAGAACTAAAGAGAAGTCAGGCTCTTTTCCTACCCTCTTCACTCATTCCGATTAACTTTCTATAGATAACATAAAAATCACTACATATAAGAGCACAGATGTATATCTTTCTTTTTTTCATGACAGCACAGAATCCCATTATAGAATTATACCATAGTTCATTAAACCAACCTCATATAGATGGACATTTGTGTCAGTAATTATGTATTATTATAAATAATGCCACAAAAGTAACTTTGTACATATGCTATTTTATATTTGTAGAAGTGCTTTTTTCGGGTAAGTGTAGAGAAGTGTGTTTTGTGGTTAAAAGATAAAGGTATCTATAATGTTGTTGGTAATTCATTTTGAATTAGCACTGACAAAAAAAAAATGAGAATCCCTGTTTCCCAACAATCTTGCCTTCAAAGTGGGTTATCAAGCCATTTTTGTTTGTCAATCTTACTTATATATTTAAAAAATGACATTTGTGTACTTTTCATTTGTATATTGATTCTTAGGGAAACTGAGGTTCCTTTCAATGTTTAAGGGCCATCTGTGTATCTTTTCTCATGATCTGTTTGTGGTTTTGGTCCATTTGTGAATTGGGTTTACAATCTTTTCTTTCTTGAGTTTTAAGAATCCTTAATATATTAAAGACACAAGCCCTCTGTGATATAATTCATAACTTGCAAATATTTTCCCATTTTGTGATTTGGTTTTTATTTTGCCTATGGTTTTGTTTTGCTTTATTTAGTTGTTATCACTAATGTGCTTTTCTTATTTTATCAACATTCTCCTTTATTGCTTCTATATTTTAAGTCATAGTTTCAAAGGTACTCTACATATCCAAGTTATTATAGCATTTATTTTAATATATAGTGTGAGTTGTAGATCCAATTTTCACCTTTTTTCCAAATGGCTACCAGTTGCTTAACACCATTTATTTAAAAGCCTATTTTCCTGAGGGATTGGGGATACTTCCTGTATCATAAACAAAATGTTCATGAGTACCTGGGTCAACTTCTGTTTTTCTATTTTGTTATATTAATCTATCTGTTCATTTATGTCCATTTGACATTATTCTAATTATAGAAGTTTCTAGTGTGTTTTAATAATTGGTCTTAGCTTTATGAGTTCCATATAAACTTTTGAATAAACTTGTCTAACTCCAGGAAAAAAATTAACTTGTTGGATATCTACATCTAGCTAAAATATATACCTATATATATATATCTATATACCTAGATAGTCTCCATACTTATCTATATATAGATATATATGTGTGTGTATATATATAAACACACATTCATATATGAATATTTTTATATTTTTTAAATCTTTTATGTCTTTCATGTGTGTTCTAAAGTAGTCATCCCTTGGGTAGGTTTTGCTAAGATTTGTTAAGTTTAATCCTAAATTTTTGTCCTTCTGTCATTATAAACACAATCTACTCTTTCATTATATATTTTTACTGATTATTAATACACATGAAAACTATTAAATTTGTATGTTATTTTCATGTCTTGCTTGCTTATATTGTTTTTTATATAAGCTTTAGCATTAATCATGGTGTTTTTCAATATCTATGTTATTTTCAAATATAGATATTTTCACTTCTTCTATTCCAATGCCAAAGGCTGTACATATTGTCTCTTGTCATTTTGCATTGACCAAAACCTCCAATATAAAGACAAAATGTAATAAAGTAAATATCTCTTCCTTGTTCCTGACTTTAGAAAATGTGTGTTTAGGTTTTTCCCAGTGGCTTAGCTTTGAGATTGTGGTGGTTTAGTTTTGACCTTCAGGCTTATTATGTCAAGGAATTATTCATCAGTTCCTGTAAGTAAGTGTTGCTATTAGGAATAGGTGTTGAATTTCATTGAAATTCTTTCAGCAACTGCAGATGAGTTTTCTAAGCTGTCTTAACAGGATAAATTGTATTAATGCAACTCTTAATCTAAATTATTCCTTCAGTCCTGAAATAAACCCTACTTTATTGTGATGTATATTTTTAATATGCTGTTGAATTTTCTTTACCAATTGTATTTGTCAGAATTCAACCAGAGAAGATGCATGTGTACACACACACACACACACACACACACACACACACACACACACACATCTATGTATATGTTGGATAAAGATGATAGATGATAGATAGATAGATAGATAGATAGATAGATAGATAGATGATACATACATACATACATGCATGCATGCATACATACATACATACATACATACATACATAGATAAATGGATGATGGGTGATAAATTATTACAAGGAACTGACTTAAGCATGTATAAAGGTTGCCAAGCAAGTCCAGAGTACATACAGTAGGCAATCTGGAAGGGAAAAATCATAAGCATGTTGGCAGGCTGGAACCTCAAGGGCCTGAGCTTTGTGAGCCTCAAAACTTAGGGAAAGCCTAATCCTTTTTTTAAAATAAACCCTCCTGATTAGATCAAAGCCATCCAGTTGAATCTCCCTTTTTATTAACTTAAAATCAACTGACTAGAGACTTAAATCAGAGATGCAAATTTCACAGTTACACCCAGATTAGTTTCTGACTGAATAACTTGTAGTTCAGCCTGGCCAATCCTAGATTCATATTTTTGTTCTAGGGGTAACATTTATACAAATAACTTTAATGTTTATAGTCTTTTTTTTTTTTTTTCCTTAGACTTCTACTATCTTTTAATCTCAACTCTTCTTCATGGAGCAATCAATAAGTGCACTCTATTCTTCCTTTCTTTTTTTCTCCTTCCAAATTTTTAGTTGTTTTATTTCTGTTTTGTCATAGTCCATGGTATTTGCATACTGTTTTCCACCCATGTCCCTACCTTTTAAAAATCTTAGACATACTATTAAATATATTCAGTTATCCATGGCCAATTTTCCCAAATGCTTCTAGAGTTGAAAAGTTTTTCCTTTAAGAAATTCCCAGAAAGGACTTATTGATTCAAGAATTCTTAAGTTTTGTTTACATGTTCGCAGTTACTATTCTTTTTTTTATAGTATTGAAACATCATAGAGAGCTTAGCCAAATTTAAGATCCTTGATGCATACTTACTTTGGATTTCTAAAAAATCTTGCCCCACTATTGTATTGCTTTGTGTGTTGCTACAGAGAAGTTTGAGCTGAAGTGCTTTTTTTTTTTTTATCTCTGAAAGAAATCTGTTTTTTTGGGGGAGGGGAGAGAGAGAGGGGGATGCCCAAAGAATACTTTCTTTATGCTTAAAGTTACAAAGCTGTGCCTTCCAGTTAACTTTCCAGTTAATTTTCAAAGGTACAGCATGTATTTCATAATATGTAGATTTAGCTGTTTTGTCCCTAGAAACTGTTCCTGGACAGTAAACATTAGTTTTCTCTGATTGTAGATTTTTAAATCTTCTTTGATAATCTTCTACATTTAGTACTTTATCACTAATGATTATTATCTTTTCTTTATTTTGTTTTTGGCCTTAGCTATTTTAATTCTGTCAATATTGACATTTACTATACTTACAGTTAAATAAATTTTACCTTTGTCATCTTGTACCATGGTATTCACTTCAAAAATTATTTTATCTTTTTATTTTTTCAGATGTGTTTACTCTTATGCTCTTTGCATTTTTAATCTAAGTCTTTCAATACTTTCAATACTTTCAATTTCATGCTTTAAAAATATTTAATTCGTGTTGGAATGGTGTGTTACAGGTTTCAACTATATCTTAGTTGGTTTTGTGGGTACTATTTTTATTAGCTAAAAATAGTTTTTACTGTGAAATAATTTAAAATACATTATTAAATAAATATTTATGCTATGCCTTGAGAATGCCCTAAAACGTTTATGTAAAAGATTTCTTTTTTATTTCTAACATATTAAGGTTATTCTGATTGCAAATGAGAGCTAATTATAATTTATCTCCAAAAAGTCCTTTTTTCTTCTTTATTTTTATCATTAAAAAAATAGTTAAAAGTTAAATAAATCATATTCTATCTGGGGATTTTTTATAAATGTAACATAGGATGAAGTCTATCTTATTCTTAGTCCTCAATCTTCCATGCATCTTTAGATTCTTATAATTTATTAATTTTGCATAATTTTAAAATAATGGAGAGCTCTAATATATTTTCATTTACATTGTTGTTTGTGTTTCTTTTTTATGTTAATACCAATTTAATAAGCAATTTTCCTTCCTGATTGCCTACTCTATACACTTTGGACTTGCTTTGTTTAAATTGGTAACAACCTATTCCTTTGGGCCTTTATACCCTTTAATTAAAAATTAAAATAAAAGCAAAATAGTTTTCACCTCTAAATTGAGTTTTTATCTAATCTTAAAGAATTGCCAGAAATCCATTATGCTTGAAATATAATTACTCTTAAATGAATAAGATTCCAAAGTTAACTATGACTGTGAGGCTTGAAATAACCATCCCACTGAAGCTTCTAGCCTCTTTCAAAAGCACACAAGGTTTTAGGAGATTAATTTAAATTTTTCCCTTTTTTAATTATTTTTATTTATGACTAAAAGTTTGGCTAAAGTACTGGCAGGATGTAAAAGAAAAAATTTGATTTTAAAAGTAAATCAAAATAAAGGACGCTCTCTTATTTTGTTTTGAAGCAAATAAGCACTATCTAGTAATTGTCAAAAGAAGAACAGGAAACAAATAATAAATCTTAAAATCAGGTAGGTTTCTGACGCATTTAATTAATGAAGATTCTTTTAAACAGAGTAAAAAATGCATGCAGCTTAGATGAATATTTCTCACTTATATGCATACCATCAGTAGAAAAAAGGTAAGCTATCTATTAAGACTAAATATAAATACTTAGTATATGAATATTAAATATATATATTTGAACAGGGAACAGTGGAAAGAATGTCTTACCTTCAAGAAAGTAGTGCTCTTTGAGAAAAGTAAAAGCAAAAATAAATGAATGGGATTACGTTAAACTAAAAAGCTTCTGCACAACAAAAGAAACCATCAACAAGGTAAAGAGACAACCATCTAGATGGGTAAATATATTTGCAAGCAATGCCTCCAATGAGGGCTTAATATCCAAAATATACAAAGAACTCATAAAACTCAATAACAACACAACAACAACAACAAAAAACAATCCAATTAAAAAATGGGCAGAGAACCTGGACAGACACTTTTCCCAAGAAGACATACAAATGGCCAACAAACATATGAAAAGATGCTCAACATCACTAGCTACTAGAGAAATGCAAATCCAAACCACAATGAGATAGATGCCATCTCACACCTGTTAGAATAGCTATAACCAACAGAACAAGTAATAAGTGTTGGAGAGGATGAGGAGAAAAAGGAACCCTCATAAATTGCTGGTGGGACTGCAAATTTGAACAGCCATTATGGAAAACAGCATGGAGGTTCCTCAAAAACTAAGAATTGATCTACCATATGACCCAGCAATCCCTCTACTGGGTATTTATCCCAAAGACTTGAAAACTCATATCTAAAAAGATATTTGCACACTGATGTTCATAGCAGCATTATTCATGGTGGCCAGGACATGAAAGCAACCCAAGTGTCTTACAATAGATGATTGGCTAAAGAAGCTGTGGTACAATTGAATATTACTCAGCCATAAGAAGAGATGGAATACTGCCATTTGTGACAACATGGATGGACCTTGATATAATCATGCCTAGCAAAATAAGCCAGACAGAAAAAGTTGAAAACCATATGATATCACTTATATGTGGGATATAAACCTGAAAGCAACAAAAAAATAGAACAAACAGAGACTCATAGACATGGACAATAGACTAGGGTTACCAGAGGGTAGGGAGGAGGGGAGAAGGGGAAGAGAGGAAGTAGATGGGAGAAATTGGGTCAAATCTGTGGTGACAGAAAGAAATCTAACTATGGGCAGTGAACACACAATACAATATATATATGCCTTACTGTTGAATTGTACTCTTTACTGGATTTCATTACCCAATGGTACTATAATAAAAATAAAGTTAAAAAATAATAAACAAATAAAATTTTTTAAAAAGCAAGTAGTGCTCTTCTTAGTTACAAAATAGTCACAGGATTGTGAAGTACAGCATAGGGACTATAGTCAATAACATTGTGATAACTATGTATATGTCAGATGGGTACCAGGCCAATTGGAAGATGACTTCATAAATTATATAAATGTCTAATCACCATGCTGTAAACCTGATTGCAGATGATATATTTTAGTGTTCTTGCAGAATCAAAAACAGGAAATCTGATCATTTGAAGGGCATTATATTAAGTAGTCTTATTATCTCTCCCCTCCCAAAGAGGCATTAGAGATATTATTTCTACAAATATTCTTTTTAGTAATAAACTCACTATTTCAATTTTTATTTGATTAATCTTTTCTATTATCTATATTTTCACATCAGTTATTTCAATGTTTATATCTCTAAAAGATTGTTTGACTTGAAATATCCTAGTAGTTACCATATTATTAACTTTATTCTTTGTCTGTTAATGCAAATATGTTATTTTCAGATAATAGTCCCTAAGTGAAGATTTTCTACTATGTAATGAAAAAAAAAGAGAGAACAAAAGGAAGAAAGGAAGGAAAGAAGGAAAAGAGAGAGAAAAAAGAGAGGAAGAGAGAAGGAAAGAAGGAAGGAAGGAAGGAAGGAAGGAAGGAAGGAAGGAAGGAAGGAAGGAAGGAAGGAAGGAAGGAAGAAAGGGAGAGAGGGAGGGAGGAAGGGAGGGAGGGAGGGAGGGAAAGAGGGAAGAAAAAGAATAAAGCCCTACTTCTTTGAAGTTTATGCTATTCAGCTACATTGATTTATATCTTACCCTTTACACTTACTCCAGGCATCAAGCCAACAATTTTAGTGATTACTGTATCTACACTAATAAGCCATCCCACACCTTGGTCTTTTAGTTTCTGACCTTTTTTATCTCTTCAAATATTTTCTCTACTCCATAGCAGCTACCCACTCTATAATTATATCATAGACCATACTGTTGCCAACAACTTCATCATCTCTAAAATCTTTTTTGAATACCATACTCCAAATCGCTTCCTTCTGTCTTTCCAGCTCATGGCCTTACTCTCTCTGTGCTTTAAAATTTTTATCTCATGAGACTTCTAATACATTTACTCAAATGATTAATCACTATTGTCAAATCTCCTCCTGTTTCCACTTTCACTTCCCTCTGCACAGAGATTTGTTAGTCCAACATTGTCATTATAAATCCTTGAAAATGACCTCCTTTTTTTAATCCTTTCTTCTGTGTTTTGTCTCTTTGAAAATCTCATGTCTGGATGCACTAAATTATCATATATTTCTCTTGGCACTCAAGAAGCTAAACATTAATGGGAAAAAAATCATGCTAACAAGCTGATTGACTTAAGCTTAAATCTGTAATCACAAAACACATTCAGGCACTTATATTTACCCTGTGATTCTGTCTTATTTCTGGTTATTGGTTCATTTTCATTTTTGCTGTACTTTCATCTTTCTTTTAGTTTACAGATCTAAGTTTGGTCTAGCCCTCTCACTCACTCCCCAAATTTGTGTAAATTCTTCTTCTTCTAGGTTTTACTTTAAACAAGCTTATAACCTTTATTCTATTTTTAAACAGAAAGGAATAACTACTGAAAACTGTTATAGCTAAATAACAAAGCTAACTTTGAAGTCTAGCATCTAATTAGAGCTGTTTCAGAGACCATATATTAGCTTCCCTGAGGATCAAAAAAAGACAATGCCTTGAAGGCCACCACAGTATTGATTAAGCAGCTGGATCCCTTTACTATATGCTCTCCTTTTTTTTTTTTTTAATTAGTCCCTAGCAAATATGATTGGAAGACACAGTAAGTAAAAGTTATTGGTCTTATTACTGAGATTCATAGAAAATGTAAAAATTCTAGACTTGCACTGTATAAGAAATTCTCAGCCTCAGACCAGCCTTGGCCATTTTTTACACTATAGTTGTGCTGTGCTTAAAGAATAAATTTCAAATTTATTAAAGCCTGGTACAAGAAGGCACTCTGTTTCCAGTCTTGTCTTTCACTATTTTCTTCCATGACACCTGCTGTTCAGTGATGCTCAACATCTCTTGAAACGTCAAGCATGTTGTTAATAATTTATTGCTCCAGGTCATCCTTTCTATTGTTGCCTCTGGAAACAAACTAGATATGTTCTCTTCTCTCAGTTGCCAAACCACAATTCAAGCTAATCATCCACTTACTGAATAACACACAAGAAAACAGGAGTATTCCTTCTTCTTCAATTTCTGATTAGTTATAAACAAAGGCCGTACTTTCTGAAGTCTATATTAAAGTCTCTTTCTCTGTCTCTCCCTCTCCCTGAAATTCAGCTGCTCCTGTTTATCTTTTCACAGAACATGATCTCATATCTCTCCAACTGCTTTTTGTAATCCATATTTGCAAATACAGAAACTCATTTGCTCTCTTAGGTCAAGTGTTTATCTAGACATAACTATGGCCAAAGGGTCAGATGCACACAACACAAATATAGTGGCAATCATGCAAATGGGAGAGAAAAAGAGGTAAATTCTAGAAATGGGTGGTGAGCACACAATGAACTAGGTATCTCACAGGAGTCTATCAGACAATGAATGGTATAAATGGGCTATTAGCAGAAATAATTGAATCATATTTATTTAGATCTCATAATATGAATTCTCATAATATAGACAATTTCTTAGGTTATGCTAAGAAATTAAAGACTTTCCATCTTTCAAGTATACTTTGAATATTCTAATGATGACTATCAAATACTGTCTTGTTCTCTCTTAATCCCAAATCTGCCCTTGCAATTCAAGAACCACAAAGTCCATGATATTGTCACTTTCCCTGCTGCATCATTTCCCATTCAAATGTAAGACTCTTCCTAGACCAACCTGGCAAATTAAAGTATGGATTTTAATCCCCATAGTTCCAAATTTATAATGCCATGTCTACTACTATACCAATTCCTCCGCCCATGCCCCCACTTCCATCCCTACAATCCCTGATGCTGTATTCTTTTATTTCTCAATTTTGAGGATAAACCTAATTTCACCATGAAAGAAAAAGGGTGATTTGAAGTACCAGCTGTTTTGACCAGCTCTCTGAAATACCTGTGTTTTCACTCAATTCATTTTTATTGTTCCAGCTCATCAAAACTGCTCATATTCAGATAATTCTTATTGTTTTACATTAACAGGAAGATTTCTGAATGCCTTGCCAGTGTTTTAATCCTCTTTTCCCAAAACTGTTTTTTTCTTTACCTTCTACATTACACTTCCTTAGATTCAACAACTGCTCATCTTCTTGGGAAATTTCATGAAAGAGTTGACTCCTGTTTTCTACATTTTTCAGGATTCTTTCATTTGAAAAATACAGAACCTTAACCTCAACTAGATTAGAAAAAATAAAAAATATTTTTGACTAGATTCATTCAATAAACAAATATTTATTGTTTCTTATTCATTCATAACATATCAGACACTGTGCGAGGTGTCAGATATTCAGAGGTAAACAATGAAGCCCTGTTCCCCTGCACTCCATGTTAGAGGAATATGGAGATGACTGGGTGATTCATGCAACCAGAAGAGGAGTTGTCTAACCAAGCTGGAGTCAGGGTAAGAATGGAGCTGAGCTTTAGAAATCTCTTAAGATAAGAAATCACTCCAAGAAGAGCAAATACTGAGGACATGCTGTAGTAAACTCTTTTCTATTTATAATCTTACATAACTCTTAAATTTTATAATTTAAATTTTATAAGCCAGGGATCCCCAACTCCCGAGCTGCAGACTGGTACTGGTCTATGACTTATTAGAAACAGGTCGTACAGCAGGAGGTGAGCAGCGGATAAGGGAGCAAAGCTTCATCTGTATTTGCAGCCGCTCCCCAGCATTAGCAACACTGCCTCAGCTCCACTTCAGATCATCAGGCATCAGACTCTTATAAGAGCATCAGTCCCTGGTGCCAAAAATATTGAGGATAGCTGGTATTAGCTCCATTTTTTAAATGAGGAAACTAAGGCTCAAAAAGATGAACAAATCATCTAAGATAATGTAATCACTAAAATTGAGAGCTAAGATGTAAACCCAAATCTCAAAATCTCATCATTCATCTTTTCATTATTTCATTTTGCTTCCACACCAAAATCCAAGAAAATAAAAAATGACATTTATTCCTTATTTTTTGAAGAAATACATGTGACAGCTTTCTCATTCACTTATGCCAATGGCCAAGTGATTCTGTAACTGTCACTTTCCCATTTGGGAGCTTTTCCACAACCGACCCCATAGCTTTGAAAACATCCTACACTTACGTAATTAATCCAATAGTATGGCAATATATGTTCAAGCTTAATAGATATATTAAAGCTGAAGTAATTAGTGTTACTTCATCAATACAAGTTAAGAAAAGCTAGCCGCATATTTAGGTCTGAAAATAAAAAGAAAATAAAAAATATGTTACAAGATTTTTTTAAAGTAAGTTAAAATTAGAGTATTATATGTATGCATATTACAATGTTAATACAATTTAAATATGTTATTAGGCAGGATACATAAAAAATAAACCCAACATGACAGATTTTGCATTGTTTACATAACACCTCACAAAGCCACTTGAGATGGCTCTGCATTAAGAAGTAAACCTCCATCTCTGATCGCTGTTATCAAAATGTCCAAAAAGTGAACAGCAACCCCCACTTTATGACTTTTGAGAATAGCTTGTATGAGAGACATATGTAAGTAATACAATTTTTAAAAAATGGAAAAGTGATCTACTACATAAATACATATAAAGTTAGTGCCCTTTTGATCTATGTCTTTCATTTTCTTCTGACAGCTGTGCCAAGCATGGAAATCCCAGAATCTGTCATGAATAATGCATAAGCAACACACAGGTCCATTTAGCCATGTTAAAAATCTCTGGCTTCAGGTTGAAATTTCATCCATTCTGTGGGGGAAGAAACTAATCTTTATTTTAGGTGAGAGAAAAAAGAATTTTCATTTTCCAGTTCAGTAGGCTAATTTGAGTTCCTCTTTGCTAAAGTACACACATCCATGTGGATACACACATATGTACACTGCCTGCACACAGACAGAAACAATAAACACAACTATTTCAAGCGATATCATTTTAATCCCAAAATGTGAGCTATTAGCAGTAATGTTTGATAACTCAATGGATACAAGATAAGATTTATGAAACTTCAAGAAGACCCAAAATCATTATCCAAAGTAAAGATGTCATTTTGAATATATTGCATTTGCTTAAGTACATCTTCCTGACAATGATTTGCATTGTGTTTGCTTATCCAAGCTTAACAAATAAAACTATTATAAATGAGACCCGAGCGCTGGAGTCTGTGACATTCTATACACTGTAGGCGCTGAAGGGAAAATATTCCCTGGGGACCTTGAGCTCCCTTCCTTTTCTTTTTTTCTTTTGAGAATAAAGTGGTTTAATTCTTCTTTATCTCAATTACGCTAGGAAGTTTCTCACTGTTTCATTCATTTCTGAAATTCTTAGAATAAAGTACTTTAGTCTTCTTGATCACTCTTATGTCCAGACTTAAATTCCAGTTATTACTGAGTGGGTTGATCCCTGCTTGCCATCTCACCTCCCACAGCTCCTTTCTTTTCTGCTATCCCATACCCTCTAGACAGATCTCATCTCTTGTTCCATCCCTCAAACCTCCATTAAAATTTTTTTGGTGTACCAACTTTTACTTGAGCAAATGAGGGTTCCAGAAGACGCCTAACTGCAAAAATATTTTGAAATGTGTTTACAACAAAAAAACACAAGGAACACATTGGGTTTGTTTAGAGAAAGCACTTCTCCCTGTTTTCCTCCTGGTTCTCTCAAATGTCCACCTTTTCATATACTCTTTGTCTATTTTGAGGTTGGTTTCATGGATGCCATGACAGGGTATGCGAAATCAATAAGGGGTTTCTCCCAAAATCAGTAAGGGGATTGTAGAGTCCTTCAAATCTGTATCTGCAATTTTCAGAATTTCAGGGACAGCAGCCTTTTTTAATGGTTTCCAGTTCACCTTAACAAAAAAAAAAAAAATTGTTTTCAAGAAACTGTTGTATTTTTCTTTAGCAGTAGAAACAAACCAAATCCTATTTCTTTATCTCTTAAAATATACAGCAGTGCTAGAGACAATGACACAAGAAAAAATAACCTCCTTCTGTTCTTTCACTTTTTGTTAAGGTGCATATGCTAAGGATGACACTTCAATCTGTTGAAAACAGCAGTACCACAGGCTGGAACCAAAAAAAAATATACATATATACATACTAGATTCCACCTCCCAGCCCTTGGTTATATGAAATTACACTCTAGGACAGAGTCCTGCACATGGCTCTACAGAGCCATCAGTGCATTTCCCGTCATAAGTAGAAGTACAGAGACACCGGGTACCTGACTTCTCCTCAGCATCCTATTAACAAATGTTATTTGGATCTTTGAAATATTTATAATTGGATTTCCTCCTTAGCTCCTTTGATTAGTCTTCTCTATTTGAGTATTTCATTATTACCTTTCTACCAATTTTACATTTTCTTTTTATTGTTCTCTTGTAGTTCCTAACATGGGGGAAAAATATGCGGGACATAATTTATTGTAACCTTAAAAATTCAAAGGTTATTTTAGTTGCTATTATATTAGAAAAAAGTAAAACTTTAACCTAGACTAGATTTTAGTCAAACATTTCATTTTATAAAATAGGAAATTGAAACATAAAGAGATTAAGTAAATAAATAAAACAGGATCTCAGGTTGCTTGGCTTCCTGACCAATGCTTTTGACAATATGCCATGCTGTCTTCCATCCTGATGGTACATTTAGTTTGTCACACTCAGTAACAACTAATATTATGTGCTGTGTTACTCATTATTACTTTATGTTTATTATTATTGTCTAAACTGCTGACTTATAAATATCTTGAAGGTTAAGGTTGTGCCTGAGCCTATGGTATCTCTAGAAGCAACAACACTAAAGTGTGGGTGAAATTTTGGGTGCTCACGGTGTCTCCATAAAAAAAGAATGCCATTAGAGTAACACTTAGGCCTCTCCTCCTTCTTCCCCTATTTCTTTGCCTCAAAACTCACACTCATTAGGAGGAAGATAAGAGAACGCTTGACTCTCAAGCCAGGACTTCTGTTTTCACAATTCCATGTAGATGCCATTCTTAATGTAGTCTATTTGGTGGCCCTGGATCTGGCCTTTCTCTAAGGGGTCTAATTGTCTGCAGAGAGGTTGTTCTTTCCTTTCTTTTCAGCCATGTGGTGAGCTCAGCAGAGCAGATAGTATTTTCATTTGAGGGGATAATTTTAATTGTAGGGAGCAACATTAGCAAAACCACTTGCCTGCAAATCTAGGCTATATTCTCCAAACAGTTTCTCAGTAATAAAGATGATATTTTTGGAATCCTGTGTATTTTGTTTTTAAACTCAGGTGCTAGCAAAAGAGACTGCTATTTATTTAGTGAACCCCTTTAAATGTCAACAATGGTTGCCTTTATTGCTTTAATGACCCTATATAAAGACAGTAGATATTTCGTAGCTATGGACTGACTAAATGTTCCTAAAAGGGTGTACACAAATTATGGGAAGAGAAATAGTGTTTACTGTTTTTTATCTCATTTTCTAGCATAGCAGAAAACAATAAAATTAACTTTTATATTTCTAGTACTTCTGTATCTCTAGTATTACTAAGATCATTGTACAAAACAATATAGTAATTCCTTTTATCAAAGTTAATGGTCTGACATTATTGGAGGCTACAGTTTTTCACATACAGGTTCTTTATACACAAAGCCATAAAAAATTTTATCTACTTGGGACATTGCTGAGCTGATGAAATATAATATCCCAACCTTTACCAAGTTTGTCATTTACTACTGTAATGTATCAGAATATCACTGGATTAATTAATTAGTAGACATATTTAGTTAAAAGCACTCAATAACAATCAATTGATTTACTTTTAGCAAGAATAAATGGGTACTAGATATCTGCCAAGAGAAAATGGATAAATAAATTACATTAGACAAGTTAGTCAAAATAATATTCTAATATATTAGGTAATTTCTCAGTTGACTTCTTATCAAGGCCTTTCTTGGTCTATCTCTCTAAAATTTTAATCTGATACCCTGATACTTTATATCCTCATTCTCTGTTTTTTTCTCCATGGTATTTATTATTGATTAATGTACTATGTTTTTATTTATTATTTTTTTAATACCTATCTCTTTCAAATATACACTCTGTGAGCACAAGAATATTTTGTTCACAGCTATGTCTTTAGTTCCTGGAAAAACGCCTGACAAGTAATAGGCTTTCAATAAGTATTTGTTAAATAAATGAACAGACACATGAAAAACAAACTTCTAAAGATTTCTTTTAATTTCTCTCCCATGCAGTGAACAAAATTGCCTTTGCTACAGGGAGAAAAACTGCTTTTCCCTGCCCTCACCATGTTCCTGAAGAAGTTCTCACCTCCTCTCCTTCACTCTTCTCTTTATTCCCTCCAATAAAAACAACAGAGACACTTGGAAGAGCATGATATTTAGTACCTAACACAGATCTTTTTTCTATCTCTATAACTTATAAGCTGTTTAAGGCTGTTATATTATTTGTGAGGTGGAAATACAAATACAAATACATTTGCAGAGATGTAGAAAAATTAAAACAAGTGTTGGAAAGTGCTTTGTAAACCTCAAAAACCTATATAAATATTTACAATTACAGGCCAGCTATCATTACTACAAGAGCTTTTTCTTCTACTTTATGCCATGTAAAACCCTCCAATTCCATACAATATACATTTTTTTAACTTATAAATAAAATTATTTTTTGAATACTTTCCTCATGAATGAACAGAATGACAGTCCAGTGGCTTCTATACTGCTGGCCATAGAAGTAAAGAATATGTCATTTTTCATCATTTGTGTGACAGCTGCCACTTACACACCTCCAAAAACCAGAATTAAGCCAATGAGCCAATAGAAAAGGTAATAACTCATTTAAGGGTCCAGTACTCAAAGAGAAAAATATCAAAGTAAACAAAGTTATGCATGGCAAATAAGGTAAGAAGCGAAGATGGTAATATAATTAGAAGGGCACTAGAAAGCTCTTTCTAATTTGTGGTGGACTCTGAAATTAAAAATGAGATATTAATTTCTTTGTTCTACAACATTTCTCTTCAGAAGTCTTCTATTAGAAAGGAAATGCCACTTGAGAGACACACATGAAAACCAGCATCAGTCTTCAATATTTTCACATAAATTAGGTTTAAGACAGAGAACAAAAGCCCAATGGGATGGAGCTCATATTAAACGAGTTGTAATGTCAGAGAAATGAAAGTCCCAGAATAATTTTTGAGAATATATTAACCCAGAGTAAGTTTCGGCAAACTTTTTCAGTAAAGAATCAGATAGTAAATATATCTTTTAAGCTTTGTAGGCTGTTGGTCTCTATCGTGACCACTCATTTCTGACATCGCAGCACAATAGTAGCTGTGGACAATACATTACTAAATGGCTGTCTCTGTGCTCTAATAAAATTTTATTTACAAAAAGAAGCCAAGTTAGCCAGTGGGCCATAGTTTATCAACTCCTGGTCTAGAGGTCCAAAATGGGTAGATTCTTGCCATCCATGTCCCAGAATAATAAAGAAAGTGGGATCTCAGGAAAATGGGAAAATACAGAATATAAACATGTCTTAAGGCACCTTAATGCTGCCAAGAGCTGGTTCTGCCCTTGACTGGACAACTCATTAAGAGTATAGAGAACAGTGACTGGGATTGTGGGTTCTGAAGCCAGATTTTCAGCATTTGAATCTTATTCTGTCATTTTCCACATGTGTGGAAATTTGGGGTCATGAAGATGCCTTCTTCACAGGGTTTTATGAAGGCTGCATCAGAGATGGGTCCAGCTCTTAGAATAACATCTGATATATATTAATTGCTGTTTGAAGTTTAGGTATTGTTCTAGGCATGAAAGATGAACTCTTTTCCCTCTACCTAATCCTGAGTTTCAAATATAAATAAATAGTAAATTTTATAGTTAGTTGATGATACATACTCACTATATTGCTTCAGATTATGGTTAATGGTTGGGAAGAGAATTCTGAGATCACAGCACCATAAGTAGGCTTCTTTCAGCTCTAACCTGTGTGTGTCTAGTTAGCTAGTTGCTGGTGACTATGGGAAGCTGGGTGTAAGTGCAGGTTTGGATTTTGTGGGAAGAGTGACAGTGAGTGGAGCTTTTTCAGCTTCTCAGACCAGAACCAGGAGAACCTAGGTAAGAAATAAAAAGTAGAAAGTAATGGAGCCTGGGAAAAGTTTGGCCTACAGAAATCCATGGGCATAAGAATGAATATTTTTGTTGCTAAAAAAAAAAAGTAGAAGCCAAATGGATCAACTGAGTCCTTCCTCTCGTGTTGCTGTGGAGACAAGCATGTAAGCCAGCTCCTTCCATCTTCCTACATTGTTAGGCCAAAGGACAAAGACTACACTATCTTCCCTTGTTCATGTGACTGCTTCATTAGCGTCCTCCAACAGCCAGACTTGACCTCAATGATCCAACAGAAAAATATAATCACCTGTATAAGGGTGCCTAGAAGCCAGAGAGTGCATTACAAACAAAAAAATAAAATAAAATACATGCCCAGGAAACTAGAGCTTTTGAAAAGACAAAAAATAAATTAAATGAAAATGACAGAAGCACTTAAGGAGATTCAGCACAAAAGAGATATTTCAAAAATTTCAAATAAAGCATAATTTCTCAACTAAACAATTTAGTAGACAATTTGAAGATTATACTCACTCTTGAGATTTGAGTGAATCAGAAGATTTAATTCATGTCTTCCTTCGACTGAGAGAAGGTAAGTGATAAATAAGTATGTTAGATCCAGGACTATAGCATGTGAGTTATAAAAGTTTCAAAAAGATTAAAAAAGAATACATGGAGGAGGAAAAAATAACTTCTTTTTCTTGAGGTGAAGAAAGAAAACAGATTGAAAGTTCTCACTGAGTTCTAGTCTGATAAAAAAAAAAAAAAGACACATATTTCTGCATAGATGGGTAAATGCCTGAATACTAAGATGCAGAAAGAAAAAAGTTCAAAGTTCCAGAACGTACCCCCTTCCCCCCCCCCAAAAAAAAAGTTACCTACAAAGAATAAATAATCAAAATTTCTCATCTCCAATACTGGGCAAAACAGCATCAACCAGTTTCTAAGAGAGAATTAGGGTCCAGAGATATGTATCCACCTGAGACACATTCATCTATTAGGGCAAAATAAATGTATTTAAGGACATGTAATATTTTAGCTAGTAATATTTACAAAATAAATTAAAAGCCAATAAAGGTGTTTTGGGAATGTTAAAATAAGTGCAAACAAATTCTTCTAAAACAGAAGAGACATTCTCTAAAGTAAATTCTAATAATCTAAAACCAAGAAGGGCGTAAGTGGGAGGTTGGTAGAGAATCCTGTGGAAGGTCAAATGATGCATCTTCATGGATAAAATCATGTTATCTTATTGCAAAACAATGGTATTTAAATATTTTTCTGATTATGATAATAAAGATAGGAATTGTAATCATTTATAGAGTCAAACCATGCAATTAAATTTCCAAATTAACACAGAAAATGAAATAAATAAAAACTTGGTCATATTTGAGGTAAAAGAGAGGAAAAAATTTAATAAAAAATTAAAACTAAGTGCAGTAATTTGGAAGAAAAACGAGTATATATGTGTTAGAGGCTGAAAATAAAGTGATGATCCAAAAGAATCCGGCAAATAAAGACCAACAAAAGTAACTGGAGGCTTTCAATATTAATATCCGATCAGGGATAATTTAAGCTAAAAAACAAATGCTGGAAGAAAAAAAAGTGAGACCTTTGTAACCACAAAAGGCAAATGTATGAAATTTCATAGTACTAAACCTACATACATTAAAATTTGTCTCATAATACATAATGATTAAAAATACAAAGAGCCTGATGAAAGCACAATGCTTAATGTAAAAAACTATTGACTTGATTTAATAGACATAAAGATATGGTACATTTTGCCCATTTGTTTATTCAATGTGTACATAATTTTTCTATGTATCTGCAAAAAAGAGTGGTTAACAAATAAAAATGTAGATATATATCAGGACATATCCTCAGTTCATGATCCAGATGGGTTAGAAATATGTAATTTTAGAATTTCTATTTTAACTACTAGGAATTAAAAAAAACATAATTCTAAATTAATCCTTAGACCAGAAGTCAAAAGGAAGTTCACGGTAGAGAAATAAAAAGGAAAACCAAACTGTTGAGAATAAAAAAGAACTGTACCCAGGAAAATCTGTAGCCTGCAATGTATTTGATAATGAGGACAAAAGAGAAAAACGTAAGTATTTATCTTGTTATCTTATTAATAAATTAGAAATAAACAAACCAAAACCAAAGAAGTAAATAATTATAAATGAATTTAATTAAACAGGAAAATAAATAAGTATAAAGAATAAAATAGTACAAAGGCAGCAGTAGTATAAGCTTATCACCAAAAAAGTTGACACAATAAAATAATGCAAGTTTAGAAATGAAAGTGCATGCCAAAATATTTTAAATCTAGAGGAAATTGTTGATTTTCTAATAAACTATAAATGAGAAGAATTGACCCAAAAACAAAAGAATTGGAAGTGAGAATCCATCCAGTATCGTAAAAGATCTATTAAAATGGTTGCAAGAACCAGATGGGTTAACAGTCAAACTTTATCTATCTTTTAAAGAATGGATGATTTTAATATAGCTCCAAGAGGTGATGTCAACATCATAGCGGCATGACACATTCCTCATTTTTGTCCCCTCAAGAACAAATATTTGGCATCCATCCACAGACAAAAGTGCCTCTGTGGGAGCTGTGGGGTGGGGTGCAGCACATTCAGCAGGGGTCTCAAGAGGAGCCTCACCTCTCTTTGCAGCAGGTAATAGGCAGATAGACCTCAGCCCCAGCTACTGACCCTGCAGAGGCCTCCACCCCCTCTTGGTTGTGGTCCTGGAACCCCTGGAAAACACTGTCTTAGATGATCACTCACAGATTAGAAATAAATTTCTAGAAATGCAAAATTACCATGACTGAATCATTAAGAAATAGAAAATCTGAACAGACAACAAGCAAGGCTATTACATCAGTAAACAAAAATCTCCCAACAAAGAAAAGTCTAAGACCAGATAGTTTCACTGGTGAGTTGTACCAAACATTTAAAAAAGAACTAATGCCAACCCTCAAACTTGCTTCATTACATTTTTAAATGTAATTTAGAAGTGCTTTACTCTAACAATAGCAAAATTTCTGTCTCCTTTTTGATTCAGGAACATTCACACACACACACACACACACACACACACACACACACACTCTCTCTCTCTCTCTCTCTCTCTCTCTCTCTCTCTCTCTTCTGTACTATAGAAAAAACAATACAAAACCAGTTGCAAGGAGAAACTGATACTCACACACTATAACATGGTGAACTACAGCCAACAGGAAAATACAGCACCATTCAAACATGCAGCCTCTATTCTAATCAAGTAAAATGTTTTCCCAAAGAAATGTTCTCATCTTGTCCTCTAGCAGAAATCCAGATTATTCAAGAGAAAGCAGGAATCCAGATTTGTACGTACAAATTTTCTATTTAAAATACAGAACAGACCAACCAGATATCACTGTGCTGAATCCCACCCATGGCCCAGCATTTCCACTTTTGATTTAAGCCTGAAACTATTGTATTATAACTTAGAAATGTAGAGAAATCCTTCAAGATTTACCATAGCTCATCAATTGCCTTTCCAAAATTCCCAAGTGCATTGACACTGCCTATACATAACTCAAGTAGTAGATCACATTTAAGTAATGACTTGCCACACATAGAATGTTATTGTAATTTGGATCTTTGGTTTAAAATGGAGACTTATACTATGTCAAACAAGTCTATCAAAATTCAATGCAGATTAGAATGAGAATCAGAAATTGGTAAATTTCTCTCTCTCCCTCTCTCCCACCTCCTTTCTCATAGTATCTATGAGACTACCTCAGACTATCCATGTCTGTTTTATTTTTTTCTGTACACTGTCTTCCAATGCTTACTGACAGGATGTTTTCTTATAACTTGGGCAGTATACAGATCAAATGTTAGGGCTCCCCAACCCCCAGGCCACTGACTGGTACCAGTCCATGGCCTTTTAGAAATGGGGCCGCACAGCAGGAGGCGAGCAATAGGCAAGAGAGAGAAGCTTCATCTATATCTGCAATTGCTCCCAGCGCTAGCATCACTTCCTCAGCTCTACCTCAGATCATCAGGTATTACATTCTTATAGGAGCACGGTCCCTGGTGCCAAAATAGTTTAAGACTGTTGTTTGGGAGAATATGTCAGCTTCTGTCCCCATTTCTAACTGATTCTTTAGTTCAAATTATCTTGAGATACAATTTGATATATTCAAATTACCTATGTCTTGTAATATATCATATTTCGTAGGCTAACCTATAAGCAAGCTGTCATTGGATTATAAGAACATTTTGGTCCAATCACTTGGCAAGTAGAAAAAAGATTCACACAAAACATTTGTCTAGATAGCATAAATTTGAGGAGAGACAGACTTTTTTCCAGAAATGATATTTGGGCATGTGTCAATACAAAATAACTATCCAAGTTTATAGAGGTCATCATTATTAGGAATATAAAAGTTTGGATAGACCTGGGGGAAGGTGATTAGTATATATTAGTATGTATTATTAATTGAGCCCTTTTTAAGAATCCATTCTTCCTGCAAGGACCGCAGCATGGTAATTTCTTTAAGTGAGAGGCCAAGGGATCTATGACTAAAATCTCTGAAGAATGGCTACAAAAGAATCTGGATGACAATTGGGTTTTGGGTAATGAAGAGCTTAAGCAACATCCAACAGCCTGTCTCATGGTTGTACTTGGAATTATGAGATCTCTAATCATGTGCTAGTCTTTGAAATGTGCTTTGAAGCAGCACTTTCAAATAACATGTATTAGTTTCTTAAGGATACCATAACAAAGTACCACAAACTGGGTCATTTAAAACAGTAATTTATTTTCTCACAGTTCTGGAAAATAGATGCCCACCTGGAGCACTTCCTCCAAAGACTCTAGGAGAGGATACTTCCTTGCCTCTTTCAGCTTCTGGTAACCCCAGGTGTTCCTTGGGCTTGTGATAATAACTCACTATCTGCTTCTGTCTTCAGATGGCTATCTTATCTCTGTGTCTTCTCTTAATAGAGACCAGTCATGTTGGATTAGCCACCCGAATGGCCTCATATAAACTTGGATACATCTATAAATAAGGTCACGTGTATAGGTACGAGGAGATAGGACTTCACTATATCTTTATAAGGGACACGATTCAACCCATAACATAAATTAAGCAAGAAACTCATCAATTTCAAAATGTTGTATTGGGTTTTTAAGATACTAATTAACACTCCTTTCCATAAAGCAATGGCATGCAACCTTGGCTGATTATTAGAATTACCTGTGAGCTTAAAAACATCCCAATTCTTGAGCCTGTATCACAGAATAATTAAATAAGCAGAAGATAACTCTGAAGATAACTCAGACATCAGTATTATCTGAAAGCTCTTTGGTCTCAGTCTCCAACCTTTTAAGCACCAGAGACCGGGGCTCCTGCGAAAATCTAGTGCCTGATGATCTTGGTGGAGCTGAGGTGCTGATTCTAGCCCTGGGAAGCAGCTGCAGATATAGATGTAGCTTTGCTCACTTGCCCACTGCTCACCTCCTGCTGTGTGGCCTGTTCCTGACAGGCCATGGACCAGACCAGTACCAGTCTGTGGCCCAGAGGTTAAGGACCACTGTCTAATTTGATTCCAATGCGTATCTAAGTTTGAAAACAACTGTAACAGAGACAACTAAATAGAAAAAATCTGTCTTATTATTGAAGAATATAGTTTCACCCATAAGGTCAAAATAATTTTCTATTTCTTTGCATATAAATTGAACTTAACTTCCCAGTCATAGAACAGTTAGACTATTGCAGGCTACTCTCTGCAAGGTCAGAGCTTGGCCCAGGTGGCTTCTGGCATTTGGCCTGCCAGCAGTCAGGTCCTGTGAGTGAGAGAAGAAAGGCTAAGCTAGCATAAATGGAGTTTTCATGGTCTCTTCAATCAAATTCATCATTCATGGAGGGTAGTGAGAAATGGAAAAAATAATAGAAAGTTTCTGTTACTTTCAAGTATCAGATATCCATCCATTTTTCTTCTCCAAGAGAAGTAAACATAATTTTCTGTTATAATTGCAAAAGCACAATTGACTATTTTCATTCTCCACAAAATCTTCATGGCCTAAAATTGAGTTTTTCCTCAATTTACTAATTTAACTTTTAATGGTGTCTACTTTTCATATTCAATGAAATCATTCTTCAGTAATACTTCCTATGCAACATGGGACATGCTATTTATTTTCACATTTTTAATATGACTATTTATTCAAAACAGATATATATTGACCCATTCCTTTACTCATTTATACATTCAACACATACTTCTCTAGGGCTATACTCTCAAGCCAATAGAAATCTTTCCCGTTCCTGCCTTAGAAAATAAAGAAAATAACAAGCAAACAAATAAATATTTTAGGTCATGAAAAGTGCTTTGGAGAAAAATAAAGCAGATACAGGGCCCAGGGAAGCATGCCCTAAGTACTTTTGGCACTCTGCATCCAATCATGCTTTTTATATGTCCTCTACTTACACTAGAATTGAAAAATAAAGAATACATTTTCCAGATTCCCTTTCAGCTAGATCATTAGGTGTGGTCTAGGTTTCTAAGAGGGAAATGCCCTTGCATAAGATGTGGAAGATTCAGGGAAGTTTAGGCCATTTTCCTGAACTGTTGGCAACTGACTGGGAGATTTCAGCATATGTGAACACATGCACTGCTGGGCACCAGAGTCCACTATTAAAACCCACTTCATGGGTATGAGGTGGCCATGGCAGCAGCCATATGGGTAAGAGTGGCATCAGTCATTTTCTAACTCTACAGTGGCATGGCCCAAAGCAAGGGGTTCACTGGTCATCCTTTGATTTCCTTTCCCTCTAATGATTCTGTAAGCTCTAATTTTTAGATTAAATTCCTTTCTGCCTGAAATGCCTATAGTTATTTCTATTTCCTGCACTGTATCAGGGCAGCTTCTTTAAAAAAAAAAAAAAAAAGGGTGGGCAGGAAATGTTCTCAGATGAGTTGACCTTTGAGTGGAGAGATACCTGAATGAATGTACTCATGCAAAGACCAGGAGAGAAGAGCTCTAGGCAGAGGATAAAAACTGCAAAGATTTGAGTTCAATGTGTTTGCAAGACAGCAAGAAGTCTACTATAGCTGGGGAAAAAACTAAATAAGAAAATGGTTAGCACAGAGTATAAAAAAGATAAACAGAGGCAGGGTCACTTCTGGCCTTATAGGGCATGACAAGATGGTAAGATTTATTCTCAAATGGGAAGTAATTGGAATTTTGTAGCAAGAGAATGACATAAGCTTTTTCCTGGGAGTAATTATAAAATCAGGAAGACCAAGTTGAAGACTGTTGCCATGATCCAATTAAAAGAGAAGAATAATGTAGACTCATGCTAGTGTACTAGAAATGGGGAGAAGTGCATGGATACTGGATATATTTCAAAGGTAATGTCAATAGAACTTTTGATCTGTTGTACAGAATATTCTATGGAATTGGAATTGGGTGAACATGTAATTTTTTACCAAAGACAAAATTCCTTGAAAATAGAAGAGGACTTTTAATATTTATGCCAGGGGAAAAAAAAAACATAAACTGGGGTTCTCCCAGGCAAGCTAGATGAGCTTCCTAAGTATAAAGAAAAGAAAGTGTTCAAGAATGACATGGAAGTTTTTAGCCTGAACCACTGGATAGATAAAGTTGACATTTTGAGAGGTAAAGGACTGGAAGAGAAACAGATGAAGGTGGCTTAAATCAAGAATGCTATCAAGGCTGGCCTTTTAGATGTGTGATCTGTGCAGTTGCACAGATACTGTGCTCAGAAGGTTACCTCCAGATGTACTTGGAAGTCTACTAAGTGAAGCTTAAGTGATAGGCAATTAAGGAAGAAAGCCAGAGCTGGGGACAAGATGTAGAAAATTAAATACACTCACAATTACGATTATCTGACAATCATCATGCAAATACAACCAGAGTAATTTGACTGTGAGTCTGAGGTTGAACAAGAGATTCTCTTTTAGTCTAAATTTAGAATTACTTTTACATATTGAGAGGCAGTTAAGCCTACAAGTGATAGTTAATTGTCTTCATTAGTGAGCTTAGACAAGAAGGATAAGCTGGGGAATGGGCAGGCTTAGCACAAGTATAAATATGGATAGTGATACTGAAACATTCTCTTTCATTAGACACATGAACACTTATAACACATATGTGCGAACACACAGTAACTGGAGAAGGGCAAAGGAGGTGGGTTGAGAATACCAAATATATACTAGATGCTACAGGTCATACTAGAGATTTCCTTCTTAATTTCATTTGGATAAATGTAGAAATAAGCTTCAAGATTGTGACCTGGGGAACTGAAATTAATTACTTTAAAAAATTACCTTAATTTATTATACTATAATTCTTTTCTATTTTTTATCTTTTTTCTTCATTTTACTGTTTCTTGTTCCCTTTCACTTTTATTCTTATTCTTTTCCAACTTTGTCTTTTCTTTTTGTAAAAAACAATGTGACATTTAGTTATTTAAAAGTAAATAACATCATTAATATTAAAAAGAATATGAAAGCAATAATTTCTATTTAATGCTTTATTATTCATTTTATAGACAGTATATTTTTTAATGAAATGTCAGCATCCAAATAAATAATAAAGAGAAAAATTGGTAATTATATAAACAACTTACTTTTTAAATAAATCTTAGTTTCTGTAACTATAATTTTAAGATTAATTTTAAAGTAAAAAATATACTCTGTTTAATACTCTCCTATATCATGTAAAGTAGCAGTCTTCTTTAATCCTGATAAAATATTCCCTATCTAAATATTTCTGTAATTAATTCTATAATTTTATTATAATTAATACATACTAGCTATAAAGTGGCAACCACTACAATGCTCAGAAATAGAACACATCACATTTTTTTTAATTTTGAGGGATAGAGATAATTTCTCTTTTTAATTTTTATTTTTCAATTAGAGTTGACATTCAATATTATTTTATATTAATGTCAAGTGTGCAGGATAGTGGTTAGACACTGTATAACTTATGAAGTGATTCCTCCACTTAGTATAATATCCACCTGGCACTACACAGTTATTACAATATTGCTGACTATATTTCCTGTGCTGTCTGTTACATTCTCATGACTATATTGTAACTATCAATTTGTAATCCCATCATTTTAATCCCCTCATTTTTTATCCCATCATTTTTTTCACCTAGCTCCCCTCAATCTGGCAATCACCAGTTTGTTCTCTATATCTATGAGTCTGTTTTCATTTTGTTTGTTCATTTATCTTGTTCCTTAGATTCCATATATAAGTGAAATCATGTTATTTGTCTTTTTCTGTCTGACTTGTTTCACTTAGCATAATACCCTCTAGATCCATCCATGTTGTTGCAAACGGTAAGATTTTCTGTTTATGGCTCAGCAGTACTCTATTATATGTATGCATGTATCACAACTTCTTTATCTAAATAGGCACTTAAGTTGCTTCCAAATCCTGGCTACTGTAAATAATGCTGCAGTAAACATAGGAGTACATAGGTCTTTTCAAATTTTTCAAATCATTCAAAATTCAGTGTTTGGGGTTTCTTTGTATAAATACCCAGAAGTGAAATTTCTGGGTCATAGGTAGTTCTATTTTCAATTTTTTGAGAAACCTTTAAACTGTTTTCCATAGTGGATATACTAATTTGCAATCCCACTAACAGTGTACGAGGGTTCTCTTTCCTCCACATCCTTACTAACACTTGTTGTATTTTGATTTATTGAGGATAATTGTTCTGACAGGTGTGAGGTGATATCTCATTGTGGTTTTAATTTGCATTTCTCTGATTTTCGGTACCGAGCATCTTTTCATGCATCTATTGGCCATCTGTCTATTAGCCATTGGACTTTCTTCAAGTCTTCTTTGAAGAAACGCCTATTCAGTTCTTTTGGCCATTTTTTTTAAGTTGGATTGTTTGGGGAGGATTTTTTAGTGTTGAGTTGTATAAATTCTTCATAAATTTTGGATATTAACCTTTATCAGATGTGTTAAATACCTCCCATTCAGTAAGTAGTCTTTTCATTTCATTGATGGTTTCCTTTATTGTGCAAGAATTTTTTTAGTTTGATGTAGTTTCATTTGTTTATTTTTTTCTTTCGTTTCCCTTGCCCAAAGAGTTATATCAGAAAAAAAAATATTGCTAAGAGCAATGTCAGAAAGTTTGCTGCCTATGTTTTCTTCTAGGAGTTTTATGGTTTGGGGTCTTACATTTAAGTCTTTAATCCATTTTGAGTTTATTCTTATATATGGTGTAAGAATATGGTCTCGTTTAATTTTTTTCCATGTATCTGTCCAGTTTTCCCAACACCATTTATTGAAGAGATTGTCTTTACCCCATTGTATATACTTGCCTCCTTGTCATAGATTAAATGACCATACAGGCATAGATTTTTTTCTCTATTCTATTCTATCAATCTGTGTGTCTGTTTTTATGCCAGTACCATGCTGTTTTGATGACTATAGCCTTCTTTGATATCAGGTGGTATGATAGCTCCAACATTTTTTCTCAAGATTACAATGGCTATTTTTTAGATTTTCCAAATCAATTTTAATGAGTTCTGATCCCCTTTCCCGCCAAATTGGTAAGAAATTTGTGCTCAGTCTTTACTGGGATCCTGTGCTTTCTCTGATATCTCACAAAATGAAGATCACTGGGACTCATCAGTCTATACTGGGCTAACCCTATCACCCTTGAGAGTGTTAAACTCTGATGCTTCCCTTCCACCTCCAAGCACAAGTGTGTGTGTGTGTGTGTGTGTGTGTGTGTGTGTGTGTGTGTCTGTGTGTGTGTCTGTGTGTGTCTGTGTGTGTGTGTGTGCGCGCGCACGCGCGTGCGTAGACAAGGAGTGCTGACACCTGGGAGTCAGCCTCCTCTTTGTGACTCTGCAGACTCTGTTCTGTGGGTACAGGACTCCAGACCTTGACATTCATACTACCACAGGCTCCAACCTGCTTTCATAAATGAGCTAATGCATTTTGATGTACCAGTCAGTTTGAACAATACTGGAACTTCTTATAAAATGCTGCTCATATCCAAATTTTCACTTTTTGAAAGATTTTCTGAGCATGTAAAATCAATAAGCAGCTGAATTTAAAATGAGTGCAGCAAAACAGAGCGTAATTCCCAAAATTCTGTGGGTCCCTTGAGCTGGTTACTGATTTTCTAAGATCTGACTCACGTGGCATACCAAGTGTACAAAATAATGCAACTGCATGTCCTGGGAACAAGATTCCACTAGTCTCTCTGGTGTTGCTTTACCTTCTTAACACACAGTGTCCCATTAGTACTCTTCGAATGATTCATAGTATTATAGCCTTCTGGCCACTTATAAAGCAAAAATAAATTGTTAAAAAACAAGAAGAGGATAACCGTCTGAAAAAAATAACTTCTCAAGCAATGTGACTAGAGTGCCCATGTATCAAGCAGACATGTAGAAGCTATCCATGCATTTACGACTTGATTTTTACAGTGTTATCAGATATAAAATGACTGGTAGGTAGTTAATAGCTTTTTTTATATTGAAAAGAGATGATTTGAGGGTTAAACTGAATATATTCTAAATTCCAAACAATTCTGAAAATTCAATAATCAATAAGGGCTATCTTCTGAATATTGTAATGTACCGAAAAAGCTTCTGTAGTTTTAGTGCCATTTAAAAAAAGTCATAAAATACCATAAAATGAAATAAATGCCATAAAAAAGGAATAAAGAGAGATGGGAACAATATTTAGAAATGTCTATTCTATTAAGCGGAATTTCCTGTTTACAACAGTGCTTCTTAATTGCTTCAATATGATGCTTATGTATCATGTCCTTAAAATTCTTCGTCAGTTTTCTTCAGCTTTCCCAACTTCATCTAGATGTTGGGCAGATTTGAGAGACAAAAGAAGAGGTGAATGGCAAACTGGTTTTTTTAAAGATTTGCTAGAGTATAAGCTCAACTGAGATTTATTCCTTTTCCTTACTGCTATAGCCATGACCTACCACATGCCAGCAAATAGTAAACACTGTAAATATTTGTTGAATGAGTAAACTAACTAGCTCAGTAAAAGGGATGAGAAAGAGTTATATATAAGAATTCCTTTTCTTTTCTTTTTTAGTAATATTTGGAAGTTTCACCTCTCATCTGACTACATCTGCTAGCCCCGTTTGTCTGCATCTTGCAGCAGACAAAGCAGTAACCCTGCATTCCAAACACTACTCCCATTTCCAAACATTTAGCCTCATTTTAGAGACAGTTTTGCTTCCAGCTTAAAAACAACGGCTCTATCTGTCTGATGGCTATTGAAGCTTACAGCACAGACTTCTTGCAGTCCCCAGCTGAAGTCTTTCTAAATTTGCCCTAGACACTGCCATTAGATGTGT
Organism: Macroglossus sobrinus; assembly: GCA_004027375.1. Classification (NCBI taxonomy): domain Eukaryota; kingdom Metazoa; phylum Chordata; class Mammalia; order Chiroptera; family Pteropodidae; genus Macroglossus; species Macroglossus sobrinus. Next base: position 522,600 of record PVKZ01000887.1, read on the forward strand.
CTTAGATCTGAGCATTTTATAGTTGTCATGTTTTTATTGATGGCACTTAAGGCCAATCTCTTTAATCAATAAATTTTTATGTGATTAAAGTAGACAAAACAAGATCGCATTCAGTCTTTCCTGTAATGTTGAGCTCTAACTTGAACTCAAGGGAACAAATGTGGCAACAATTCAGCCCAATTTTTCTATGATTTTTTTTCTCCACTTCAATTTAAGAAAACTAATTTAATAGGAAAGCATTAGCTTCCCTTCCTTGGGCTCCTTTCTACCGATCTGGTTGTGCAGTTATGGCACCTGCTGTCCCCTCCCCTGCAGCTTGCAGGCTGTGAAAGGTATGCTTTATAATGCACCTGTACTTCCCACAGACAGAACAATACCATGCTGTTTTCTCCTGGGAAGGTCTAAATATTATATCTATAAAACAACATAAGATTTAAATTAAATGAAATACATATTCAGAACAGTTGAGTCTTTTATGTGTGTACATTTGGTCGCAGTCTATGACCGAAACTGTCAGGTGAAGCTCCCTCATCTCTCAAGGGGCTTCTCCAGTCACAGTCCTAGCAGTGTTCAATTGCATGTTGTTGTGGGTATCTTTTCTTTCCCTCTAATACCAAATAGTTTCAGATATGATGGATGAGTGTCAGCATACATTGCCTTAACTAAAGATTTGAGAACAGTGTTTTTGTTTCCTAGGGCTGCCATCACAAAGTACCACAAACTGGGTAGCTTAAGACAGCTGGAATTTATTGTCTCACATTTCTAGAAGTTGGAAGTCTGAGATCAAGATGATGGCAGGGCTTTGCTCTCTGCCTCTTTACCTTCTTTAGTTTTAACTAGTCCCTCCCCTGCCCTTACTAATAATCTAGTCACCGAACTGACACTAGAAAGTTATCTTTGAGTCTTCTGTTCATGCATCCCTTATAATCAATCTTTTGCAAAGTCCCATGTCCTCTCTCTTCTGGTTGCAGTCCATTCTTTCCATCTCTGCTGTTACTCCATTGTTCAGGGTCTCAGTTCCTCTCCTAGGACACCTCAAAGGTTTCCAATCTCATTCCCTCACCTCCATTGCCCTCACCCCACTTCTAGGTTCACCTGTATCCCCTCCTCTGACGAGTTCTTTTGAAACACAGCTCTAATCACAGAAATTCAGTGTAGAAACGTTGGTGCCTCAAATCTAAACTCCTCAGCCTAGCATTCAGGGTTTCCCACATTCCATTCTAGCCTCTCCCACACTTTTTAATCTTATTTTACAACATTTATCATAATGCCATAAACTCCAAAAATCCCTGCTCTTCTTCAACATACCTTATGCTTTCTTCCTCCTTTCCACTTTGCCATGTATTCTGACAGGAATGATCTCCATCTGTTCAAATTACATTCTCCTCCAACTTTCTTCAAGAAACTCCTTATCATCCAAAAGATATCCTCCTTTATTTGTCACAACTTCCATACTTTCAATAAACAACTTTCATAAACTATTTTCTTGAGTCATACTTCTCTAATTATCTGTGTAGTCATGGTGTGAATTATAATTGTAATTATCAGTGTATATCATCTCCAACACTATAATTTTATTTTACCTGCACATTAAGTTGTCTTGGTCTTAGTACCACAAACATCTAACAATTTTCAACACAATAGGTAGGAAGTGTTTTAGGTGGATTATTGACCAAAAATCAAAGGGACATCTTCCTTCTTCTCTGGCAGGAAAAAAAAAAAGGAATAATAAAAAAAAAAATTGTAAGCAATAAAAAAGGTTGGACTTGAGAAAGATTTTAGTAAGGGTTCTTTTAGCAATATATTCTTACTTTCTACTCAAAATGACACCAGGTGATAATCAGATATTTCCTCTCTGGTTTCTCATGCCTTTGATGTGTGTCATCTCACTTAATAGTGAAGTGTTTTAGAGGTCGAAGTACAGAGTCAAGAATTGTTCTATAGGAACAATGAAAAAAGACTTAATCTATCATTAAGCATCACAGCTTTTCTCCTTTGAGCTGACCGTTTTTCTTTTCTTTTTATCTAATGTTGTTGACAAGGATGACATAATCAAAACCTTTCCTTTCCCCCTTTTGGGCTTTGAAAGCATGTTTCTTCGGCTCTATAAAAGAGATCATATAAAGCAGCAAGCATGCAAAAATGTCACATAATGAATAATGAAATTTAAAAATTAAGGTGCAGTCCATGCTTTTATATTAATATTTTTTTATTTTAGTTTAAATAACTATCTTATGAGAATAAGAGCAACAGGTCTTTCCAGCTGTAACATGTCTATGACAATTCTTTCAACTCCTTATTTTCACAGATACAAAATAGCATCATCATAAGTCCTCTGGCATTGTCCAAATTAACCCTGGAAGATGGGGAAAAATGTGCTGACCTAAGCCATTTTGGAAATGGGTGAATGACTAAATGACTAAAAGCAAAGTAACTGTACATAACCACTGTCCTCTAGTTAATCAAGTTGTTTCCCACAGAGGTAATGTTAATAATTCTGCTATCACTACACATGTAGTACAGGTAAACTGGATTTGAACAATTGAGTAATGGATGGTAGATGGAGGAATCTAGGTTTCTCACTTTTGGAGTGACTGTACCAATAAGTGAAGAGAAGAGGCTGAATGATTCATGTGACAATTGATAGAGTAGAAATCAGTATGAATTAATGTTTAGCATAACAAATTACAAATGGTTACATACAAGAATATTTATAGATATGTATATATACACAGGTTAGTACACATACACATTCCCTTGCTCTGTCAGTTCAGATGTCCTAAAATCAACGGAACCCTGGTGAGCAATGAGCACATCTAGTGCCTGGATCTTGGTTTCTAATAACCATTCTCCAATACAAGGAACCAGGGCTCCTTAAGAAAATGCTGATATTAAACATAGGATCAAAAAATACAAAATGAACCTGAAGAATCCTACAGTGAGAGAAAGTAAGAAAACACTCAAAATTTAAAAACCTATAATAATGACATTATGACAAAGGATCACAGTAGCCAAGTGAAAGAGCTCCCAAAATATATTTTATTTTAAAGGTAAAATAGTATTGGATTATAACTCAAAGTATAAAATTAATGTTCATAAGTAAATAATGATATAAAGAAATGATTGAGTAAATAAATGAGGAAGAAGAGGCAAACTTCCCTTGCAAAAGAATTTGAAATTATTTATGTAAATACTCTACACCTATGGCAGAGAAGCATAACTTTCTACTTATTAAGTATGGATTGCATACAGTGACTTCTTCCAAAAAATACAGTATGAAAGAGAAAAAAAAGTGTAACTTTGAGTGGAGAAACCTGATAAACACTGCCTCAGCCACATGATCAAAGTCAACATCAACAGTAATAAATCGAGTTGCTAGTATACACCTTTCTATCAAGCAATGAAATCACACTTCACTTCTGTGGTCTTCCTCCTCAAAAGCCATTAACTCTAAACTAATCGTGGGAGGTTTTATAAAATATCTAACCAGTACTCTTTAATACTATCAAGATAATAAAAAAAAAAGGAAGTCTGAGAAACTGTCACAGCCAAGAAGAGCTAAGTAAAGATGACAACTAACTGTAATGGGGTATCTTGGATGGGCTCCTGGAGAAAAAGGATACAGATAGAAATGTAGAGTATTTGAATAAAGAATGAACTTTATTTATTAATAATTATAAATATTGGTTAATAAATTATAACAAATGTTCCATACATATATAAGGTATTATCAATTGGAGGAAATTGGATAAAAGTATATAAAAACTCCTGTACTATCTTTACAATTTTTCCATAAATCTAAAACTTTCTAAAATAAAAATGTTATTTAAAAATTATCCTAGCCTATTTCTGCAGAATTGTATGAATACTGCTGGCTCATTCTATCCTCAATTACTCTTATGTGTTCTTAACATGAATACAATTCTTTTTAAGGCATTGTAAGTCTTTGTATGTCACCATCATCCAACACAAAATTAAGGTAGGAGAACTGATGCCTAACTGGATCAGTAAACCCTACAAGTCACTAAGTAGTGATTCACAGACCAAGGAAAAAATCTAAGGCTTACAGACTTAGATACTTTAGATACCAATCACATGTAGACCACTCTCACAAAGCTCTCCCAGTACCAAACCAGCAATGTCCTCCACCGTTTCCAAACTCTCACCTGCATCACAGGGAGATTCTCCTGAAAGAATCTCTTGCCAACAGAGACCCAGTTTACAATCTGTCAGAAGCACTGGCAAGAAATTTGGAAAAACAGAAGAGAAGAAAACACCATTTTTTCTTTTTCAGCAGTGACAGTCACAGTCATGGATAAATAGCAGGCATAAGTTTGCCTCACCTTCCGGGCATTCTCTCACTTCATTTCTTTAGGCAACTGAGATCATAGACAGTGGTTCCCCATGAATTGCACAGTTTCTTGATTTCTTAAATAGTAGTGGTAGTTTTCTCTGACCTCTATTCCTCCTGTCCTTCCAACGATTTTATAAGTATCCTTTAAATTAAATGTAATATAAATGTTTTATATTAAATTTCTTCCCATTTGAAATACCTTGAGCAGTGGCAGTTTGACTAACAAATTTAATTTGTTAGTGTCTTGGTTAGTGTATGGCTATTGCATGGACAAGGTCATTTAATTTCTAAATATACTGCCTGACAATCTAGTAGTAATTTATATATTATCATACCAGAATAGATTATTTAGTCTTATATACAAGAAACTGATATACAATCTTAGTTCTCAGTTCACCTCACCATTTAGTCTCGAGGCTTATAATTCTGGCCCACGTAGATTTTACTCCCTTTTCTAGATGATCATTCTGAATTATACTATTTTAATGATTAAGATCTGATATACAAGAAAATAGTAAAATCTCAAACCAATGTTAGAATTGTTCAGTATTTCCCCCATGTCAGAGATAGGTCCAACATGACACTCATCCATGGAACACAACCAGGTATTTTTTCAAAGTCTTCTGTGAATGTATGCCAGAGTTTTTTAATTAAGCTAGAAAATAAACCCAGTGTAGATGAATGATATATACCTGAACAGTGCTAACAACTACAGCAGCCCCAAATAAAATACAAATCAGTCCCTGTCTAGGCTCCTTTGAAAAACCACTTCTTTATGAGAGATGAGAGTATGTTTAGTTTCTCCCTGGATGACTATATAAGAAAATAAATTGTGTTTACAAATTCCAGTTATGAAGCATACAAGTGAAGTACAGTGGTCTGTCAATGTTTGAGCAATAATAGCCATTATTTGAAGGGGGGAAAAAAAGCGGGGAGAAGAAAAGAGTAAAGAGAGAAAATGAAAAGGAAATTAAAATGGGGGAATAGAAAGGGAATACTGGAAAAGGATGAAGGAAATATAGAAAAAAAAAATTCTCATTCACTTCAACAGAGGTTATGAGACACAGTTAAATGCAATTACTGTAATAAAACACACAAGTATTCCCACCAATTTCTTGCTTGGGGCTTTTCCATTTCAGAGTACTATTTGTTTTAAATCCACTCTAAATAAAATAGATACTATGGGCCCATCTCTATGAAAAGGAAAATAGGTACAGGGTCTCTTAAGGAGAACTAGAAGTATCTTTTAATCTGTTCATCTGCTTCTGGGATCCTAACAAAAAAATAAGAATGTTGATCTGCAATCAAAGGGAATATGAGGCCTCATGTAAATTAAGACAATTGTTTGGCATTTTAATTTTATTTTCGGACAAAAATCAAGGTCTTATGTGCCTATCAAAAAAAATAGAGTAGTTGACAGATGGTCACGGGGGTGAGAGCATAGGGAATGCAGTCGGCAATAGTGCAATGGATGTGTACAGCCAGAGAGAAGATAAAGTAATCAGGGGGATTGTTTCATAAAATGTATAGATGTCTAACCAATGTATTGTATTCTTGAAACTAATAAAAAATAAATAAAATAAATATATAGAAAATAACTGTTTAACAAATGCAATCATTTTACTGACAAATTGTATATAGCTCTTTTTTTAACAGATGACAAAGTGGGTAGCAATTATAGAACCATCAACTTCTCTTGAATAGTAATGTTTTTCTTATTTTCAATTTTATTACAGTGTAACTGACAAATAAAATGGTAAGATATTTAAAGTGTTCAACATGATAACTTGATATACATAAACACTGTGAAAGGATTCCTCCCAACTTATTACATCCATCACTTCCTATATTTACCTTTTTTTCTTAGTGAGAACATTTAAGTTTTACTCTCTTAATAAATTTCAATTATACAATACAGTATTATCAACTAAAGTCACCATGTTATATATTAGATCTTCAGACTTTAGCTTATAATTAAATATTTGCACCCGTTTACCAACCTCTCCCTATTTCCTCTACCCTCCAGTCCCTGGCAACCACCTTTCCACTGTCTGTTTCTATAATTTGACTTTTTTTTTTTTTTTAAGATTTCACATACAAGTGATAACATGCAGTATTTGTCTTTCTCCATCTGGCTTATTTCACTTAGTATAGTATCCTCCAAATTTATCTATGCTGTCATAAATGGCAGGATTTTCTTCTTTTTAAGGCCAAATAATGTCCCATTATTCATAATACCACATTTTCTTTACCCATAGTAACGTTTCTTAAGAAAATTCTTTACTCAAGCTAAGAACTCTGTTAGTCTAACTAAATATTATTAATTTTGTTTCAAATTTCCCAGAAAGTTTTGCCTGTATTTGAAATTCTAACATGCAGATCTATTTGGCATGCAAATTACACATTATATATCAATTATAATGTATAAGATTGGACTACTCAGAATAAACAAGGTAAATTTTATAATACCAGTGTCTGCTACAAAGTAGGCACTCAAGTATTTGAATATTAATAAACACTTCTAATTGTAACATTAATTAAAATACCTAAATTAATTATGTTTTTACTATAGCTAAGTCTAGTTATAATCATGATCTTAAGTCTCAAAACTATCACTATAATGTAGGTTGTATATTACTGTCATTATACAAGTATGAAAAATGGTATACAGGGAGGCTAGATAACACACAACACCCTGTCCCACCCACCCATTCACACAATTTTTTGTCAAAGTCTCATTTTTTTTGTTCTAAGAATAGACGTTGGTCTAAGAACAGATGCAAAGTTAGAACTTACATCAAACTGTCCAACCTGCAAGGATGGCTACAGAATGACATGAAACTCCATTAAATGGCATTAGACTCCTTCACCATGGCTCAATGAAGAACTTACTACGAGAATACCAGTGAACCAAAAAGAGTTAAATAAAGCAGTTAATTTACAATGAAATAAACTTAGCCTCCAGCTAGAAAAAAAATTTTGATTCTATTATTATTTTTTTTTATCTTTCAGTTTGAAAAGGTGCAAATAAGCTAGACTTCTAGAAGCAATCAAAATCTTCTTCATGCTCTCCTAAAAATGTCCTCACTGATTCTTTGGAAAAATTAAAACTTATTACACATTTTTAACATATTTCCGGGGTTTGGAATGCACAGACACACTCCACGTGTACTTAAAAGTATTTTATTTCTTACATCTCTTATTTTTCCAAGTCCTCTCTTCTGAGAAATGATTATTTACAGTTGCAGACCTGAAGCACCAAGTCTTTTGTTTCATCCTAATTGTTTTAATCATTTGCCACTATCTCATTTAGATGAGTCACACTTAGAAATGTGGGGTGTGTGTGTGTGTGTGTGTAATTAAGTATGAATTAGTCTCCTAGATTTACTAAGGAAGAAACAATATCCTGAGATTGTCAACGCATCTTGTAACAGACAGTATTCTATTCAAGCCTTTTAGAAATACTCTACTATTACCATTAAGTTTCTCTCAAGTTAAATAAGCGTGACATCTAGTGGATCATCCTAACCTACTTGGAAGGGGACATACACCTGTATTTGAAAGTTTATGCAGATGGTATTTGAATAGAAGCACCCGTGGTTCAATTTAGGAAAGAAAAACCTGTGATTCTTCTTCACCAAACTGGGAAAAACAATGTTCTTGATATCCTTCCTGAGTTTATTAGAAACTCCATAGAGCAGAATCCCTGCTACTCATAAAGAGGTGATCCTCATAAATTTTTATACCTATTGAATAAAAACACCAGGGATTCAATCAGAGAGTATATAACCGCCAATACCACTAAACCATACAAGGAAAGCTATTCAGAGTAGGTGACGTAGTTTGTAAGAAGCTGACAAGAATAAATCTTCTTTTTTTCCTCAAAACTCTTAACTTATATTTCATTTTAGTCAACAAATTCTTCATCCTTCATCCTTCCCTCCTAGATGATTCCTTTCTTTCTTCCTCTTTTTTGTAGATAATGAGGTTAGTGTTAGCATTTTAGCATCTCAGAAAAAAAAAAAGACATTTTTATTGGTTTTTAAAATATAAATTACTAAACTTTAGACCACTACCTAACAATAAACATAGACTAATAACATTAAGTTTTTTAGGTGCCCTCTGGAAACCCACAACTAATTTGGGAATCTTTTCATCTCTGATGTAAAACTTGGCTACTTCAGTTTCCCAGAGAGTTTGGTAGCTAAAAATGGTTGGGGAAATAAAGCAAGCACCATGTTACAGTCTACACAACACCCTTGTGCAACTCTCACAGGGTCACTTCCAAAAGTCTAAGGCTTGCAAGAGCAATATTTTGAGTTAGAAATAGGAAATGACACATTGTATGCATTACTTAGACCCTGCATTAGCAGTTTCAGTTTGTGGGGGATATAAACAGTGTCTCCTTTTTTTTTTTTAGTGAATTGGCAATTGTAAAAATGTAAGTGTGACTAATACTGATGAAAAGTGCAAACACATCTGATTTATTAAATTGTGGTTTCCAGGGAGGTCTGACTTCATTTCTATTTCACAGGACAGTCTTGTCCTGAGGGTAACTTAAATGTTCATGATAAATAAGGAGAAAGCATCAGAGGCAAGAATGGTGAGGACATGTTAAATTTTTTAAAGTTTGAAGACACCTAGGAGACAAAATTGACTTAGATGTCTTCTACCCTTAATTTTTACTCAGGCCAATTTTAATCAGAAAGGACTAGACGCAAACAGCCAAGCTCTGCTGGAACAGTATGTGGTCAAACATGGGATTCTCACACCATCCCCCAAGGAGTTTGGTCTTTGCAATTATTGTTCTATTAAAAAAGTGGGGCGGGAATGCAATGCCTTTTTGTTGATTTAAAAAATTCTTCCAAGGAAGCCAGGGACGTTTTCTTTGAAGAGAAGGGGAAATTAATAATTAATATTGATCCTATCTTACCAGATATTTTTGCATACAATTACAATGCATTAGGTTTATGCACCTAGTCATTCACTTACAATAGTGTACCTTCTTTTTCTTATTAATATTTTTAAATCATATTTTTCTTAATAAAAGTAACTTTGCAGACATTCTACCCAAGGAAATTCTTTTATACCAATTTATAGTTGGTTAAATTAAACAAAAAAGAGGTTAAATGCCTTGTCTCAAAAGTTACCAAATTAGTTAAGGGTCATAAAGAAACCAAGTCTCATGATTTTCTATCTAATATTCCAGTTCACACTGAAAGTTTGAAATATTAAAAATAGTTCTAGGAAAGAAATACTCTCAAGGGGAATATACAGTCAAAATAGGACATTTGCTCTGTGTTAAACTACAGTGAACGAGAACTTGATTCTCATTTAAGTTAAGCTATAATTAAAAAGTAAAAATATATAAGATATATTTTTCTTCCATATAAAGGTATTATATTATTGTTTAAACATTAGCTTCAGGAGGATGCACAAAGCTTTAAAAAAATTAAAATAGCAATCTTAGTCAAATCACCAATAGGTAATATCTTCAATGATGATTGTTACTCAGGTGTGATAAAACTTACAGAATGCATTACATATAATACAAGGTAACTGATATTTTATAGATGAGAAATAATGAGGCTCAAAAAAAAAAAAAAAGATAAAATGAATGTCCTAAAGTCAAGTTGCTGGAGAATGACATACTTGCACTTGAACCCATTTAAGTCTAGAGCTCCTGTTGAGTAGAAGACTATTTTACCTGTTTTATGATTATGATCATAAAATCAATAATAAGACTCACTTATAAATGATATATAAATCATTAAGGCAATTTATATGTAGAGATAATGCTTGGAATTTGACAAGGTTCATTTAATCTATAACAAATAGCAAATTAAAAAATCTGTTTTACATGACAATGTAAGACTTGTAAAAAAAAAAAGTTATAGAAACAGTCATATTTCCAAAGAAAAATGATGTGTGAGTGGAGTTACCTTTTATTGAGCACTGCATGTTATTTATCAAGTCATAGGTTCACATGGTGCTCTAGCCTTATCTGCTTTGTCTTAGGAGACGCTACCCCTCATTAGGACTTAAGACTGTTTTTTGTGATCTGACATGGGGATACACCTAGGCATAGTAACATTAGCACAGACAGGGAAGCTAGTCCAAATGAGGCACCAAGTCACAAATCGAGAATCTAAGGTAAAAGTCATGGCAGGTTGGCAAGGCTTCAACAGATATGAGCAACATCATGAAAGCCTTCGTATTCAATGAGATAGAAGCATGAAGTAGATTGGGTAATTCAAAGTTACTTTCAACAGATGTTATAAAAAGAGAGTGGTACATATCCAATTTTGTTTTTTATTTAACACCTATATATTTATATCCATTTGCAATCTTTAGATTGTCAGGCCAAAGACTTTTTGGGGGATAAACATCTGTGATCAGATTCTCAAGCTGTCTTTTTTGCATAAACCATAATTATAATGTCTTATCTAAGGTTTCTAGTCTGTAGTTCCTAAAAGTGAAGCAAGAATATTAAGACCCTTAAGGACAAACTGAATGCAGAATCTCTCTATATTTTGGACTTTTCATTATTTTCTTTCCATCATTTTAGACTCGTCTAGCATACACACCTAATTTGAAAGCACTTGTTGTTTTCCAGGTTATTAAATTTAATTTTTATAGTTATGACTCTTTTAATTTACATTTTATCACATTATGTAATATCTAAATTACATAATTACAAGAGCAATTCAACTAGCATAAGCAAGTTTAATTGCTAACATGGTGACTTTTTGTAAGACTTTAAGAGAAGTGCACAGGTATGCTCAGAAATTACGTGCTAGTGGCAGACGTTCAGTATGCATGGGAATCTGTCAGTATTGTGTAAAGAGAAAGGATAGCACCAATTAATCTGAATGAAAGATGCAACACATATGACATCCAGGAAAGATACCATAAAACAGTTATTTCAGTAAGAAAAACCAGTAGTCTACAGTCTTCTATCAAAGTTAATTCAGAACCATTTCAGCTTTTCTGGGTTGAATAGAGTTAGCTAAAAGAGCTCTGATTTCCCTGAAATGGAAATGGTTTTCATCATTTAAGCTAAAAATTTATTTTGGAAGGCTTACCAATATTACTTCCTGGGTGCCTCAGAAATATGCTTGGAGAACTTTCACAGTTTCTCTCTCATGTTTGTCCCTGAAACATATGTTATTTTATAATTATTGTATTTATATTAAGTCCAAAAGAGAACACTGATGTGCCTATATTTAGGGATATTTGCTATTCTTGAGAATACCAGAATAGCAATATATATATATAAAATATTTGTAGAGACATTGTTCACAATATCAATATGGAATATAAAATCTATTCTTGAGTTTTCCAGTTCAGGAAATTAAATACCAAGAATCTTTTCCACCATGTATCCTGAAAGCTTTCCTACATCACATAAATTCCAGTTGGCAGAAGCTTTTAGGTAATAAAATTTTTTTTAATGTTCAGTATTTTATCATTTAGAAAATTCTCTAAGAAAACTAGGAGTTAACCTAAAAGTTTCCTAATGAAAATACTTTTATTCTATGATATGGTCCATAAAAAGTTGTGTCTCTATTTTCAAAAAGGCAATCAGTTAAGCACACTACATAATTAGTATTCCAGTTCTTCCTTAGTGTTCTAAAAGATGAGTTTGTTTTTAAATTTTAATAAAGCACAAAATGTACACATATAAATTTTAAATCTGTCAATCAGATTTATTAGCATTTTAAAATGCTCTCCTAAAAATCTGACTAAGTGGATAAAATCTACCAATTTAGAGCCATTTTTAATTGAAGTAAAAGTCAAAATATGTATTTTATCCTTTAAGCAATGAATTTTTCCAAAAAAAAATCATTGAGCTCAGTTTTTAACCCATCATTTTAACAAAGCATTGTGTCATACAATTAAAAGTAAAACTATTTTTTTAAGTGCATAACAGTATTTAGAATCATATAATATAGAAGCGTAACTATACAAAATGATTAATATATGCCAGGATTACTTTTTGTTTGATACCTTTTATTTATTTGATACTTGTATAAATGCCATTGAATAAAGGTATTCTAACAAGTATTAAGTGAACAAACAGTAGTTAAGTGTACAGACTGTATGAATTCTACTGGATATCTTAGAATAAGGGGTGACTTTTAGCAATGTCTTCTGTTATATTCAAAGAATTATTTTCACCATGTTTTTACCCAAACTTTCTGTGATATTTGATGCTGCTCATAACATCCTCCCTGAAGGACTGCCATTCCTTTCTTTTCATTACATTACCTTCCCTTGATTATTTTCTTCAGAGTCTGACTATTCATTCTCATTCCCCACTGTAGATCCTCTTCCCAACCTGAACCTTAACTGCTATTGCTTTCAGGGTTTCTTCTATCCTTGAAAATTTCTTCTCTTCTATTATATATGTGGATGAGCCTCAACCACCACAGTTCCAAAATCCATACCTCCAGTTTATTTTTCTCCAGAATATTATTCTCAGCTCCCTATGACATAATTTAACTATCTCATTCAAATAGGTCCACTTTTTCCATAGCACTTTATAATTCATGTAATTTACAAGTACAAATATTTATTTCTTGTTTATGGCTCTGCCCCACATTGTGTAGAGATATGAACTAGCATGAGATGGCTGAAGAAATAAACCCCAGGTTCTGATGTCCTTCCTCATGGTAGAGAACAGGAGAGCGGGAGCAGTTGTGGGAAGTGAAAACACGTTTCCTAAGGCATCTGCTTAGAAATGACAAACTAAAACGATTTCTCTCATTTCATTAGTCCAGGAAAATCATATGGACAAGCCCAGAATCAGTGGGGCAGGGAAGTATGAAAGTATGGCAAAGGATAGAAAAGAATGAAAAATTGTAAACAAATTAAATAGTCTTTCAAACAATAATAACTGAAAGTGGTAGGTTCAGAGTGATAATAATTATTCTTTCAAAGTACCTTATTTTCATCCTGTGAATTCTTTTTTACCATTACCATTTTTATTGCTAACCATCTTCCCAGTTACACAAGCTGAACAGCTAAAAGTATTCTCTATTTCTCCACTTACTTAACTGTACATCAGTCAATATCCCTGGATACTTCTAGAAATCTCCTAAATATCTATCATAAAAGTTCATTTCTTTCTTTCCCCAAAACCACTGCACTATTTTAGGATTTTGTCATCCCTCTTCAAACTATAGTAATTATCTTCTACATTTGAAAGAATCTGCTATAACAGATCAACCTCAAAACCTCAGTAGTTTAACACTACAGAAATTACTTATTCACTCACAAAATATCCAAAATAGGTTTTCCAATTTCATGAGTGGTATGCCTCCAAATAATGAGCCAAACAGGTAGGCAACATCTACCAACTGTTTCTATCACCTTTAGATATCATTTCCTAAGGGTAAAGAATATGCAGGATTGCACGTTTATGTGTCTTGTGTGCCAAGCCTAGAAGTGACACACATCATTTCTATCTACTTTGTTTTGGCCAGAACTTATCATATGGCTTTACCTTCCATAAGAGACTGGAATATACAATCTAGTTGTATGCTCAGGAGGAAGAAAAAATGGGTTCGGTGAACAGCTAACCAGTCTTTGCTACAATCTTGTAGTTAATCTTTTGCTGGAACAATGGTTACCATTGTCAGAATATTTCTAAAGAATAAATTTTGAGTTATTCTTTTGCTTAAAAATCTCATAACTCTACACTGATTGAAAATAAGGGTCAGACTTCTTAGTGAGATGTTCGTGGCACTTCATGTGAAGAAAACCTTCTCTTTGGTCGTACTGCATCACTTCCAGGTCTGTGAAAATAACCCGTTGAACCCTCGCTCTGCCATGCTGCCACAGCCAGCCCCTGCACTTTGGTTCATTCACTGAATACTTAATAATCACCTTAAAAGCTTAATTCAAGCAAAAACTTCTCCATGAGATGCTTCATTTAGAAATGACCACCCTTTCTTTTGTCCCATTTATCCTACGTACTGTTCTGCGATGTGAACTGCAACACTGTGTACACTTAAGACTTCTCCTTCCCCATCACTGTGCCATCCCTGCAATGGAGTGGGAGGGACGAAACAGCATGAGGTACAAATATTCCTTGGTATAAATACTTAAGATTATTATTTATCAACCTATCAATATTGAACATAACCAAGTGGATGCAATAATATACTAGTCCTTCCACATGGAACCAAGTGACATAAACCTCCATAAGCACAGTTTTACTGGGCTAGTCAGAAAAGTGTAGGCTGCTTGACTCTAGATTCTTATTTCCTCTTTGTTTAAAAGGATGGGAGTTGTCCAATAATTCTACCCATTCCACATACATTGAGCACTTTTCATTTCTTCAGTGAAAATAATTTTAAACATTTACTGTGCTAATTAACAAACTTGGTATTAATTACAGGTGATTAGAATTAAAGCCTTGGGCATGAGGGCTTCTGATTAGAATGCCTCAAAGACTATTAAACCACCTCTAGATTGTGTCTAATTAGAATAATTCAAATGTGAACAAACTTCCCCTGAAGTCAGGACCAGTAATATACTCAAAAGTTTTCTCCCAGAATGTAAACCAAAAGTTTAATTAGAAAAAACAGTAAAATTTATACTACTAAATAGCTAAGTGGTAATGAGGGTTACTATAGAAGACTCAAAGAGAAATCACAGGGTTTTCTTTACTAAACACAATGTGAACACATTCACCTAACTGCCCTCTCATTAAAAACATCCATGAAGCTTCACATGTCCACAACAGAAAACATAAGACCACTTTTAGACTATTTTTAGTTACTAATGATTCTTTTCATGTTTCAGAAAGTAGCAATGGGTTTGCAAGTTGCTTTTGCAACTGGGTTGAAATGAGGAGTTGCAAGAATGAGCTTTAATATTCTTTCAATGAGCCTTTAATTCTGATTTACAATTTCTTTCCCATCAACATGAAATGGACTAAAAGTAGAGACAGAAAACCTCTTCTCTGATAAAGCTTCCTTTCAATATGTGAAAGAAATCCTGCTTTCAGTCAGGATGTAAAAAAGACAACAAGAGAAACCTGGACAAAATTAAAACCATACTTTTCTATGGATCTAGTGAAAAGCAGAAGACACAAAAAATGCTTGAAGAGTGTAATTCTAGAAAGAATAAAGTTTTTCCACGATGAACAGAGCACTTCAATACCGTCTGTAGCTTGGGGCAGCTGGAGTACAGATGGAGGAACAGGACAGCCACAGGTGGACACTTTAGGGGAATGAGGAGGAAGATGCCCCTGGAATCCTGTTATATAGGCTTTTACAAAAAGTTGAAAAGGAACAAACTTTGAAAAGTACAGATGGATGGTTTTCAAATTGCTCTAAGAAAGAGCTAACAACACCGACAAAAAATAATAAGACCTATTATTTACTGTATGCTTCTACATGCTGGTTATATTCTGTCTATTATTTCATTAAATCTTCAAAACAGCTTTTGTGTTTGACACCATGATGACTCATTCGAGAGGAGGGGGAACTGGCAAAGAGATGTTAAATAAACAGCTTCACATCACACCCTAAACTCTCATCACAATGGTCTGATACTGGAACCACCGTTGTAATAACCATGTCATAAAGCCAGGATCTCAAATAATTAGATAGAATCAGTAATAGGACAAGATGCTTCCTGAAGCCATGTTATTAAATTTCACTCAAATTAATAAATCTTTTCTCTATAATAGTCACATATAAAGGATGTAATGCTTTTCAACTGATCAAATTTATTTTCCTTTAAAAGCAAATGAATTTAAAATAACTTATTGTGTGTTAGTCTTTAGTTCTTTCCAAAGAAGTAGAGATAAGAAGCTCTTCTTAGATTCTTGGGTTTCCTAAAGTGAAGGAGACCTATGCCCAATTCTTTTTCAGGAATGCTAGCAATGAGGGGCCCCACAGGAGCTCACCACCTTCACATGGCTTACTGGAAAAGCAGTTGGATATTTCTGTGCTCCTGAGGAGTGTCCAAAATTCGGTAATAAATTAAATACAAGGAGGAACAATAAGGTATCTCTTTGTCACAAGGAAGAATGCGCTTCAGAAGTGAAGCTACATGGGCCATACAGCCAGATGTAGCTTAGATAGTGACAGTGCAGACAGAAACTATGTCAGAGACTCTGAGGGTATTGTCCATTTCAGGGGAGGCTGGAATGAATATGTGTTAACCAAAGACCAGCTGCCTTACTAATGCTGCAATGCCACTTACGTCCTCTGCACCCAGGAATCAAGTGGTCCTCCAAAGAAAAGCCCGAAGAACATACCTTACATAGCTCAAATGAGAAGTTAAGTTTAGAAAAATAAAGAGCATTATATTTTTCATGTACCTCTGTTTATGGCCTGCAAAGGTCAAACCCCTAACCTGTTTATTCACAAGATTAAAATTCAAAGCTCTGGCCCTACTGAGACTACTTATTCATGATTTTCTCATCTCTGAAAAGTGTTGATCTATGTGTCATGCTTAACTTTGAAGGCTAAAATTAAAAGGATAATCCTAAGAGTATAATAGTGAAATAAATGTTTTTAATTATTGATTCTATAACTTTAGGTAAATAGGTCTCACATGCAGAACTAATGGGGGGAAAAAAGCATCTGGGCCTCACTTCCAAGAGACTGATTTAGTGGGTCTGGAATTGAGCACAGCAATCTGCATTCTTACCACTTTAATATTTCAAAGATAACACATGTCAGCAAGGATGTAGAAAAAAAGAAACCTTTGCATACTTTTAGTGGGATTGTAAATTGGCACAGCCACTATGGAAAATAGTATGAAGGTTTCTCAAAAAACTAAGAATTGGTCTACCATATGATCCAGCATTCCCCCTTTCAAATATATATCCAAAGAAAATGAACTCACTATCTCAAAGAGATATCTGCACTCCATGTTCATTGAAACATTATTCATGATAGCCAAGACATGGAAACAACCTAAGTGTCCATTGATGGATGAATGAATTTAAAAAAGTAACATATCTGTTACATTTTTAATATATATATTACGCATATAAATACATGAAATGGAATATTATTCAGCCTTTAAACAAGGAAATCCTGTAATCTGCAACAACATGGATAAACCTGGAGGAAATTACACTAAATGAAATAAGCCAGACACAGAAAGACAATATACAGCATGATCTCACTTATATGTGAAATCTAAAAAAGTCAGACTCATAGAAACAGAAAATAGAATACTGATTACTAAAGGGCTGGAGGATGGGGAAAATGGAAAAATGTTGGTCAAAGAGTACAAAGTTTCATTTACGCAGGTTGAATAAATTCTGTACATCTAACGTACAGCATGGTGATTGACATAATACTGTATCATACACTTGAAATTTACTAAGAGAGTAGATTTTAATTGTTCTCACCAAAATAAAGTTAACTATATAAAGTGATGGATATGTTAATTAGCTTGATTATAGTAATCATTTTACAATGTATACATGTCAATACAATACATTGTACATCTTAAATATTACAATTTTTATTTATCAATTATACCTCAATAAACCTGGGGAAACCTAGGTGAACTTAACCTATTCTTCCCAAAACTACATATATAAATACATGTATATAATATAATATATAATATAATGTATAATATAATATAATATATAATATATAATTCAATGATTTTTATATATTCATATGGCTATGCAACCATTACCAATATCTTTTTTTTTTTTTAAGGTGAGACAATCCTTGGTTTACCTCACAGATTGCAAGGACCTTGTCAGCTTAAAATCCCTTATTTTTTTTATTTTTTACGCCTACAGCACCTGGTCTTCCTAATTGGTCTCCCATCCAAGTACTAACCAGACCCAACCCTGCTTAGCTTCAGAGACCATCACCAATATCTAATTCCAATTATCTATACAGTCTCTAAATATTATAAATACATTACAAATAAACACTGTAAAATTAAAATTTAAAAAGTTTTACCAAGCCCAGGATTGTCCACTCAAAGATGACTTTTTACCTATTCCCAGGATAATTCCAGATGCTAAAAGCAGTACATGAAAAATCTCTTATGGAATTTTTTGGGGAATTTCTCTAGATTTTCTTTCCTTCTATGTCTTTGCTAGCACTCTCTCCTTGAGTTCCCAACCTCTATGGCTTCATATTTGGCTTTCTTTTTTGAAATCAGGAATGTTTTCTGGAATGTTGATCTTGGTTCTAACATAGCAATCCATAAGATGCTATATATAATTGTTCCCAAACTCCACACACTGCCAAAGGTCACTTGAATGCTGACTTCTCTTTCCAGTGCAGGGAGGGAGATTAGACAAGATACTTCTAAGTCACTGAAAATAATATGTAGATACAAGTGTCTGTGGGGGCAGGGAAGGGCAGGGGGCGGGTTCTGACGGGTTTATGCTTTGAACATTCTGACAAAAAGTTCTTCAGTGGCAAAATGCCTCCTAGGCAATAACCTAGTTTCTCTAAACTCAGTCTCTAAGTTAGATTTCCATAGTTATTCTTTTTATAGGTAAGAAATTCAGGTCTTCTGGAGCACAAAGAAGGTTGAGAAAAATAAAATTTTATCAACAATATGGCACATGTTTATTTTTCTTAATTATTCATTTATTAAGTTACCATTTAGAAATACTTCTTTAGTACTAAGTGCCAAGCATAAAAAATTAACATGAAGCAGAGGAAGAAAGGCAGATAAAAAATAATTATGCTACATGCCAACTGTATCAGAAAAACAGGCAAATTGATACGATGTGTTTTTTTGTTTTTTTTTTTTACTTAAGTTGCTGATATGTCTGCACTAACACTAAGAGATATAGAAGGGACAGTGGCAATTAGTCATTTTGTTTATCTATATTTCTGAAGGATTTTGTGATTGCATCATTTACTATTCAATTTTATTTATTACATCAACTTTATTTCTATTATATTCTTAGAGTACTACATGTACATGCTTAATAAATAATTAACTCTTGCACTGGTGTTCTTGATCCAAAGCAACACACAGCTCCTTAGTTTTAATCCTCAGAGCTGTCTGGGGGGATTTTTAGATCCCTAAATAATTCATTGCATGGTTCCTCTCTTCGGTTTTGCTCTTAGAAATGACACACATAGTGATCTGTATATTTCTTCTTTACTCCCTTTGTAAAGCAAGGCATAGTTTATTTTGCTAAGAAAAGATTTTATTTGGAATAAGGTCCCATACCCATTTATTTAGCTCATTTAGTCGTAAATAGTAGCAAACAGATGACTTGCTGGAGCAAGAGCTGGCATAGATACTTTGCATTTTTTTCTTCAAATTATAAAAAAAAGAAAATAAACTGTTTTCCTCATTTTACCATCTTGGTATATACAGATAAAATACTAGGGCCTGCACTGAAAAGACTCTAAAAGGACATTTATTTCATATAATTAAGAGCTTATCAAGAAAGCCAATTCTATAAATCACAAAACCAAAGTGATTGATAGGTTGCTAAAAGCTTTGCCACTTTCAGTAGAACATGTTTAAATTCCTATAGTCTAGACATAAAAAATGTGACTCAGATTTGACACTGAAGGATGAACTACCCCCCACAAAAAAAAAAAATCACAATTTGATTGATATGTGAGTCTGCACCCAGTGAACCAAGAAAGAGAGATAAGTAGCTTGAATTACTTTCTGAAAAATCAATCACTATATTTCTGTTGTCTAAAAGGAACAGAAAGAGCAAACCCACCAATTCTGTCTCCAAGGTAAAATAGATGATAAAAAATGTGCCTCTAAAATGTTAGGAAGGCACATGTGATCATTGTGAAAAAGAATAAAACTGATTTGGGTACAGGAGAGGAGTATTTTTCTACACCATCTGATGTGAGGATGCCCATTCCTGAAGTCTCTGCTTTCCACTTCTGGATTGCTACGTCAATACAACAAACAGGAGGGAGCTTAGCACAAAATCCATAAAAGTGCAAAATCAAGACAAAATAATAGTATTATAAATGTGGATATTTGATTCCACAGAATTGTAACATACCACTGAAAGCTCTTTTTAAATCAAATTAGACATTGCAGATCATTAAGGCCAATCGCCTCATTTTGCAGTGAAAGAAATGAAACTGCTAAAGCTCAGATGGTTATCTTAAATTGGATACCCAAAACCTACATAATATAAACTTTGGAACTAGATTCCAGTTCTCTGTTCTTCACCTGAAATGATTTTTCACATTTTCCATACTGGGGTTAATTAACAAATCACGAACTAAATTATATATATTAACTGTATACTTAAGATATATTTTTAGCTAGAAATAATAATTTAAATCAAAGTTTTTTAAATAGAGTTTTATTTAACTTAACAATGTAAAAGTGAAAATTCTCCCATTACTGGGAATTGAAATCTCCAGGTGCCAGTCCCCAGGAGTAACAGTAAATCAGTCACAGGGAGGTGATATCACCAGGCTAGCCTCAAAGAGACACAACATTCCAAAGGGCAGATAGTGCAGCTGTCTGCTAAGCCCTGTTTGCTCTGAGAGTCCCTGCCCCTCAATACATTTATCTTTGTGTAAGACTTTAACTGCTAACTTCTGCTTTCTGTAATCTGCTTGCTTGCTTATTCAAGGACATAGTTGGAGGCTTTATAAACTGCCTCCTCTGGAAGCTCAGAGCTGATCTCCGCTAACCTGGAGTGATAGAGAGTCAGTCCCTGGCCGGCTAATAAAGGCTCACAATTCTCTTTGATTCGTCTCTGTGGGTCCCTGTTCTCACCTGCTCCATAACAACAATAGTTACCTAAAAATAATATTTAAAGTTATTTACTGTAATCAAAAGTATTATAATTATAAATATTTCCCAGATATTCTTCTGCTAATCATTGGCTGGTTACATTCCCTCAGAGTATTAGAGAATTCTAATAGTATTAATTTTTTTCAGATACTTTATAAGCAAATAATTGAATTTCCATGAATAATAATATTTTAAATAGATATAAAAGATGTAAGAATATTTTCCAAATGTCACTAATAAAACGTTATTTGTATTATATTGAGATATTTACCACCTATAAAAATTATTCTTTGCCAATGTTGTAAGTTACTAAAATTTAATTCATAGAAGATAACATAGACTCATACATTTATTTAAATGGCATATGGGTGGAAAACAATGTCAAGAAATGTAGATAGTTGGTTTTTAGCAGAGTAATAAGATATTATATATATATATATATATATATATATATATATATATATATATATAAATTTTAAGAAAAGAAATTGGTTTGATACCCATAACTTTATTCAAGTAGAATATTTTAAGATCTATAAGGACAAAATAACTATCTAAAGAACATTATAAAGTAGTTATAAAACTTGTGAAACAGAAACCTGGATAAACTCACCCAGTTATTTCTGCTTTTTAGCTCACTTTGAGTTTCAATTAATCTATTTTCGTAATACTGCCAGGTTTTCAAAAAACTTTCATTTTATTATATGACTCTTCTGTTTAAAAACTTTTAATTCCCTATTTCCCACAGTGTAAATGCATATTCTGTATCGTAACACACAAAATCCCATATAATCTTAATCAACTCTACTCTAGCAATTTTCAATGTATAAGCAGTTGTAAACTCCACTTTATTTGTACTTCCCACCAAATCTACTCCGCTATGTTGGTCTTACAGAATACATCACAACAGATCTTGCCTCCACGACTTTTCCTCTGACTTTGCTGCTTACCTCATCAGGAGCATCCTCATCCTGTTCGACCATGAGCACACTATATCTTTCCGTGAATGCTCTGCTTCCTAAAGGCTCCTCTGTAACATAATTACTGAATTACTTTAATAATGTTATCAATTTTATTTCAGCCATCATATATATCTATCATGGTGGACAGCTCACCTATTTGAGGAAAACACTATTTTTATTCTACTCAGTATCTCTAAAGATGCATCGTAGAGCACTGTGAATATACTAGACATTCAATAAATAGATAATAATAATAATAATACTAATAATAATATGTTTTAAAAAGAAGTATAACTTCAGGTAACTAGAAAAAAAGTTATCTTTCCAGTTATGAATTCTACAATTAAAATTCAGAGTTGCTATAATAGCCCATAAATTGAACCTAAATCTAAAACTAATACATTGGGAAGAAAATCCTCTATATTTTTCATTCTATCAAAAAAAAGATAGGTAATTTGTAAAACAATGGAGATTATTCACACACACACACACACACACACACAAAGTAAAAAAAATACAAACATATGGACTATCTAAAGGTTTTTGAAGATCTCTACAAATTATTCTAAATAGAAGTAGCTAAACTATCTTCTGCTCTCTATATCAGTTTTTAAAGTTTTGCATATAAACTTGAATCCAATTTGTTTGCTTGTTTATTTAGATGAGACACCCTTGGTTGACCTCACAGATTGCAAGAACCTTGTCAGTTTACAATCCCTTTTTTTTTTTTTACACCTACAGCACCTGGTCTTCGTAGGTGGTCTCCCATTCACTACTAACCAGGCCCGACCCTGCTTAGTTTCCAAGATCAGACGTGATCGGGTACGTTCAGGGTAGCATGGCCGTAAATGAATACAGTTTTTAAAATCATAACAATGTGAGCAAGTATTTTAATACACTAAATAATACAAAGGAAGAGTCATCATTCCCACATCTCTTCACTTCCATTCTGCACCCTATGTGCAATCACTTTTATCCATTTCTCTTTAATTTTTCTAGTGGTCATCTCCAGCATTCTTAATTCATAAGCTTTCCACTTTCTATATTAGCATCCTAACAGGAAAAATGAGGTTTTTGGGGGGATTTTTTGTTTTTTTACTTATAAGGATACTGCCAACCCTCCTCCCCTTTTTCCTTCAAATTTGAGAATATTCAGTGCTTAACTAGTTGCTACTGAAAAATTTAAAAATCTGTTCAATTTTATATTTCTTGGCCACAGACATGTTTGTCTTGACTCTAATTTATGAGATGAGGACATTAACTTCAAGTTGTTTCTAAGTGTGCTTAAAATAAGAAATTCAAACTGACATATGAAAAGATGCCTTAAGATGAATTGAGAATAGAAAACTAAATCAAGGAAGTCCTAACACTTTTTCATAATAGTATACATTTTTATTCTGATTTTGACAAAATAAGATTTTAAATTAATGCAATAAAGTAAATATAAATATATCTTTTTTACTAGTATACTAATGTCCAAGAAAAAAGTATAATTTTATAAAAAGTGTTCGGTCGGCTGCAGACGCCATTAAGTCGCTAACAATGAGGTGGCTTAATACCTAAGATGGCCAACAGCTGATGCAATCGAGACCTCACATTGCACCAGGGACCTTCTGGGCATGGAAAGACCCTAACCGCGGGAACAGAACAATGGAACACCACGCCCAGCACATAGGGGACCAAAAAAGCCTTTAAAAACAACTCCCTCACCCGCTGCACCTGTGACATCTCTGGCCTCTAACACCAGGACCAGTGAACCTCACCTGCAGACCCCCAATAAAGCCTGTCCAGTACTTCGCTTTGGTACTCTGTGCTTTTTATTCGATTCCGGCCGATCAAAAAGTATGAGACAAAAATAGTAATGGGAAGAACTATTGCTTTGCTTTGATTTTCCCTTGAATAGCCCATCAACTACAGTGATTTCACATGTAACACACATTAAATATTATACTTTCTATTATTCTTTTTTCAAACACAGTTACTCTGGAATTCAACTGAAGAAATACATATAAAACAATCAAAAAAACATATTTAAGTCAATGCAGTTTGTGGGAGATTTAATTTGTGGGGGAGAATACAATGCTGGATCAACAGAGGGTAATCACATGGTGAATATTATAAAAGAAAATAGCGAGAAAATGATCTACGTTTTTATTTCATCAGTTACTAACAACTTGTGAAAAAAACTTAAATAAAAAGTAGACTATTTAAGCAATTTCCAAGCTTCCAAAAGTGGAAGACGTATGGCTATGTAAATCATCACCTAATTCCACAGTTAAATGTGGAAAGTGGAAGACCTATGGTTATGTAAATCATCACCTAATTCCACAGTTAAATGTGGAGAAGTGAATGCTCCCTTGCCAGCTTCTAAGGGACAATGCTAAAGCTGTTTTTGGAGGAATGTAACACGGAACAGTGTGAGTTTATATGATATCTGATCTACTTTAAAACCTGAATGGGGGTGGGACAAAGAAATAGAATGGATGCTGAAAACTGTTAGGCAAATTATACTAAAGGCAAACAGAGGAGTCGAGATAGTACTCAATTGTCACAGATGTTTCCAAGAAGCAAACTCTGAATCATAGAGTAAGTAGCATTAAAGGAATTATTACTAATTACCACACACTCTCAGAATCAACTCTTAGGGTGGGAAGGGAAGAAAGCAATACAGTAATCCACCCCTTATTCCAAGGCCCCCAGTAGGTGCCTGTAACCTAGAATATACATACACTATGTCTTTTCCAACATGTACGTACCTATGATAAAGTTTAATTTATAAATTAGGCACAATAAGAGATTAACAACAATGACTAATAATAAATAGGGCAATTATAAATATACTGTAATAAAAGTTATGTGAAGTGGTCTCTCTCAAAATATCTTATTGTACTGTACTCACCCTTTCACTTGAAGATGCAGTTCACAGCTTCTCTTGGGCATATCCCAATTGCCAGCATCAGTACGTCTGCCCTTTGGGATCATTGTTAAGTAAAATAAGGGTGATTTGAACACAAACTCTGCGGTAAAATGGCAACGATCAATCTGATGATCTAGAGGGCAACTAAATCACTAACAGACAAGGAGCATCTCTAGCGTGGAGATGCAAACAGCGTGGAGTCTCAAAGACTGTGGAGATGCAAATGGGCGTGGAGACACTGGGCAGAGGGATGATTCGGCTGGTTTACATTAGTGGCTGGATAGAGCAGGACTCGTGAGGTTTCATCATACTATTCAGAACAGTAGCAATTTAAAACTGGCAAGTTGTTTATATCTGGAATTTTTCATTTAATATTTCAGACCCTAGTTGACTGTGGGTAACTGAAACTATAGGAAGTGAAAAGGCAGATAAGGGGGACTACTACTGTATTTGCAAAGGGAGAAGTTTTGCCAAGATAGAGGCATAAAAAGGGGCACCCTGAAGTTGGAAGCTGGAATAGTCCTTCAGAGACTTTCCCAATTGAAAACAAGACACTGAGACCTTATAATGCACTCCGCTGCCCACTTTCACATCACCACAAGCTGCAGGTTGCACGAGCAATGGGGTTATTGTGGCGAGTTGACAGAAAAGGGCAAAGAATGGAGGACATTAGCAGGCATTATGCCTAAGAGCTGTGAGAATATGCTCTTCAGGTCTCGAATGAGAATTGGCTGAGAGACCACAACATCCAATACTGTCCAGCCTTTGGCCACATCAGGCACAGAAGCTAAAACTGGAGCTTCCGCTTGTTTGCCATAGTTCACCTTCCAGGATCTATCTGCTTTTTTTTTCAGGACTGGAAAGTGAATTAATTGAAGATATGATGGGGCTACCATCTTGGCATCTTTTGAGTCTTTAAGGCACTGATCCCCGCACTGTCATCTAAATATGATGTTATTCTTGATATACCAACTTGGCTTTATGTGTGGGAGAAAGGAGGAGTTGGTAACTTTAAAAACTTCAATGTAATATTTTAAAACAAAAGCTATTATACTATAATAAAGGACTAATGGTAGGCACCTTATGCCAACTCTGAAATGTGCCCATTCTAATTATACATTTTGAAATTGTATAATTTCAAATGAGAACTGGATAGATACATGGACCCAGTGACAGTACATCTACTGTGAACTGACCTCAGATGGCTCCACCATAAGAAAGAGACCCAAATGATGATTCATGTCAGTGGCCATTCAGACACTTCAATCAAGAATACTAAAATTGTTATGGCATTTTCTTTTCTCTAGTTTATGGTTTCAAGAGTAAATAGATATCACTTTTAGGAAGATGAGAGGAATCATTACTTTGTATATGTGCTATAGTATTGTGCATCCTGCTCACCAGAAATCAGGGAAGAAGGTAATAAGTTTCCAGTATCAAATCTGACTCTGGTTCAAAACTTAATGATTTTTTTAATTATGATGCTTACAATCAATCTCCTGATTATACATCATCAATCTTTTTTTTCTAGTTAAATATATTGAGAAATACTCTTGTTGGCTTATAATCTATCTGGTCCTCAGAGATACACATACAATTAATTACCTCCAGAGCTCTGTGTGTCAGGCCTCCCTGTCGACCACTGAGACTTCACCATACATTAGCAACATTGTACCTGCCTGGCTTCTACCTGCCTCTATTATTTCAGAGTCTTATTATTGCTTCTGCTATCAGTTAACCTACTTCAGTAATAGCATCACTTACCATGAGCCCTGACTTACAAATGATGGCTATAAATGAACTCAAGGATACTGATGCACCCTCATCATCCCATTCCTTTTACTGTGCCTGGCAGAATATCCTTCAGGTCTTCTCCAAGAAACCCTAGAGGGCCTCCAGCTTCATATGATATGTCCATTTTTACATGTGCACTTACCTAAGCTTTTTAATCTTTCCTTCTGTTGTCTTCCGTGGTCATTCTCACAGTTTTACTTTATTTGGCATAGACTAACGCTTTCTCCAAGGTTCCGAGATCCATTCTAGAAGCATTTTAACATCATCGCTTGCCCCATTTGTTAAGTCCCATACCACAGAAAAATGTTCCTATATTGATAAACTTTTCCTTACACAATTTTATGTATCACTTACCTTGATTCAAGACACCAGAGTGCAGTCCCAAAAGTCCTCTCTGCCTCCTGCCAGTACAGGATGACTAGGTCATGCTCCTCTGAAATAGTCCCTTCTCCCTTTCAGCAAACACAACACTTTGCCAATCAGGTGACATCATGACTCAAAGTATTGGCCTGGTGGCTGGAAAAACGACAGGAAAGAGCCAGGAAATGGCAGAAAATAACTGTAGTGTAAGCCTGAAGTTTGCCTTTCCTTTTTGTAATGCAAGTGCCTGACATGAGCTTTGATTGTGAAAGCTCCACTTCAAAGAGGCGCCCACTCCACAGAGGCATTCACTTCACATAAGCAATAAACACACTGCCAGCCACAACTAGATTAAGGTTCCTTCCCTCCACTGAGGCTCCTTTGTTTCAGATCTTGATTAATTTCGATAACTTACCATTTAGGCTACTTGTTTTTTTTTTCTCTCTCTCTTTTGAACTTTAAATTCCCACTCTTAAGTTTTAAATTCACCAATAAAAGAGTAAGCCTGTGAAGGCCAAAGCCCCCACTCTTGACCTCAATAAAAACCCCAGGCCTGAACTCTGCCCTCTCCCTGGAGCCACTGTGTGCCTCCCATCCCACCTTTCTTGTATGTTTCTTGTATGTTACTTGTAAGTAAAAAACTGTTTTTAAAACTCTCTTTTTTCCTTCACTGTTTCCTAATGATTATTGCTGAAGGGCATCTTGCAAATGCAGTAGGAACCACAAGGGTTGGTTCAGTTGTATCTTTGGTATGGAAAATTAAAGTGTCTCCAGAAGCTTCCTGGGGCCAGGCGAAGCCCCCAGGCATTTCTAGCTGATAAAACAATAACTTTGGGCATTGCCTTCTGACTCATCTACAAGGAAGGTGGAGGAAGCAATGGCCCTTAACAAAGAGTATGGGCTGCAGGGGATTCAAGATTTTCATTTTCATCATTCAGCCTCATCCCAAGTCTCAGGATCCTTTTTTTTCCCATTCGAGGCTGCCTAATTTGAGAATGTACCTCATATATAGCTCTGATATATACACTTTCATTAAGTCTGTGCCTAGTCTGCAGCTTTCTCTGTCCTCTGCCTGCTCTCTCTATGCACCATGAGGCCTCTGACTTCCATAGTCAACTTTTAATTGACAGAAGTACTAAGCTCTTCATTGACTCTCCAGAGAGTCAATCGCCTCTAGTGAATATTATTCAATTTCATTGTCCTTGTATTTGGTCATCCTTCCATATTTCCATTGTGTCTCGTACATTGTTCCCACAAACCGCTGTCCACTGATAAATCATTCCAACTTACTAATGGAGGACAGAGCAAATGTCTCCAAGGTGGGGGTCGGGGGGAGACCAAGCCCTGCCCGGAAAGAAGAGGGTCCTTTGGTGGAGAGTGTAGAAAGAGTTCAACACACATGCCAAAATGAGAGTCAATAGAAAAGATTATTAGAAAAGGGGTAACACTCTGCAGTATGGTCTCCTCTCAGAGACAGAGTGAGAGGGACCAAGAGAGGTTTGGAAAGATAGTGAGGGGCCAGGAGTGGGGTGAGTGTTCAGGGAATTCAGTTTACATATCATTCTTTAGAACCTATGAATTATAGTTTAAAAGACTTTGTTAACTCATTTCCTTTGATATGGACATACAGTGAAGGAGGGGGAGGGTATAGTAGCATGAAAAGGTAAGAATTTGTAGAGTGAAAGGCCTGCTGGCAGTTCCTAGCCTTTAATTCATAGGGTCTCCCTCGGTTTTAGCCATAGGGAATGACTCTTGGTTCCTGTTTCCCCTTCACAGGTGCCAGGAATGGGTTGTTAGCAATCCCAGCAGAAATCTTCCTTTGTTCTGAAGGTGTCCTCCTGGCTTGGCTGCAGGGCTGATTAGCACCTTGCAGTCTCTGAATGTGGCTTCATTAATATTTTAATTCTCTTGCCTCCTCCTTACATTATTACCACCCATGAAAGTTTCAACAATTCCACTGCACCTTACGTCAAGGACTATGTGTGGTCCACAAATACCCACACTTAGTAACGTGAGGGAGCACTGGAGCTGAGGTGACCCTTCAGAAAAGTTCTGATTGTGGTGAGCAGGCAGGGCACTGATACTCCACACCAACTTCCCTCTGCAAGTCAAGGTAGTTTTCTTCAGCAAAGAATAATTCCCAGAGAAAACTGGCCACTGAAGGTGGCTGGAATTTGGCAGTGTGCCCTGTGGTTGGAGAAAATGTCCTTCATCCTTGAAAGAGCATCTGCACAATCCATCACAGCATATACTGCAGCCAACACCAACATATAGACTGCAGGAAAAGCAATTATAGGATGAAGATCTGCTGTACATACTTGTCGCTTAAGATGAGTTGAGAAACATTAAATAATTAAATTTAATATTTCCATATTTCTCTTATATTTTTCATCGTTTTTCTCTTGTCATCTCTGCCATGGCTTCATCATCTCATTGTCCTCAGTGTGCACTATCCCAGATTCATGCTACTAAAACACCGTTAGTTTAAGTTATCCTCATCAACCATGAATGTCTCCCTTACACCTAAAGAGTAAACAAAACCCAGTCTTTAAAACCTTCTCCAACCTAATTACAACTAACCTCTCTATTTCATACACAAAACATCCACTTAAACAGAATAGTCTATAAATTGCTCCCCACCACAGCCCCAAGCACCGAGTTTGAGTTGCCTCTTTCATATTTTGCCCGTACCATTCTACCCATTTGAAAAGCCCTTCCTCCTTTTATTCGCCCTTCAAGATGACCTAGATCAAAATTCACATGGCAATTTAAGGGCATGCAGTGACCTCTCCCACTTGCTACACAGAGTGCCCTGATAGAAATCATTTACATGCAACCTCTCATCTGCTCCCATATCATTGTTCTGCTCTGCAATTTATCTTTTTACCAAATTAAGTCTTCTCTCCCTGTCTTGAGTGTAAATAACTTTAGGACAAGCAGTCAGTTTTTGGATGTGGAATGCCTAATATCAACAAATTTTAAATGAATGAATGTGGAAAAGCACCTACCTCATCTGCTCACTTTCTCTTTGAGAAAGAAGCCATCCCAAACTTAGTGTCTCCTAAATTTAGGATTTGTCCTGTCCTAGAAATTGTAGTATTTAACATGATGCCAAATTATATTGCATTCCCACTAGGCCTATTTGTACCAACAGGTGTTGGTGTTCTCACCGTGTGAAAAAGGAAAATCATTATTACATCTTGGAATCCATGCCCATCCTTCTTTATACAAAAAAAGAAAGTAAAAACTAACATGATACACAGATAATAGCTAGAAAAGCCATTTGTAACACATTAAAAGTCAGAAGCATCAGGTAAAACATGGCAGGTGGTAAGTAATTATCCAGTGAATAAAAGGAGATGACCGAGCACTTAGAGCAGCACGTTACTGAAGTTTATGATTATAGCTATTACTCATGGTGAGCAGCAAAGTTCTTCAAGATTAAGTAATTCATATGGAGTAACTTCTCCCATCCTTTATTATCAATAAAGTTATGAGTTTTAATATATTTTGAGCTATTTTTTCTACATTTTTCAACAATTGGAGCAATTGGATTGATTGCAATCTGTTGTTTTACCATTCAATAGCATTCTTTGAGTGCTGTTAGAATTTCAGATCACATCATCCTAGAGAAGAATACCAAAGGACCAGAATCCAGAGTAGTGGTTCTCAAATGGGGCAATTTTGCCCCGGAAGACATTTTAATTGTCACAACCCAGAGGGGCGGTGTGTTGCAGAAATGCTACTAACAGCTAGCAAAGCTGCTAAATATGCTACACCGGACAGCCCCCATGGCAAAGGACTATCCTGACCCAACACTGTAGTGTGAGGTTGGAAAAGTCCTGATCTAGACCAAGGTGTTTTTTTCAGGATATTTCAGTCATATACCAAACAAAGGAAGAGACTTCTTCCCCTGAGAGGAAGAGATTGCACTGTCGCTTCAGTTTAAAATTAGTTTATGATATATACATGAAGGTAAAATAGATTTATGAAGTAACGATAACAAAATTTCTCCTAAAATTTTGTCTGGAAATATTTTATTGTGGGCAAGGCAAATCACAGCATAAAGCAATGTGGAATTAAAACCACAGTGAATTTTGCTTTAGCTTCTTTTACACTGAGGACTGTAATGGTTCTATAATGACTTTTTGTTATCATAGTTGAAACTACATAGCACATTTTGAAGTATTTTATTTTCCCAGGGCTGGATATTGTGCAGGATATTATTACTATTATCATTTGGATCCTTTAAATGTATTCTAACCAAATTGTTTCTAGAACCCGCTGCACTGTCATTCTTCCTGTAGTTACAGCCTTTTCATCTTTCCCTGCATCTTCCATTTATAAACAAGTGCTCTTAGCCTGACTTTATGCTTTCAGTGTGTTTCAAATGTAGACTGAACATCTGCTCCATTCTGTAAAGTATTCTCTGATGAAGTGACAGCTCAGAGAGTGACTAGCATTACATAGCTTCCTAACTGCCATTCACTAGGGCCCTTTCAATAAACAGAGTTATATATTGTTCTCATAATAAAAAGTGATATTTCTCCTGAGAGCTGAACAAAAAGGATAAGTGAAGTCATCTGTTTCCATTGTATGTTTCATTAGTAGCAAATTCTCTTAATGTTTATATCAATAAATTCTTTAAAGAGAAAAACAAAAGGAGAAACACATGAAAAAAATTTGTATATGACTCTTCATACATAGAATACTCAGTATTATTAATAATCAATTAATTATTAATGATTAGGTAATAAAACATTTCAAGCTGTAGGGAATTAATTTAACTTTATGTGTATATAAAAAAGTTGTACAGAATAGAAAGTTAAATGAGTTCCTACATTTCTTCTCTAGTAAAAACAATAATAAAATAATAGTTAAACTAATAATATGTTAATTTGTACATAGGTAGGTCATGCGCTCTTATTTCGTGCTGGATTTATTCGTGAACAATCTGTGCCTGGTATGTATATTGTATGAAGCTGACAAGAAAAATGTGACCATGAAGGAGCTATGAAACAATTTTATTTCAACATACCAAATGACAAAATAACCAAATAAATAAGAGAGGAGAAAGACCTAATTTTCCACCAAAACAAAATAATATCAGCTCTGGTTGCACAGTTTGATGAATCTCTTGATGTTGATAACAGCTAAAATGGAAAATGAGATATCTTAGTAGACCAGCACCTGAACTTGGCAAAGATGTACCTATGAATATTATTAAGATTTTTTTTAGTCGTGTTTGCTTCTGTTAAAATGGTTCATATTGATTTTTAAAAAACAAACAAACAAAAACAAAAACTTCAGCAAAATCAGAGACCTTGAACTTCCCAAAGGAAAGCTTTCTAGGATCCTAATTATACTGTAGGTTTCAAGTGGTCATGCAAAATACCTTAGAATGTCACTTCTAATGGAAAAGGATTGTTTTTAAGTCAATAGACAAATTTATAATCCTTACTCAATTATTAACTAGATAAATTACCTTAAGGAACTCACATAATCTCTCTGGTTCCCAGTTGCTTCATATGTTAAATTCCACACTATTTACCAAATATTTATTGAGTTCCTCCTAAGTGGTGTACATTAGCAACACAAGAAGAAAGAGGATATAGTGTCTTTCCCGAGCTCAAAATATGAGAAATATCTATTTGTCTTTCAAATGTTGCAAGGTGAGTTTGGTTAGAAAATCATCCTAAAAGTATCAAAAAGAAAAGACAAGAGTTGAAAAGAAACAAAGAGAGGAATGCCCTGATAGCCAGAGCAGGGGCGGGGCCCGGGGAGGGCGGCGGGTGCGGTGGGTGGGGGAGGGGATTATGTAATTGATTATTGAATTAAAAATAGACATTATTATTGGCCAGGTTCTAAGTATCCCACTATAAATTCTCTAAAATACCACCCTTCCTGAACGCCTAATTCAGGTATATGATATAACAACAAGGAAATGAAAGTAGAATGTACATTTACCCTCTGCCTGTAATATGAACTAGTCTTCATGGTTAAAAGCGAGCAAGGACAAAAGGAGAAAAGGAGAGAGAACAAGCAATTGCTGCTTCTCTCCCCCAGATCAGTCCACTGTTCTTTTATGTAAAGTTTATGAATAACTCATTAGTCATTATCTGGATATGAATTAATTGCCATCTAATGCTTGTCAATTGACTTGAGACATTTGATAACTAAGAAAATCTAAGCACCCTCTTAATTATACATTCTTCCAGATTCTATATGTTTATCTAGACAGATCATGAGAAAGTAAACATTAAATCACATTCTCTTCACTCTCTACAAGAGTTCCATCTATCAGTTAAAATACAATATATGCTCAACACACATACATAATATATATTGATGTAAGGAAGGTCATTTATAAGTTTTTTCTCTATAATAGTCTTGCAGTCATTCATGAACTTATCTCTCTTTCCAATCCCTAAACCTTAGATTTTTTTTTAACCTGGGATATTTTACAGTATTTCAGCAAATCCATGAATTTCTCAAATTTTAATGCAAAAAAAAAAAAATCTCTTTTTCTGGGCTGAATTGGAAACAGATCTAGTGCTTTTATTATCTTCCTAAAGGAGTCTGCAAACTTTTAAAAGCCCCGTGAACCATTCACTCACTGCTTTACTTGGAAGTCCTAGATTTAGAAGAGAGAGATAATATTCTAAGCACAATTTGTCCCTAAACTATCTTTCTCATAATTCAGTCATAAATATCATCCTACATTTCTTTCCATGGTGAGAGTAATAGTGGTTTCAGGATATATATAGTCAAGCAAGTTGTCATTGTTATATTTGCATGCTCTTTCAATTTCAGAAAGATAAATCAAGGCTTGCATGCTCTTTCAATTTCAGAAAGATAAATCAAGGCAACAGCAATTCTTTAGATCCACATGACCTTGTACCTGCCTCAATATTTCAACTTACTCTCAGAATCTTTAACTAGGAAGCTATTTTTTAACTTCATGGAGTGCCCTTCACCATTAATAGGCTAATGAGCCAGTAGACTCTTCAGAGAAATTTGGAATTTACTACGATCAGTAGTAGTTCCCAGAGGAACTATATAGGGCTACATTTTTACTTTATTCTTTTTTAACTTTATATTTTGATATCACTCTGGTTAAGAGTTGGATTAATGTCCTATTTCCACTTTCTGTAGGAAATAGAAAGCTAAACATTATTTTATTGTGATAAAATAAGATTGTCATTTGCCTAGACCTGCTATATAATTAATTACCATCACAAGAAAAGACTCGAGATAAACTAGTCCAAATCTCAAATCATTATTTTCAGTATCAAACCTCCAACATTTTATTAGCTTAGAGTTCACAGGTATTCTAAATATTCTTGGTGTATGCCATAGCTCAAATGAAATGTGCCTGAAAAAAATGTTGGCCTTCATAGAAAACATCACTAATAGATCATGCCACTAGTTTACATCTGCAGGTTAAATCCCATTTATATTTACAATAGCTTTGAAACTTTTTCTCAAATTATTGGCATAATTTCTAATTTTCTAGGCTTTCTTCCAAATACTAGGATTCCTCAGAGAGCTTACACATGTTCATGAATCATTTGCTAACACTTAACCAAGATAATTGAGGAGCAAAGACTCTCACATCTAAATCAGATCCCATATCCAAAGACCCTCTGCTGGACTTAATTGTTTTTACCACCATCACCTGGGTTTGGTAGTGAGGCACCACTGTCACTACTGCTGGTGCTGTCAGTCCACCTAAGAAGACGGGGAGGCAATTTCTTGCAATACTCAATCAAGAGATCTTATAGAAAAAATCCCTCATCTAAAATGTCATAGTTCTTTGAATTCAGGCACATACTGCCATAATCATGTATTTTAGATTCACATATTTTTGTCTTAAGGCTATGCTGCATTGGGTAAACTCAAATGAACACTACAATGTAGTTTAAAACAAAGGATATTAAATATGGATCCAAATAAAGAATCCATATTTTCATCTATAAGAATACCCTTTCTATTTCTACATATTTCCCTTACTCTCTACAGCTATTCCAATATATCCTTCCTCAGACTCTCATTAAAAATTTTTTATCCAACCATGAAATTATACCATTGGTTCTTTCTGTTCCCCAGACTTTGTCTCTCTGTGCTTTCTAATGTGGATTGACTCAGCAAGAAGGACTCATTTCTTTAGTAGAGGAAGAGAGGTGACTACCAATAAGCAATTTTCAGATTTTCCTTGGTAGCTGCAGAAGAAGGAAATTTTAATTTTTGTACCTTAATCACAAGCATTTTCCTCAGTGTGAACCTCTGCATTATGATGAGTGCTATGAGAGTATGAAGCAACTTCAGAGTGAGTTCACACGAGCCATATATGTCCCATCAATAACACTTGCCTTTGTGGTAAATACAAGTTAGATGTCTAGATTCAAGCCTCAAATTCAATAAGTTCTCTTTTAAAAGCATAAATTGTCTTTTCTTACAGTGTACCATTGATGGGCACTATCTCACTTTAAAAAAATATATTGTGAAGTCTATTAATTTTATGGTAAAGGGCAATTCAGGGTCCAAACCCCTTTTTTTTTGCTTATGTAAAATTGTATATTCAGTAATACATGTGGGAGGAAGACAAAATATTTCTCTCAGGCATAACAAAGACTGAAAAGAAAATGGATATATTGATTAAAAGATGAAAATGCTAACCATCCACAATTCTATCTACAAGTACTTGCCCAGCCAAAGTATCTGGATATATCTAGAAAAAATAAAATAGCTATCTGTCCACAAACTCAGGAATGCTATAAAGTATTATCCATTTTATTGTATTATTCAAATTAATTTTTTTAGATATCCCATTCCACTAGAACGGTGGAAAACAATTCTACTCCATTTGTAATTTCCCTCCATTTCTTCAGAGTTCTATCTGTTTTGAGAAGCCTACAAAATACCAAAGTATCAGAGTGTATATGTTCAATTTCAATGTCTTCTGTGCAAGCAGTCACCTGCCAAGACACTCGTCTTTATGACTGACCTAGGGCCCCTTAACTCAGAGAATCTCTGCATTATTTATCATATCATACTAAGGGCCTAAGAAGCACAGTTCACCTATGATGCTGTTCCACTGCATGAAAAACTGTGTGAGGAGATCTAATCACCCTTCCACAGTCAACCCCTTCTCCAATGCCTTGCTGTGTCCTTGGGATTCAATCCTTTTGCAGTCACGTTCTCCAAAACTCTCAAAGGTCTTGCCAGGCCCAAGGACACTGTGGCTCAATAATATTTATCCATCCTTACTCAGCATAGCATTTAAAATGGAGAGCATAAAAAATGAAAAAGAAGAGCCATCCATTTTTCCAGGTGGCTCTCAGCATCATGTATATCCTTGGCATGTGGGGAGCCCAGTATGGGACAAGACTCTCAGAAACCTTAAAAATATTTTATTACAAAAACTTATTAAAACAAGGAAATTAATATATATGAACTCTGTCAAAGAGAATCAAGGTAAATCTAGAGGAAATCCTAGTTCAGCACCAGTTGCCTGCTCGCATGATGTTAATCTTCATATTGCTTTTTTTCCTCTTCATTTGACATAAAAGATACATATAAGAAAAAAATCAACATTTTCTTTCTACTGAACTCACAAGGTAGATGAGCCAGCACTGTGTAAACATAACTGAGTTTTATTTTAATATTGTGAAGATGTTTGAGGAAGCATTGAAATTTTCTACAGATTTTTAAGAAAAAAGTCAAGCCCGTATGAAAAGGTGAAGTCTGAGAGGTGTCTCACCCCTTTTCCCTTTTTAAATTGCATCTCAGGACAATAGAGAGAACATGAAATAGAAAAAGAAACTCCATCTTTGATGGAATGAGGATACACCCATAGCCCAGATCCATAGTGGATGAGTTGTTGGGCAATGGAAGATTAAAACACAGTGAGAGAACACACGGAGCTAAAACACCAGACAGAGCACAGCGTTCTCCAGAGTCATGGCAAACCGGCAGGGACACGGTCAGGGATACGGTCAGGTATGTGGTTGTACTTGAAATGACAAGAATGAGACATGTAGATTGTCTGGAGATACCATCCTAGATGCCTTCTAATATCCCTTCTAGAAGAAGAAACAGCTAACTTTGGAAATGTACAGAAAACACCATCTCTGCAAATGTGCTGTGATGCAGTGATATGTGAATGATCAGGAGTTCTGGAGCTTCTGGTTTTCCCCAACTAAGTGGCTGGAGGCTTCCCAGTGAGCCAGGAAAGGTTTCCATGAGCCCAGGCGACAGCCTTGGCCCCTTACCAACCATCTTTTAAATTATTGCTGGTCCAGGGAGAAATCACCCATTTAAATGTAATCTTTTTAATATTTAAAAAAAAAAAAAGGAATAACAATGAGGGGCAAAAAATACATTAAAAAATGATGCTTTTAAATACATAAAAATATTGAGTAAAAACATTCCTAATATCTCAAAAACAGTAATGAAAATATCATATGTAAAAACAAGAGATCAAAAGAGAAATAAAATTTGAGGAAAAATGAGAAGATAGCCAAAGGAAATGAAAAATGACATGTGGAGTTTATGAAGAAGTAGATAAGAAAATAAAATGTACCATCACAGAAATTAAGTTCATAAAATTTAATTCAAGAAAACTTTCTTGAAATAAAAAAATGCACTTGAAATTAATAGATTATTAAAAATTATAAATTAAACAAGTAAGCCATGGGTCAGAAAATACTGATACAGCATCTTCAGCTCCAATACAGGTACTAGAAAAGCCATTGACTTTCCACGAAAAGAAAGAACTTTTGAAAATCCAGAAAAAAAAAAAAAAACACTGCTTTTCTTTCAAAATTGAGAGTGGCTTCTCTTCCGTCATAGAAGCATTCATTTCCAGGAAAGAGCAGAACAATGCCCATGACAACTTCTCAAGAAAAATGACTACAGGAGAAAAATTTTCCTGGCCAAATGGACTTATAAGATTAAAGACCACATAAAAATATTTTTAATATATAGAACTCAGGAAATGGAATCCACATGATCTCTTTTTGAAAAATGTACTAGAGGGAGACTTAAAATGAAAGAGAATTAAGTGGAGAGACTATGCTAAAAACTACTAACACAGAAAATTGAATTCTCTTAAATATAGGACATAGGCTAAAACTACCAGAAAAGTTATGCTTACAGAGGAGAATTTAATGTTGTAAATTGTGGCACAGTAGAAGTAGTAAAGTAACTAAGAAAAGTTGGGATAGCAAAGTACAGAGAACATATGAAGAAGGATAAGTATGCTGTTAGTTTCATCTTTTTATAACTTGAGACCAAAAGATATAGTTTAAAGCTGATAAATCAAGTAATAGAGATAAAATCAAAGGTATAAAGATTAAATACAAGAAGATAATATTAATAATATAAAATCATAAAACATAAACAAAAATCAGATGGTAGAGGGAACAGAGGCATGAGGATGTCAAATTATGCTAATTTTATCATCCTTCATAATAATCAACAAGCCATTACTAATGAAACAAGAACTAAAATGATTATATAAAGTAATAATAATCAAGGTAACTATTTGAGGAACTAATACCAGACTGCAAAACTTATAGGGTATCAGAAAAATAAACACATGAAGCCAAATAAAGAAAATAAGTTTAGGCTTATTTTTAACTAGGGATACTAATTGTGAAATGATAAACAAGAAATCAATAACAAGATCAGGAGAATGAAAAACTGTTTTATTGGCCAAATGTAAACAGATTACATTTGGCCAATAAACATAATTTAATAAAATTTCTGCCAAATACAAAAACAAAGTAATAAATTATTTTTAATGACAAAATATAAAAGATTGAACAAAATTATGAAGGGTTAAAGTCTGTAGTGCCTTTGTATAGTGCCTTTTAGATAGCTGGAACTAGATACCCTTCCCTGTATAGTTCTAGGCAAAGACTGGCCACAAGAACAGTTTGCATGAAACTGGTAAGGCAGAAGTGAAGCAGTTGCCATTATACTCTGGATTCTGGCATAGGGTTCCAGCACTATGCTGCTACTGGATGTGATGTCACTGCTTATCTGGCTTGTTTTGATGACAAGAGGCTGCTGCTCACATGTTTTCACTGTTCTTCTGGCTTGTTCTGATGGCATGGCTTCTACTGAGCCTGTAGCTCTCCAACTTCTCCAAGTCCTGAGCCAGGCACGTGTGCAGCTTCAATGCAAAACCTGCCAGCCCCTCTGCAGTTCCCTCTGCGTAGAACAGGGGATTTCTTGTAGGCATTAGACTTTATGTAATTGTGAGATCTAACAAAGAACTCTATGGAAGGTCTCTGAGTCTGTCACAGAGAATGAAGTTACTATAAATCAGCAAGGCCAGGATCAGGAAGAAAAACTGGGATGCAAGGAGCGAGAGAGAGCAAGGACACACTGGAATTCATGAGGACAAGCTAGAAACTATGTCTGCTTCTCATCACCTCCAGTCTCAAAGTCATGGCAAAAGGATATTTCAAGCATCCTTTAAGCATGTCCATTTGTCTTTGATGGCGTTCACAAATTATAAGGCAGAAAAACAGTCTGATTTTCTGAATTTTAAGAAGCAGGTATGTTATAAAAGAGTTCAGAACAAGTCTCTCTAGAATGTGTCATTTTTGCCATGCAAATTATTTTGAGCTGAAGACAATTAAGGCCCAAAAGACTCAGGGAAATCTTTTTACCTCCCCCTTAACTGCCTAAAAGAATTTAGGTAGAAGGTCTGGTCCAGGAAGAAAACTATCACAGAGATAACTACAAAGTTGGGTGTGGTGGCCAGGAGCTCAGCAGGGCCCTTTGTTCAAATTCCTGTGTCTCTGTTGTCTCTCCATTGCCTGGCAAACATTTGCCTACCAACCATTTGTCTTGTGAATTGTCTTCCTTTCCTTGGAGCTCCACACTTCTACCCCTGCTTCTGACTTTGCTCAGGAAGGTACATAAGTATCAATTGCCTATCTTTGAACTTCTTATGTACTATATCACAAAATTAGATTTGTTACTTTTCTGTTATTCTGTCTTATGCCAATTTAATTAATAGCCAAAAGAAACTGCAAGGGTAGAGAAAAAAAAATTTTTTTTATTTGCTACAATTACAAAAATAAAGAATTTTTCCCAGTCATTATCAGTGCTAAACTCTCAGGTAGTTTTGAGTACATAATAAGACTTAATAGTACTTGTTAAATAAATAATCAAATGACTAGATGTCTAAGTGTACTCTTAAAATTTGGAAGGTAAGACTCCATTTATTCTCATTTGGAGTATATTTTCCTGATCTCTAACAAAATTAAGACGCTTCCCTCTCTTATTTTTCTCCATATTACAATGCCATATTACATTTGAAAAGCTCATATTCTGTCCTTTCTATTTGAAGCAGAGCTAAAGTTAGAAATCAACCTAGAATGAGAGACCATGGCTGTCATCTTTAAAATAAAATTTAAAGCACTTTTTTGAGACAGTTAATTTACTTGGCACTAGTTTCTGTCACAAGTCTCCTACTCTTCCTTCTTTCATCATAATAGAACTAATAATGTGGTGAAGAGATGGAAAGATATATTCTTCCACGGTTTGAAAAAACATTTACTGTATTTCTATTGTGAGTCAGATACTTCATGAAAGATAACAAAAGTGAATAAAACAAGGTTTAAGAACTATGAAAAGATATAGGGCCACAGAAATGAATAATAATGAGAGGGATGCAAGAAATGTACAGAACTACAAAGTTCAGAAGTAGGAGAGGTCAAGGCCGGCAGGGGGAAAGGCTTTCTTGAGGAGGTGGCCCCTTAACTGAGTCTTGAAGGATAAGTCAGGAATCACTGGGTTTGGTACCAAAGAAGCTTTCTACACAAGAGTAATGAAAACAGTGCTAGTGGGACTTGGCCAGAATAAGAGACAAGGGAGATATTTAGGTGCAGGGATCAGGTCTAGGGCACAGGTCAGCAAACCGCTGTGGGACAAATCCAGCCCTCTAATCACACCGTTTGTTCCTCTGGTAACCAGCCCCAGGGGGATGAAGACCAAATATATATTTCTTATTATAAATTACAATATCATACTCCCATGCTGCTTGCAGGATTTTTCAGTCTTCCTCTCCTTCTCATCTTTTTTTCCCTAACAGATGACCTCCCAGCCATTCCAGTCACCCCTTTCCAGCTAGTCGCCATGCCCTTCAAAGTTCACTTAGGTGACAAGGCTTCTGCTTATGTAGAAGACATGCCTACATAAAATGCATGCGATTAACCGTTAGTACAGTTCTTTTCCCTTAGGAAAGAAAATCATGTCAGTATTCTTTTTATCTTTTTCTTTTTTCTTTTCTTTTTTTTTTCAGCAGAAAAAAAAAGCTTTATTAGAAGGGAAAGTTCACTTCCAGACGTGGAAGCTGGCCTAAGCAAGAGAAGCGTGGCTCAAAAGGCTATGTCAGTATTTTCTTAAAGCCTCTCGAGAGAATTCTAACTGGCAGCCGAGGCTGAGAAGCACTGTTAAAGGAATGATATGTTTAAAAGGGAAAGATGTTCTGAAAGAAATCAACAAAGTCTTCGAGGAAGATGCAAAACAAAGGCACCAAGACCAGGTAGAACTGTAAGAGCAAAGAAAGTGAGAGAGGACTGGGGTATAGTGGGAGTGGGTAGGAGAGATGTTAATGGGTTTCAGTCATCCAGGATAATCAAGAGCACTTGCTCCTTGGCTGAATATGTTGGGTAAATATAAAGTAT
This sequence comes from Macroglossus sobrinus, assembly GCA_004027375.1. NCBI lineage: Eukaryota > Metazoa > Chordata > Mammalia > Chiroptera > Pteropodidae > Macroglossus > Macroglossus sobrinus. The sequence continues at coordinate 564,447 of PVKZ01000887.1, forward strand.
TAAGGACAACGAGATCCATGGTTGTGAGGGGGGAAAAAAAATAGCAGCCCTGTTCTTGTTGCCATGGTGTTCAGCTGAGCATAAACAATTTTACAACATAAGACAAATTAATTCTGTTGTCATAACGGATGATAACAAAAATAAACCCCTCTGAGATCATGACTGAGCACAAATAAAAGAAAAACACCATGCTGAAAAGTTCATTCATATCTCAGGACCCAGGAAACAGAGGCCACCCCAGTGGCCCTGCCCATATTGCAAATCTAAACCTGTCACCCTGAGCTATTAAGAAACACCTGTAAAGGAAACCCAATATACCTCCGCTCGCGATCTTCCAGCTCAGCTTCAGCTCACTTATTTTCTCCTAGAAAATAGGACCTACTAGTCTTGGAAGAAAATCTCTAACCTCAAAGCCAATTACACATTTCCACATTGCCTCCTCTAATGCTCTACAAAACACACTCTTGCCCAAAATCCCTCAGAAAAAAATGATCGCCTGCTATGAGGCACCATATGCCCCTAATTCATGGATTGTCTACCCTTGAAAAAAGGACATCGAACTTGTTAAATGATTTGGTCACTGGACAATGCAAACCACAAAAATGACAAATCATTACCTTGCTGAAAACACAAGTAACTGTTGCTTCTCTATCAGTCACAACACTCACCCTGCTCCATTCCTCTATCTTGATATATAAAAA